>PVHT021183634.1:28094193-28127683 GCA_004024745.2 Catagonus wagneri | reverse complement strand
TGATAATTAGAGAAATGCAAATCAAAACTACCATGAGATACCACCTCACACCAGTCAGAATGGCCATCATTAACAAGTCCACAAACAACAAATGCTGGAGGGGGTGTGGAGAAAAGGGAACCCTCCTGCACTGTTGGTGGGAATGTAGGCTGGTGCAGCCACTATGGAAGACAGTGTGGAGGACCTTAGAAAACTCTACATAGAATTACCATATGACCCAGCAATCCCACTCTTGGGCATATATCCAGACAAAAATTTCCTTGAGAAAGACACTTGCACACGCATGTTCACTGCAGCACTATTCACGATAGCCAAGACATGGAAACAACCCAAATGCCCATCGACAGATGACTGGATTAGGAAGATGTGGTATATATACACGATGGAATACTATTCAGCCATTAAAAAGGATAAAATAAGGTAATTCACAGCAACATGGATGGAATTAGAAACCCTCATACTGAGTGAAGCAAGTCAGAAGGAGAAAGACAGATGCCATATGAAATCTCTTATAACCGGAGTCTAAAACACTGCACAAATGAACATCTCGACAGAAAAGAAAATCACGAACTTGGGGAACAGACTTGTGGTTGCCAAGGGGGTGGGGGAGGGGGTGGGAGGGAATGGGGATAACTAGTGTTTTAATGATGGAAAAGCAAGGATATCCAACTACGGGGAACTATATCTAATCACATGTGACGAATCCATATATGTACATGTAACCGGGTCACCACGCAGCACAGTTGGAAAATCTGACAGAAATCTGTAAACCAGCTATAATGCAAAAAAATAAATAATAAATTATAAAAAAATTAAAATTAAAAAAAAGAATGCACTTAATGTTTTTAATTGTTTACATTCCATTTGATATTCAGACAATTTATAGTTGTGGCTGTGGCATGCTACTTGGTACCAAGCACAAGGTTGCTCTCAGAGGGTAATATTTCTCCAGGGTTTGGATTACTGTTGTCCCTCAACTCCTGACAAGAAGGAGGGCAGGGGTGGGGGTCAAGTCCTCATGTGCAGAGAGCAGAATGGAAATAAGCAAGTAGGCAGCAGTATAAAGGATGGTACTGGCATTTCTAATGGAATTTTTTATTCATGGGATATCTCGAGGACTTGGGAAGTCCGTCAAGATGCTGAGCAAATATCTAAATGTTGAGAAATAAAACGCTCAAGTTGTGATTATTGGCATTTTGGTATGAAGTGGCAGTTTCTGAACAGAGGAACCAGCAAGAATCCAGTTGGTGGAATGAGAACATAAGATATGAGAAGAGGAAGCTTCTGTCGTAGGTCAATGGAAACGAATCTGACTAGCATCCGTGATGATGCAGTTTCAGTCCCGGCCTTTCTCAGTGGGTTAAGGGTCTAGTGTTGCCATGAGCTGTGGTGCAGTTCGCAGACACAGCTCAGATTCCTCATTGCTGTGGCTGTGGTGTAGGCTGGCAGCTGTAGCTCCAATTTGACCTCTAACCTGGGAACCTCCATGTGCTGCAGGTGCGGCCCTAAAAAAGAAAAAAAAAGATATGAGAAGAACTAGCAGCAAAGAGTGAAACACAGGAAAAAAGAACAAAAAATAATAAACAAAGCATAAGTCCATACAAATAAAAAGATAAAGTCCCAAAGACAGGGGCTATAATAATAAATATAAATAGATTGTTAGGCTGAGAATAACATTCTAAACAATAGTGAGGACAGAAATGATAATATAAAGAACCTACTGGCTTACTATATAAAATTTAACAGTTTTGCAAATAAGTTCCCATATTATGTTCAAATTTTCAATGCAAAATTAAACTAGGAAAAAAACAATTTGCAGTAAATAGGAAAACTATGGGGTACAAGTTCTTAAAAATGTTAAGAAGACATTATAGCAATAAGAGAAGGGCAAACATAGCAGTTAAGAAAATCAAGGGCCTGTAGAGAAGCAATTCACTAAAAGGAGAAGTAACAATAGCTAACATTTATATGGGAATACGTTTTTCTTCACTAGCAAGTTTGTCTCTTGGTTTTGTCTATTGTTTCTTTTTGGGGAAACATGCCTCCTCTACTCCATAGGGTCTTGCCCATACTGTGCCCCTCCTAACACAAATTAGGCAATTGACATTCTTTCTAGAGAAAAGTCAAGGCTGAGTTGTTCAAAGAGCAGCAACTTCAAAAACTCCATTAGTTCATGCTTCCAGTATTACCCAGTTGCAACTGCGATCAGACTATTCCATTGTATTTTCAATGATGGAGCTATCCAATATGCTTTTTGAAAAATTTTTTTTTGGGAGTTCCTGTTGTGGCTCAATGGTTAATGAACTGACTGGTATCCATGAGGAAGTGGGTTCTATCCCTAGCCTTGCTCAGGGAGTTAAGGATCTGGAGTTGCCATGAGCTGTGGTGTAGGTTGCAGATGCGGCTCAGATCCCACGTTGCTGCGGCTGTGGTGTAGGCCAGCGGCTGTAGCTCTGATTTGACCCCTAGCCTGGGAACCTCCATATGCCACAGGTGCAGCCCTAAAAAACAACAAAAAAAATTCTTTTTGTTTGAATTAACCCAGGCCAGTGTAAGATGTGTAGAACAAAATAATTCTAATAGAGAAAGTAAGGAAAGAAATTAAAAGTAAGACAAGAAGACACTATTTACTCTATAAATGTTAAAATTAAATAACAGCCAGGAGTTACTAGGACAAAGAGGACAAGAAAATGTACTTAGAAACTTCTAGAAACTGCTATAATCTTTCTGGAGGTTAATTTTTAATGATTTTTCTGTATAGTAGTATTTCCGTTAATTTATAGAGATGAAGTTTATAAGCTATTTTATATAAATCTTATATAAAAAGATTTATAAATTTGAAAAATTACAAATTAACTGAATACTTGACACTACAGAAGTGATTAAAAGATCACTATGTAGCTATAGTTTTAATGTACTATACTTATTAAAATGCATGTTTTAGAAAAACATTAACATGAGAAATTGCTTAAGACATACGGTTAGGGAAACAATACAGAGTCTAAGATATGCAGAATGATCTTAATTTGGGGTAGAAAGCATACACTTGCATTTAAAAAAAGCTAAAAGAAATGTGAAATGTATTGATGTTTTTTCTTTTGCATTGCCTTTTAAAATTTAATTTTTTCCCAAAAAAGAACAAGTTTTACTTTTAAAATCAGGATGAAATTACATAACTCAAAATGAATGTAATTAAGAATATCCATATTTCACCTAATAAGCATACATTTTGTGGTTAGGTAGATCAGAGTTTGAATCCAAATGCCACCCCAACCTTTACCTCTTTAGTATTAGTTTTCTCATCTGTAAAATGGTGATGTTAATATACCAGCCTCAGAAGTTAACGAGATATTGCACTGATCTTTATTCCTAGCATCTAGTAAAACCTCAAAAAAAAATTCTGCTATTAATTAGTATGGTGGTTTTCTCATCTTTAGAAAATGTAAACTATTTTGTATACTGAATATCTGGTTTTCCTTTCTCAATTCCCTGGCTACAAGTTTTAGTTAATTTCAATTCAGTGTTTGGAAAATGTGTCAGTTCTCTGATAATAAATCCTGTGATAGCACTTATTGCAAGTGCAAACAAAAGCTTCTGGGTCCCCCATGAGTATAGCACGGTAACCGTGGCATCAACAGCAACATGCTTCTTGATTAGATCAATTAATTCAGGCAGAGAAGATATTTATTTTGCATTTTTCAATTTTTGTGCTCCCTGGTGACTTCCTATTGTTAAGTGCTTGTTATTACTCTTACATTTCCTTTCATCTGGACTACTGGATGGTGTAATGAACTTAAAACTACACATGAGAGTAATTTATCCAGCACCAACTCACAATTAAAACCATGATATATAAGAGATGAAAGAATGAAGTACCAAAAAAGATGAGAGAACATTGTAGCTCTACATTTCTGTGCAAAATCTTCTTTAATACTTAAAAGTATTATATAGGTAGCAACTAGAGATTGATGTTTCACAGTTTTTCATACTTATGAGTCATTTGAATTTTTCTTCCTTAATTTTTATTCATAGCACTGCTTGTTTTTATTGTCTCCCCCCCCACTCCTTCACCATTATCCCTTACCTTCCCTGCAAAAAGGAGACTGCATCATAAAAACACAGAAGTATCTCACAAAATTCAACATCAAAAATGCACCTGAGTATAACAAAGGTCTGGAGAGAGAAAAAAGATTTAAAGTGTCAATAAGGAGAGTTCCCACTGTGTTACAGTGGGTTAAGAATCCGACTGTAGCAGCTCCAATTGCTGCGGAAGCATGGGTTCAATCCCTGCCCCCAGGAACTTCTATGTGCCATGGGTATGGCCATAAAAAAGTAAAGTGTTAATAAGGGGATCCAAAAGGGAATTCAGTCTATCATAGCCTCTTTCTAGTCTTTGCAACAAATAAGGATGTGCTGGAGGGAGAAAATTCTACCACTGTAATTTGATATCAGCTCATATACAGACCCTAACCACTGCAATGTGGAAGATGGTTTTTTAGCAAGCTGTGTAGGCATGGAACCACAGTCACTTCTCTGCCATTGGGTGAGCTCTGCCCTCTCCAGCAAATCTGCCTCAGTACTTCGAGGGTTCTCTTCTTTGGATACTATTTCAGATCTATGGATAGTGACTGCTCCTAATAACTGTTATCCCTAGATTCCTTACAGCTTTCTTCACTTCTTACAAGCCAAGCCCTCGTTATTCCAATCCCTGTTATACTTATTTGTTACTATATCTTATTTAAATCATGGAATGTTTTATGTCTCAATTAGACATTAACTGATATATTCCATTCCCAATTCTAGTTGCAGCCACCCTAAAAGTCATATTTCTTACACTTTAAAAAAGAAACAATTACCTTTTCTTTTAACCACTTTGAAATTTTAATTCCTAATATTGTTATTTATGCTAATATTATAAATAGTTAATGCAGGAAAAAAAATGCTGCGTGCCATTTCAGTAAACAAGGACAGTTATGGTAACTCTATGTTTGGTATTTTAAGGAACCTCCACACTTTTCTTCACAGTGGCTGCACTAATTCACATTCCCACCAACAGTGTAGGAGGGCTCTCTTTCCTCCACACCCTCTCCACATTTGTTATTTGTTTTTAATGGTGGCAATTCTGAGTGGTATGAGGGGGTACCTCATTGTAGTTTTTATTTGCATTTCTCTAATAATTAGTGTTGTTGAGCATATTTTCACGTGCCTGTTGGCCATCTGTAAGTCTTTGGAGAAATGTTAATTTAGGTCTTCTGTTCAGTTTTTGATTGGGTCATTTGCCTTTTTGTTATTGAATTATAAGAGCTGTTTTGTATTTTGGAAATTAAGTCCCAATAGGTCACATCATTCGCAAATATTTTCTCACATTCTGTAGGTTGTATTTTCATCTTTTAATGGTTTCCTTTGCTGTACAAAAGCTTGTAAGTTTGATTAGGTCCCTTTTGTTTATTTCTGTTTTTCTTTCCATTATTCTCAGAGATGGATCCATATGATCCTACAATACCAGTCCTGGGCATATATATATGAAGAAAGCCATAATTTGAAAAGACACATTCACCCCAATGTTCATTGCAGCAGTATTCACAATAGCTAAGATATAGAACCAACCTAAGTGTCCATCAACGGAGGAAGGGATAAAGAAGATATGGTGTACACACACACACAATGGAATATTATTTAGCTGTAAGAAAGAATGAAATAATGCCATTTGCAGCAACATGGACAGACCTAGAGATTATCATACTAAGTAAATAAGTTAGAGAAAGACAAGTATATCACTTATATGTAGAGTCAAAAAAAAGATACAGTTGAACTTATTTACAAAATGTAAATAGATTCATAGACATAGAAAATAAGCTTATGGTTATCCAAGGGGATAGCAAGGTGGGGGAGGAATAAATTAGGAATTTAGGATTAACATAATCACTACTATATATAAAATAGGTAAACAAAAAGGATCCATTGTATATCATAGGGAACCCTACTCAAGGTCCTGTAATAACCTATAGTGGAAACAAATCTGAAAAAAATACATATATTTATATATATGTATACACATATGTATATATATATGTATACATATATAAAAATGCCTATATTTATATATGCATACATATATGTATAACTGAATCACTTTGCTGTGTACTTGAAATTAACACAATATTGCAACTTAACTATACTTTAATATTTTAAAAAGGGAAAAAAAATTACTATTGCCACCATCAAGCCAACAGCCACTGTGGCCACATGCAAGGTGCACACTGAGGGGAAATCAGGGTGGAGAAAAATAGGACACTGGCCTTAAATAATTAAGATGCATATCAAAGGAATCTTTTCAATGAGCCCAACCTCTTCTACCTTCTTATACTAGAAAAGCACCAAAATCATTAACTTGAGATGTAATTTTTTGTGACTATCAGTAATCTTTTGACGTTCAACTACATGTTTTGTTTTTTCAACAAAAATTCCTATGTATCCTCGCCTCCCTTACATCTTTGGAACAGCATCTCAGAGCTCTCTGACAGACTGTCTCCCAGGCTCTCTAGTCCTTAGTAAGGACAAATAAAACATAACTTGCAACTTTCTGGTTGTGCTTTCTTTTTTTTCAGTCAATATTATCCGCTATGATTTTTGCCTTTTGACTAGATCAGGATTGGTCATTGGCATTACCGGGAGTTTAAACTATTTAATTATTTGTTAGAAGGGGCTTCCCTGTGCATTGTAGCTTGTTTAGCAGTTTCCCTGGCTAGATACTAAGGCACTGCATGATAATAGTAGCCTTTTCCCAAGATGTAACAACCAAAAATATCTCCAGACATTGCCAAGTGTCCCCTTGGGGCCAAAATCCCCCTGACTGAGAACCATAAAATAGACAGTTTCTTCCATTAAAAAAAATGTAGTTCTTTCACCCATTTGGAATATATTTTGGATTTTGGAATGAAAGCAGAAGCTTAGTTCATTTTTCTCTTGCATATAAGCCAATGCTCCAGCTGGGCTTATTGAAAAATCCTTCCTTCTCTAATGACTTGAAATGCTGTCTTTATCTTTTATTTCTCATACATATTAGTTTATGCTTTAGAACTATTTTTCTAGTCCATGAAACTTTCATTCACTTCTAAAATGTTTTAGTTATTTTAGCTCGATAATATACTTCAAAACATCTGAGAAGATTGGGTCCCCATTAAAACTCTTCTTTTTCGAAATTTACATATCTATTCTTATCCATTTATACTTCCAAATGAGCATTTAAATGGTTTTGTGAGGGTCTTTAAAGTTTTCTTTAGATTTTGAATGAATTGTATTAAACCTATTAATCACAATAAAAAGAATTGATATCTTTTAAAAGTCACTCTTCTTATTACAGGAATATGGCCATCTCTTCATATCTCCCTTATGCACATAATTCAGTCTTTGTAGTTTTCTTCATAAAAATCCTATGTATTTCTGTTCGGTATATTTCCTGGTATTTTCTCTTGAGATTAGGAATAAGGTTATGTGTTTCACTATACTTTTGGCCCATTGCTAGTTTAAAGGAAAATTATATACTCACATATTTATTGTTTACCCAACAATTAAATTTTATAACATATATTTTTCTGCTAATCTTGAGTGATCAAATCTGTTTCAATGTAAAAATTTCAGAAAAATAGAAAATTTCCATGAAGTTATTATCTCCTCATAAACAGTGAAAACTTAATGAGTATATGAGAGTTTAATTTTTTCAGCTCATTCAAATCTTCTCGAGAGAAGTACTAGAAGGCACACCTTTTAAAAAGGTAAGATAGTTCTTCCTGGACATAAGATACAATGCAGTGTATTTTCCTCTCTTTTCTTCCTTCTTGATATTACATCACCAAGTCCTAGGATACATATTTTTAGAAGATAGGAACATCCACTTCAGTTTGGTTTAGCAAACATTGTCAAACATATTTTATGTATCAAACTTGACTTTAGGTCTAGGGAAAGAAAATAAACCAGCCCTAGTTTTCCTCCTACGGGAACTTCTTACCCAAGAGTCAAAAAGACATAAAAATTTCAAAATTAGGTGGTGTTTGCTATGAAAGTGAAATGCCCAACAGGTGGCTGTTGAAAGGTCTTAAAAGAGGGACGGTTAAGCCAGCCCAAAGGGAAGACTGGAAGGAGATGAGTGAAAGATTTTCCAAATAAAATTGCATCTAAAATTGCTGGATAAGAATGACTTAGCCTACTTAACTGTTTGTGGAATAAGGATTCGATAGGGCAGTAGTTGAACAACAAATAAGGGAGTTCTTGTTGTGGCTCCACAGGTTAAAAACCTGCTATATTGGCCATGAGGATGCAAGTTCTATTCCTGGCCTTGCTCAGTGGGTTAAACATCCAGAGTTGCCACAAGCTATGGCTTAGGTCACAAACGTGGCTCAGATCTGTTGCTGCTGTGGCTGTGGAGTAAGCTTCAGCTTTAGCTCTGATTCAACCCCTAGCCCAGGAACTTTCATACTTCCATATGCTGCAGGTGTGGCCATAAAAATAAAAAGAGCAACAAATAGATGCTTGTGGGTGACTCACTTGGTTATATTTAAGCGAATAGTTTAGACATATGCACAAGTCTATCAGTCACGTTTTCAAATTAACCTGTATGTCTGGCATCACAGAAAAACCAGGGGATGGAGGTCAAGATTGTACAGAAAAAATAAACAAAACTAACATTGTCATCTTCAGAAAACTTTGCATAAAGTTTGCATAAAGTATGCATTCCAGGAGTTAACCTGTAACCCCATATATTCCTAGAATGCATTCTTCATGTATCTGTAGTCTTACAAGGATGCTGATGTGGCCAATGACAGATAGTGTCCAAAAAAATCACCCTTTTTTAAAAATTATGATCAGCTTTCCTTGATCATGATTTTTGTTTTGAAATTTTAAAAGATACTCAATTCCAGTTCTGCAACACACAGTGGACTGTACCCGGGAGGTCAAAGAAGTCATCCAGAATCCAGCAACTACCACAAGAATACTCCTTAGCCACTTCAGTTGGGATAAAGAGAAGCTAATGGAAAGGCACTTTGATGGAAACCTGGAGAAGCTCTTTGCTGAGTGTCATGTAATTAATCCAAGTAAAAAGTCTTGAACATGCCAGATGAATTACAAGGTCATCAGCACAGGATGTGCCTTGTCAGATCTGCTACTTGAATTCCCCTAACTCGTATTTCACTGACCTTGAATGTGGACACAAGGTTTGTATGCAGTGCTGGAGCAAATATTTAACTACCAAAATAATTGAAGAAGGCAAGGGACAGACTATTTCGTGTCCTGCTCACAGTTGTGATATTTTAGTAGATGACAGCACAGTTAGGTGCCTGATCACAGATTCAGAAGTTAAATTAAAGCATTTAGCATTTAATAACAAACGGCTTTGTAGAGTGTAATCAACTGTTAAAGTGGTGTCCTGCCCCAGATTGACACCATGTTGTGAAAGTTCAATACTCTGATGCTAAACATGTTTGCTGCAAATGTGGTTGCTAGTTCTGCTTTAACTGTGGAGAAAATTGTCATGATCCTATTAAGCGTAAGTGGTTGAAGAAGGGGATTAAAAAGGGTGATGATGACAGTGAAACTTCTAATTGGATGGCAGCTAACACAAAGGAATATCCCAAATGCCATGTCACAATTGAGAAGGATGGAAGTTGTAATCCTATAGTCTGTTGTAACCAGAACTGTAAAGCAGAGTTTGCTGGGTGTGTCTTGGTCCTTGAGAACCACATGGATCTGCCTGGTACAACTGTAACTGCTATAAAGAAGATGATGCAAAGGCAGCAAGAGACACAAAGGAGCAATCAAGGGGAGCCCTGCAGAGGTACCTGTTCTACTGTAATTGCTAAATGAACCACATGTAGTCTACGCTTTGAGCACAAACTTGATGCTCAGGTGAAGTAGAAAATGGAAGAGATGCAGAAGCACAACACATCCTGGACTGAGATGCAGTTCCTGAAGAAAGAAGTTGATGTTTTCTGCCAGTGTTGTGCCACACTCGTGTACACTTATATCTTTGCTCTCTATCTCAAAAAGAATAACCAGTCCATTACCTTTGACAATAACCAAGCAGATCTAGAGAATGCCACAGAGGTGCTCTCGGGCTAACTTGAGATATTTCCCAAGACTCTCTGCAGGCTATAAAGCATAAAGCACAGGATGAATACAGATACTGTGAGAGTCGATGAAGGGTTTTGTTACAGCATGTGCATGAAGGCTCTGAAAAAGGTCTGTGGGAGTATACTGAGGACTGAGAAATGGCGCTGTATAATATGAACTCTGAAAACTTTACCACCTAGAGTGCTCATGCAGTTAAAACAAACAAAACAAAACAAACATAAACAAGGAGGCACTAAGCCAATTCTGACACCACTGGTCTGTAGTACCCGAATACTCTTCTGTTAACAGAAAATTCAAGTCAATTATATTTTAATAAAAAAAGGTAGATAAACCATTGCACAACAGTATTCTAGGCCACCAACAAAAGTTTGACAGACACACTAAAAGCCCTGCAACTTTTACTTGTAATGTAGCTTCATTCTCAAAGCTGACCCCTCTTTTTGCTTTTCTTTTTGTTTTTCCTGAGTGCAGTACAGTTAAAATTTAAAACACTGTACTTCTTTTCATGTCCAAACCAGCCACTTTGTTGTACTTTGGTAAAGGACCTCTTCCCCTTCCTCCCCTAAACCTACAAATACACCACCGCCCCATCTCACCCCAGACTGTCGTCTTCTCATACCCCAAGGCCGTGAGTGAATGATCATTAGTTCTTTGTAAAGAAAATTCTTGGGGCGGGAAAGAGGGTAGGCAGAAAGAAGAATTAAACAAACAACAACAACAACAACAAACACAAAAACACTTTGTATATAACTTTTAAAGCAAAAGGACAACACAGTATTTTTCAAAATTGTATATAGCACATTTGCATGGACAACACAGTATTTTTCAAAATTGTATATAGCACATTTGCATGGACAAAGCAAGTGTGGCACGTGTGTGCATAATGTTTAATTACAAAAAATATTCTTTAAAAATAAAAAAACACTCAATTCCAAACAATCCAAAGTTAATAATTGTCTTTTCCTGCTAGAAACATTGATCCAATGCTGTCATTGCCGTACTGTAGTCCCTCATCTTAACAGCAAGTCAGTTAAATGGATCTCAATTAGGATTCCCTCTGGGATTTACCACCACACTCTAATTAATTACTAAATAACTTAACATCCATCTAACTCAGAACCCATATATTAAATGTTACAAGTTGCTAAATAGTTTACTATAATTAGAAATCTTAGGAGAGACCAGAACTGTCTTATAATGGCGTGCCCTAGTGCATAGCACATTACTTCAACATGGAATATCTTTCTCCCTTTTTTTGGCCTGTCTTTATTCTACTTGTCCTCCGAGATTCAGCTCAGAGATGATATCCTTCAAAATACCTTGCCAGAAACTCCTCCCAGGCTGGGCTAAATGCCTTTGTTACTTACTTCTATCTTGCCATTTCACATAGAAATAATCCACCACATGTCTGTCACACCCAATGTTTTCAGGGTGAAGATTCTGTATCTTCAAGAGAAATCATATATTTGTATTATTTTATTCCATTTTATTTAGATCATGAACAGTAAACTGCAGTGAAAACCTCCTTTCAACTAGATATCCTTATTCACGTAGGAGACATTTTACCTTTCATTCAACAAATATTGATTAATCAACCACCATGTGCCAAACACAAGTTGTTGAGGATTCAATAATGCATTAGCAGATACAGTCCCTGCCCTCTTAGGATTCATAGAGTACAGAAGCTAACAGCTAGTTTCCTCTGTATAATGTAGGTAGAAGAGTTACCGTAATGCTTTTTTTTTTTTCCTGTGGCTGTTTCCTCTTCCCTATTATTTCTGTCTACCTCCATATTTATTGAAGCCCACAGAAAATTAAAGATCATTTAAAGTAGGTGACAAACTATGTTAGTTATAGTTGTGAATAAGTGTGGTTTGCTTCACATAGGAAATACAGGTGAAGAAATTGGGTACAAATTGGAAAACCCTTAGAAGGCCTGAGTCCAAACCCTCCTTTTACACATTTTTGAACTGAGACCAGGGGATGAGATATAATGTGTCTGAGAGCAAAAGATGGATTGGCGTAGGAGACAGAGAATATCCGAGCTCTAGTTCTCTTTGGTGCTCTTATGTTTAGAATGTTGCTTTATGAATCATATTTTTCAGCTTGTTTTTGTAAGTATAACTGCTATGAAAAATGATTATTTTTCTCCCAGGATGGAAACATGAAGATCTGAGAACTTTCTAAAACATTAATTCAATAAATACATGTCGAGTATTAGCTATGAGTCTATATAGTATATGATACTTCCTGGCCAGATTGGGCTTAGGGATTCCTAATTTCATCTAAAAGTTCACATACCAATATTATAATTAATAATATATATATATATATATATATATATATATATTCTGTCTTTTTCCCTTTTCTAGGGCCGCACCCGCGGCATATGGAAGTTTCCAGGCTAGGGGTCTAATTGGAGCTGTAGCTGCCAGCTGATGCCAGAGCCACAGCAACGTGGGATCCAAGCCGCGTCTGTGACTTACACCACAGCTCATGACAAGGCTGGATCCTTAACCCACTGAGCAGGACCAGAGATGGAACCCGCAACCTCATGGTTCCTAGTCAGATTCGTTAACCACTGAGCCATGACAGGAACTCCATAATTAATAATATTTTAATTCCAAATGCTCTCAAGAATAATTTTTAAACACTCAGAACTTAAATGATGAATTAATGTTTCAGCTCTATATCTTAAATTGAAATGAGTTGGTCATACAGAGAAAAAAATAGACTTAAAGAGTGGTTGTAATAAAAGATGCACAGTTGACCCCTTGAACAGCTTGGGTTTAAACTGCCTGTATCCACCTATACATGGATTTTTTTTTCACCAACACAGACCAGACTACAGTGCTGCTTGATTGGTGGCTGGTTTAATCTGTGGATGTGGGAATCACGTACCAGTAGTTGGCTATAAAGTTGTATTTGAATTTTTGACTTTACAGTGGCAGGGGGGCACCCCTGCCTTGTTCAAGTGTAAACTATACTGTAAAAAGTAGGTTCAGGCTTGAATGATAAAAAAGTTAATAAAACATAGAGATAAACCATAAAGCTGAGATAAATATTCTGAAAGAAACCTCATCACTTTAATAGTATATGGAATCTGAAGCTTCAACCTCAAAGAGAATAACTTTTTATTGAGAACATATTTTATGGCAGGCATGGAGATAAGGACCTCACTACACCTTGTTTAATCCTCACAACAGCAATATAGGGTTAACATTTTTGGTGCCACATAGTCTGGCCCAAATACAGATTCATAAGTAAAAGAGCTCAAAGAAATAGTCTAACTTGTTCAGCTGATACAGCTAGCCAGAACCAGGAATCAACCCATGTTTGCTTGTACCTAGGCCTACCTACTTCAATTTGAATAACTGTATTTCTCATTGGAGAGAATGACTTATTTTCAAAAGTGGCAATTTTATAGATTATGTCAAATTATCAAAATTACCTGGTATGGTACCCAAAATGGGAAGTTCCACTTGTACAGACATTCACACACACACACACGTGTGTGTGTGTTTGTCCACATACATATAATCTTGAACTCTGATAACCCAAACATTTCATGTAAGTAAAAATTATTTACAACAGCAAATTTATTAGGAGAAATGACTCCTATGTAATTGTATCTTGGATAATTATTGAGAGTAACAGCTTTATGAAACATAGTGACCTCATGTTACAAAAGTTTACATCATTTTATTATTTTATTTGGGAGATTTAAAAATGAATTTATAATTGGTGGGGAACCTGATTTAGAATTTGATATGTTTAAAGCTTGGTAGAATTGATAATTTTCCAGAAAGACAAACAACCTCTTTTAAAGAGCGGTATTTCTAGGTAGATTATTTGTGGGTTTTTGTTTTTTTAAGTATGGATTATGAGATTTGGCCCAAATAGAGATTTGGCCTTAAGAGAAAAGATGTATAAAACCTAGTGAAGAAAGAGGAATTATACCAATAGAAAACCTTAGCAACACCAGGAATTTCTGGAGGAGGACATTAATGGAATTTTTCCCTAGAAGCTCTAATGATGTTATTTGCAGATGACAGATTTGGGCCACCATTGGCAGGAGGGGGTGACTCTGCTGAAACAAGTCTGGGCATAATAAGTGGATATGTCCATGCACAAATACAAGTGGCTAAATAAAATTATTCCTTTTTCAATCTGTGTCATCTATAGTCTGCTTGAAACTCTCACATAAATAAGTAGGAATAAGATACTGAAATACAGTGTGTAAGAATATTTACTCATTTCAGTTCAGATGTTCCAAAGAATATATTTTTATCAATGTTCCATATTTTAATTCATCTTTAACTGTAGCCATTGATAAAAATTGTAATTTTAGGACGGGATTATAGCACCCAGTAAGAGGCAAGAATTTCACCAATAAAAGACTTTAGCTCCATCAGCACTTCTGCATTTAAAGTTTAAAAAAATTTTATTTCTTGGTGAAGAGGGTAAATATTCAGTCAGTTCAAAGTACAAACTCTCTACTAATGGATATACCCACATCTAGTGAGGGTGCGGGGAAGAGGAGGTCTGTGTTTCTGTTCTGTGTAGGCTTCCCGTTGGTGTGGCTCATCCTCTATATATTTGGCACTAGACTTTTTTACTATCACATTTGATGATAATAAAACGAGGTTCCTAGAATATGGGCCTGTGCCAGTAGCTGTAACCAGACCTGCCTTTGCTTCGATTTACAGGGTCCACCTAGCTGCACTTGATCATCTCAACACAGGACTCCAGATCCACCTGCTTCCCAGCACTTCTGCACCTCCATGGGGTGATGCCAGGATTTTCCTCTTGGATACTCTATGTGCCTCATAGTCTATTAGCAATATATAATGCTAACTCAGCCTATAAATCTAAACAACTCTCTGCCCTCATTGTCTACTGTTACCTTCCCATATGGATGAGTTGCCCCATGGGATGAAGGGTTTTTCTGAAAGGCTGACTATCCCTTTTTCAGGATATATCTCAGAGAAGTCCAACACTTTCTCTAACCACTCCATCACCCACTCTATGCTGGGCCAAGGTCTTGGGCAGTGAGGGGTTGAATTACTTAATGTTCCTCGGTTTCCTTTCATAAAAATAAAAAGGTTTAAAATGCTATCACAATAAAAATTATAACTACTACAGATTTTATTGACCATTGTTTTGATACTTTCTCCTACAATTTGTGTTCCTTTTCTTGAATTGAGATTTGTATTTCATATGCATATTACATAAACTATTTCATATCAAATAAATTATATCTCAAATGATAGAGTCCATAAAATGCACAATGCCATCTGAAAATCCACTTAAAAGAGTGATATTATTAGAAAAAGAAACTGGAGAGTTAATGTCAAAAAGTATTCAGGGAGAGTGAATAAAATTTTTTAGCATTATAGAATGAGTAAACGTGATGCTCTCCTACTCTGTCTAATGGGTTATATTGATGGAATTTTACCTATACTATCTTAGCATGAGTAAACATCCCACCAAACAATATATACTGTTTTTCCCCTGTTGGCCGTATCGTGATTTTGATTAGGTTACATCTGTATGACACATTCAGGATAAATCTGAGAATAAAAGACAAATGAATTGAATGTAGCTATTTATGGAACACAATCAAGAGATTGCTGAATCTGAAGAGATAAAGAGTACATTCATAATATCTAGAACAGCTGCAAATTTCATGTACCAACAATTCTCTCTCATAAATTGATTTAGTTGTGAAAGGTAGCTGCAAAGTTAAATTGTAAAGCTAAACAGAATTCCAAAAGCTATATTGATCACCAAATTAACACCAGATTCAATTTCCCCCAAAAGCTGTAATTCATTTTAATGCATTTAATTGCTATCTTTTATCCATTATTAATTACTTCTAGTAAAGCTGCCTTCACAAACGAAGAAGGCTGCACTATAATTCTACTAAGTAGCAGCAGAAAAGCGTGCTCATTATCTGTGTCCACAAACTTAAGCAAAGAGATGTTGATTATCATGTGAGTCAAATACAGGTACGCTACAAAATCGGGCAAATTGAAGCTCTTCATAACTGAGTACGCACAGCACTTTCATTCCTCTATCAATCACCTTGGAGAGTATCTGCAAAGTATACACATTATCTTGCAAAGGAGCAAAAAATCTGTGGGTTGAGGCAGAATAGAACTGATGTGCGGAGATACTGTTATGGATATACCAGCAGATAGCTTTTGGATGCAATCTAGGTGCAGCCTGTTTTGATAAACGGCATGTTAAGGATGTGAACTAAATACCATTATGAATGTCTGTTTCTTTCAGGGTAGTCTAAAATGCCACCTTTGAGAAATGAGGGTTATGCTGCTGTGGCTGAAAACTAGATATGGTAATAAAGCGTATTCTTTGAGTGAGCAAACAGCAGTTCAGGAAAGACAGTGGTGTCTCTCTCTCTCTCTCTCTATCTATCTATCTATCTATCTATCTATATATATCTGCTACCAACACTTAGAAATGCTGGATAAAATATAACCTCAAAAGAGATGAATAGCTGATCTCAAAAGAAAAAAAAAAGTAGGTGACAGTCACTAATTGCCAGATACTGAAAATGAGAGTGGTAAATGCATAAGCTGAAATGGTGGCTTCCCAGTGCTTAGTTATTAATACTTCTGTGAGGTCAGAAGAGGCTTTGGTTCCAGCCAGGTTAAGAGTTGAAATTTCACTCTAATATGATTGAAAAGCAAGGTAATTTGGGGCTGGAGAAAAAGGTTCATTAGTTCTGATGGATACCATGTATACCCAGTGGCTTTTGAGTACAAAGAATTCAGAGACAAAATGACTTGAAATTGACCCTTGACAGATTAAACAGGACTTCTATAAGAAAAATAAAGAGAACAGGACATTCCCAGGAGAAGAAAATTCTACCCATTTACAAAGAAGCATCAATCAACTGTCAAAAGGGAAACTCTTAAGCTGCAGGATCTCTAAGGTACTGATGGTTCTAACATTCTGAGGAACTATGATTTAATGTTGAAACCGTGGGTATACAGTGGTATATGAGAACTGTGAAGCTTTCTGCTATTTTTTTTTACCTCCACCAAATTAAATCATTGAACATTTCCTTATCATTTTGAAAAAACAGAACATTTCTCTTCAGAGGATTAATTTTTGTAAATTCCCCCAAAGTCCTTTGACACATGTTTAAAAGTGCCAGTTCATATATAACACTTAATCCTTGTGTGAGCCCTATGATGTAGCACATATTATCCTGTTTTAGAGATGAGTAAATGATAGCTCTACTGCACGGTGGTTTGTTGTTATTTTTAGCTATCTGCTGATATCTGATGGTTATTACAGTTTTAGAAAATAATTATTCCTTCCTGATACATGTGAAATATGTTATTGATGTCTCATTGAGAATGAAATAGATTCACCCATCTCTATCAGATGAGACAAGTGTCCCATGAACAGCCTGACCTTACAAGAAGGCAAAATAAGCATCTATTTAGAACTTCCCCAGAGTCATGCATTCCACCAGCTATCAGCTGAGACAAGTGTCCCATGAACAGTCTGACCTTTCAAGAAGGCAAAATAAGCATCTATTTAGAGCTTCCCCAGAGCCATGCATGCCATCATCTATTTCTACCTATGGAGGGAACGTGTATGGAGAGGAAACATGATTAATTAATATTTTTGCCAAGTATAGATAACTATTAGTGACCTGCATAGATAAACAAAGTCATATAAACATTAATGATTCAGGCTTGATGTTGTTATCCAAATCTTCATACATTCCAGACCTTCTTACTCAACAATCACAATAACTCTTCAACAAATCTTTCCAGGTATTCACAAAAAGGAGCCTATTTGTCCATCAAAAGACTCTACTACAAGTTACAAGTTGACATCCACTATGTTATGTTTTCTCCTATTTTAGTTCTAGTTACTTTTTCTACTTCATTGATTATATTTCTTTCTAATAGGAATAATAACTAATATATGTTTAGAATGGTAAAGTAAATACTCATAACCTATTTTCAGACAAGAGCACTAGGGCATAAAATACTTAAGTTTCATGGCCAAGGCCACTGATTCCTCAAGGAAAATACTGAGTTTTGAAAGGTTTTCTCACTCCAAATAGCACTACAAAACCGAAGTTTTGAAAGTCACAGCAATGTAAACATTTGCTGCTGCTCCTTCAGCATTACCTTATCACAAATAGAGAAGAAAGAAATAAGCTTGTAATGCATATAAAGTATATAATGTGATACTTGAATATATGTACATTTTGCGACAAAATTCCCTCCATCAAGTTTATTAATATATCTATCACCTCACATATTTGTGAGTCTTTGTTTTGTTTTTTGTTTTCTTTTGCTTTGTTTTTGGTAGGAACACTTAAGTTCTACTCTTGTAAATTTTAATTATATAATAAAGTTTATCAAATATAGTTATATTATACATGAAATCCTCAGAACTTACTCATATTATAACTAAAATTTGCACTACTACTATCCTTTCCCTAATTTCCTCCACCTCCAGCCCCTGGAAACCACCATCCTACTCTTTGTTTCTATGAGTGTGACTTTTTACTTTGAGATCCCACATATAAGTGATACTATGCATTATTTGTTTGCTTTAATGAATTTTTCTACATTTATACCATTTCCATCCCAACCCCCCAGCACATTCCCCCACACTCCCAACCTGTCTCATTTGGAAACCATAATTTTTCAGTCTGTGAGTCAGTATCTGTCCTGGCAAGAAGTTCATTGTGTTCTTTTCTTAGATTCTACATGTATGTGATAGCATATGATGTTGGTGTCTCACTGTCTAACTTCACTTAGCGTGATAATTTCTGGGTCCATCCATATTGCTGCAAATGCTGTTATTTCTTTCTTTTTGATGGCTGAATAATATCCCATTGTGTATATGTGCATCTTCTTTATCCACTACTCTGTCTATGGACATTTTGTTTGTTTCCATGTTTTGGCTATTGCATATAGTGCTGCAATGAACACTAGAGTACATGTATCTTTTCAAGTCATGGTTTTCTTTGGATAGATGCCCAGGAGTGGGATATACCATGCAGGATTAGTCTTTCTCTACCTGGCTTATTTCACTTAGCAAAATGCCTTCCAGTTTCATTAATGTTGTCACAGATGACAGAATTTCTTTCTTTCATGTTTTCTTTACCCATTCATCCACTGATGAACACTTAGGTGGTTTTCATATCTTGGCTATTTAGTCCAAAAAGAGATTATAAAACATCTCAATAATTTATTTTGTTAATTATATAGTAAAATATTTGGACCCATTAGATTAAATAAAATGTATTATTATAAGATTACTAGATTTTATCATTAATTTTACTTGTTTCTTTTTTGCTTTTTTTGACATGGCTATTAGAAAATGTAAAATTTCATATATGGCTTGTATTATATTTGTGTCATACCATGCTGTTCTAATGTGTATAATCCCCTTTTGTTGACAGTGCTGCAGCACTGGACACCAGCTACATCACACTTCTGTTTAAATAGGAGTGAACAACCAAGAATCACCACACATATAAAAGAGAACAGTGTAAAAAGGAAAGAATAAGCAAACACTAGTCCTGAAAGAAACAAAGGTAACTGAGGGGGGAAAAAACAACAGAAAAGACTTTACTCATTTATTATTTTCAATCTATATATGTCTGAGAATACACATAAATAAATTATTTATAATATCAAACTTAATGAAACTCTAAATATTATATATACAGATATGTGTAAGAAACTATAAAACTGGAAGAACGGTGTAAAATTGGGGCAATCACAGAACAAGAAAAACTTCTTATGGATTTAAACAAAATTGCAGAAATAAGAAATTTAATAGGGAACCTAGAAAATAAATTTGAGAAAATATCTGAGCATGAAAAAAAAAAAGAAAAAGCAATAACAAATATAATATTCCCACTAGTGTGAATCCTATTAGAAAAGGAAAGGAAAAACTGAGATGAGGGAGTTCCCTCATCAATAATGGGAGAAAAAATTTCAAACTTGAAGGATATGAGATTGAGTAGATGCATTAAGTATCCAGTGCAATAAATGAATAAATACCTGCACATAGACTTAATCTTTTTTAAACTTTAGAATATACAAGATAAAGAGATAAACTTAAAAGTATCCAGAGAGAAATGTAAGTAAATTATAAAGGATGAGAAAGAGTGGATTGAGCCTTAAACTATCAAAACTAGAAGCTAGTGGAAAATGCAGAGGCCTAATAGTTCCGAAGAAGAATTATTCTCTACCCAGAAGCCTGTATTCTATCAAAGACACTTTCAGATATGCAAGCAATGCAAGCAGTTATCAACTGTATCTCTCATATTGTTTTTTATAAAGTGATTTGATGATATAAATATAAATAAAATAAAGGAGTAAATCAATATATTGGAAGATCAAGAAATCCAGGAAAGAATGAGTTCACTCTAGGAGAGAAAAGTAATCTTATAGTTACAATGTTATAGCTAGGATCTAGAGGACAAACAATCCCAATCATGGTAAGAGGTGAATAGCTCCAGGCAAAAGAAAAAAAGGACCACAAGCAGCACCCCCTCCATCATGATACAATAAAAAACATAATTAAAAATTGAAAGTAAAAAAGAATAGTAGGTCAAATAACATAAGAATAAAAGGAAGCCATAATCAAGTATTAAGCAAATTGACATGTGATATGATTTTAAAAAACTCTTAGAGTATAAGAAATAATAATCCATTTGATCTGATGCCAGTAACAGTCTACTTTGTGTAGAAGTCATAATATTGGTTTCAAAATCTAAAAAATAACCCAGGTAATGGTTTCTAACTTTTAGGGTCAATTGACAGACAGAGCTTGGAAGTCTAAGATCTGGTTGTGGAACAGAACACAAATATTAAAAGATGATATAATAGTAAAATTGAAACTGGTAGTTGAGAAGTGATGGCTAGAAGTTTGGGGTGAATCTTCCCATTAGAAAGTAGGAAATCAAGAGGAACTGAGAAAGTTGATGGAAACAATGACATAATCAATAAAACAATTAAAATTATTATTATTTTTTGTCTTTTTAGGGCCACACCTGCAGCAGCATAGGGAGGTTTTCAGGCTAGGGGTCGAAATGGAGCTGTAGAACCACAGCAATGCAAGATCTGAGCCACATCTGCGACTTACACATTTTATGGCATTGCTGTATCCTTAACCCACTGAGCAAGGCCAGGGATCAAACCTGTGTTCTCATGGATGCTAGTCAGATTTGTTTCCTCTGAGTCACGATGGGAACTCCATAAATACCTAAAATTATAACATGAATATCTAATAGAAAATAGGAAGATGGAGGATGAGTATAGGGTTATTGACCTAAACTTTCATTATTCATAATGAAGAGACAATAAAATTACCAAACTCTAGCTGACTAGCAGCAAAGCTTTATGAAAGAATATTATTGGGAAACACAAATAATTTTGAGGAGGGTGAAATAACTATGTTTGGATTAAGCTTCCAGGAACAATGTCCAAGAGTACAAAGCAAAATTAATCTGAGGAAATTTCTGTCAGTGTGGCTCCCCAACTGAAGACTAAAGAATGCCAGAATCACTAAGTCTCTCAGAGCTTGTCACCTTGACTCTCTCTGCAGGAACATGGCTTGAATTCCTCAAGTCACTTTCAAATCAAACTATCATACTATTGATTCTGATTGGATTAAGTCACACACCCTGTCCACTAGTATATTCCACTACCTGTAAAGAAACCTGGGAAATCGAATTTGTTTTCATTTTGGGGAGGTAGGATTCATATGCCAGGAAACTCACCACATATACCAAGGGTATCTGAAAGTGCTGCATAACCAGAAAATTGAAGAAAGATTCCATACATCGTCAAAGTTGATTTTTTTAAAAAAAAGGAGTTCGGAGTTCTCTTCATGGCTCAGTGGTTAATGAATCTGACTAAGAACCAGGAGGTTGAGGGTTTGATCCCTGGCCTTGCTCAGTGGGTTAAGGACCCGGTGTTGCCGTGAGCTGTGGTGTAGGTTGCAGACACAGCTCGGATCCCACGTTGCTGTAGCTGTGGCGATGGCTGGCAGCTACAGCTCCTGTTAGACCCCTAGCCTGGGAACCTCCATTTGCCGCAGGTGCGGCTCTACATAAAAGGCAAAAAGGCTAAATAAATAAATAAATAAATAAGGAATGAAAGCATATTATTTACAGCATTGTGATAACCACAAAGGGAACTAAAAAGCAGAAATAATCTCAAGAGTTGCATTCAGGACAGTAAAACAGAAGATAGAACAGGAAAATAGCAGGAGTTTTTGTAAGACACTCTCCTATTTGATTTGTCACCACCAGCAGATTTGACTGATAAAAATTGAAAATAAAAGAATAAAGATGAGGACACATGCTTAGATAGATAAAACTAGTAAATAATGGAGTAGGAAATTAAACAAAGATCCCTCTTAAAGCAAAACAATGACTATAGTTTAACATGGTTATGACAGATAAGATGGAGTTTAGGCAGAAAGAGATCTTCACCTCTAAATAGTTCTATATTTTAGAGCATACTGAGAAATCTTGTGTTTCTGTAAGAGAAGAATGTAGAAATAGTGATGCCAAGCAAGGAAGGAGTTTTAAACTGGAACCAAAAAACAGGACCTTTGAGCTTGAAAGAAATGTCAACCAGGATAAATAATTATAGAGTTATGAGAAATTATCAGTTGAGGCATGAGCTCATCAACCTTGTACATAATAGTTTCCAAAGTTAGAACTACTGTCTCTTCTGATTTGAATATCTGTTCTGAATAGCAGTTATTTGAATCATGGTAGACACTCCATTTGGTTTCACATTTCTTCTGACTGGTCAAAATTCATGCTATACTTGTTAAGTATTTTAGATCTCACTCTGTTGTGTGTGGCACCATCGAGCTTATATAGAACATAGACATTTTAATTTTTATTATTTATTGATATATAACTTAAAATAAAGGACATAAATCTTTAGTGTGAAGCAGAACAAAATTACATATACGTATGAAACACAACCATGTAACCACCACTCAAACTGAGATTTTGAAAGTTTCCAATTATCTCAGAAGTATTCTCATGTATCCCCCAAGGAACCACTATTCTGACTGTTGTAACTATAGATGAGATTTCTGGTTTCTGATTTCTGGGTCAATGCTGTCATATATCACAGAACTTTTGTGTCTGATTTCTTTCACTCAATATTATGTCTGAGATTATTTCACATTAATGCATATACTGGTAATTTATTCTTTTTCATCTTGTGTGGTATTCCATCATCTGAAAATACATTTTCCATTTTTCTCTTTTTTTTTTTTGTCTTTTTAGGGCCACACCTGAGGCACATGACAGTTCCCAGGCTAGAGGTTGAATCAGAGCCATAGCTGCTGGCCTATGCCACAGCCACAGCAACTTGGGATCCGAGCCATGTCTGCAACCTACACCACAGCTCACAGCAATGCTGGATCCTTTAGCCCCTGAGCAAGGCCAGGGATTGAACCTGTAGCCTCATAGATACTAACCGGGTTTGTTAACCACTGAGCCATGATGGGAACTCCACCTTTTTTATGGTTGATGAACACTGTGATGGTTTCCAACCTCTGGCTATTATGAACAGGGTGCTGTAAACATTTTTGTATGTGTCTTCTTCTGTTAGATATTTACCCAGTAGTGCAATTGCTGTGTCAAGGGTATGTTATGTTTAGCTTTAAGTAGTAACATATACAGTGTATTTTGTCACTGTCTTTTTAAAAACAATATACCTCTTACTCATTGAAATCTTATCATCCAAGCTCATATCAAATTAACGAACTTTCTTATATTACCTTTCATGTATAACTTTCCATTTACACATTTGATTCTCGATGCCCTTCTCCCTTTTTTTATCTCCTACTTTTCACTCCTATTTTTCTAACACTCATCTTATTCTCGCTATTAAGAAAGTAAAAATCACCATTTTCTGTCTTTTGACTTGCTTTTTCAGTGGGTGGAGTTTTTCAGTTATTTTCTAGATGAATGCTTAATT
This sequence comes from Catagonus wagneri, assembly GCA_004024745.2. Classification (NCBI taxonomy): domain Eukaryota; kingdom Metazoa; phylum Chordata; class Mammalia; order Artiodactyla; family Tayassuidae; genus Catagonus; species Catagonus wagneri. The sequence goes on along the minus strand of PVHT021183634.1, from coordinate 28,103,531 downwards.
GATTGAACCATTGAACAAGTGAGTGAATATCAGGCTAGAATCATTTATAACTTGTGAATGTGTAATAAAGCTAGTGTATTATTCTATTATCAACACTAGCTCTTAATGGTAAAGAGAGCCCCAAAGGCATAAATTCAAGATGAGGTTTTACTTTAGGTAATATATTCTATTTAAACGTTGAGAAAACATAAGCATGGTTTACAATGTTGGGAAATGGGTATGGTTTAAAACATTAACATATAGTAAATAATATTTGTTAAATATCACTCATTATTTAGATTAGAAACTGGACATAACATCCTTACATAATTACTTTCAGGCTACCATCTGTTCTTAAAAGGGAGCCCTTCATGGCTCAGTGGTTAACAAACCCAAGTAGTATCCATGAGGATGTGGGTTTGATCCCTGGCCTCACTCAGTGGGTTAAGGATCTGGTGTTACTGTGAGCTGTGGTGTAGGTTGAAGACATGGCTCAGATCTGGCCTTGTGGTGGCTGTGGTGTAGGCTGGCAGCTGTATTTCTGTTGTGACCACTAGCCTGGGAACCTCCATATGCCATGGTGTAGCTCTAATAAAGTAAAAAAAAAAAAGAAGGAAGAGCTCTTCCCATATGTACTTGTAATTTCGTGTATTGAATGGTGACAGTCAGCAAAGGAAAGGCTGGAGCCACATTTCACAGTTGCCAAGACTTGGTGTATTTGGGAGATGGAACCATGGAATGAGATAGACAAACAAGTAACACTGTTTCTAGCCTTCTCATCCTCTAAGGTAATATAAGGTTGGAAACTTTGGGTAAGCCAGTAGGGTCACAGAAAGTCTAGAAATTTGTTCTGCATGTTACAAATGGGACTGAGACTACTGCCCTGGGAAGAGGTGTGTGGACAATACTTACACACATACATACTGCATAGCCAATCCTAGGCATCCTTTATGATAAAAGCTACATGTAAAAGAAGGCAATTAGAATATTCTCTATACACAAACAGAAACTCAAAATGGATTAAAGGATTAAATGTAATGCTAGATACTATCAAACTATAAGAAGTCTAGAGGAAAACATAGAACACTCTTTGACAAAAATCACAGCAAATCTTTGAATGATACCGTCTAGAAAATAAAAGCAAAAATAAGCACATTGGGCTCAATTAAAATTTTTTTTACACAGCAAAGGAAATACTTTTAAAAAATAACAAAAGACAACCCACAGAATGAGAGAAAGTATTTGTGAATGAAGCAACTGACAAGGGGTTAATCTCTAAAATATGCAAATAACTCACGGACCTCAATATAAAAAAACAAACAACACAATCAAAAAATGGGCATATCTAAATACACTTCTCCAAAGAAGACATACAGATTGCCAAAAAGCACATGAAAATATGCTCAATATTGCTAATTGTTAGAGAAATGCAAATCAAAATTACCATGAAGTATCACCTCACACCATTCAGAATGGCCATCATCAAAAATGTCTACAAATAATAAATTCTAGAGAGGGTGTGGAGAAAAGGGAACCCTCCTACATTGTCAGTAGGAATGTAAATTGGTAAAAATGCTATGAAAAACAGTATGGAGTTTCTTTAAAAAAACAAAAATAGAACTAGCATATGGTTCAGCAATCCCACTACTCTTGGGCATATATCCAGAAAAAACCATAATTCAAAAAGATATAGGCACCCCAGTGTTTATTACAGCACTATTTACAACAGTTAAGATATGGAAGCAATGTAAATGCCCATTGACAGAGGAAAGGATAAAGATGTGGTACATATAAACAATAGAATATTACTTGGCCATAAAAAAGAATTAAATAATTCCGTTTGCAGCAACATGAATTAACTTAGAGATCATCATCATACTAAGTTAAGTAAGTCAGAGGGGGAAACACAAATATCATATTAGATCACTAATAAGTGAAAATTAATAAAAACGATACAAAAGAATTTATTTATAGAACAGAAACAAACTCACAGATTTTGAAATCAAACTTATGGTTACCAAAGTGAAAACCACTGGGGGGTGGGTAGATAAATTGGGAGAATGGGCTTAATGCATACACATTACTATATATAAAATAGGTAAATAACAAGAACCTACTGTACAGCACAGTGAGATCTACTCAATATTCTATAATAACCTATATACGAAAAAAAATGGATAGATTTATATGTATAACTGATTCACTTTGCTGTACAACTGAAAGTAATACTACATTGTAAGTCAACTATACTTCAATAAAATGAAAAAAGAAAAAAAAAGATCAAATTTCAGCTCCAGGTACAAGCTGGAAGTGACTCTTCCTACTAAAAGTGTTTAAAGCCATCCTCTCATTATAGCAGTGTATAAGAAAAAGGTCTGCCATGCCAGAAATGTGAGTGGCTAGGACAAGGGCTGATGGCTTCTACAGAACATATGGGAGGAAAGCAATCATCTTTCAAAATCAGTTACCAAGTGCTTAGAATGAAACAAAAACAAACAAAATAAGAAAACACTAAGGAAATACATAGGAAAAGAACTAAAAGCTCACTTTTATGGGCTTAGAAACAATGCAGATGATATTAGACAAAATAAGTTACTCATATAATGTATAAAAATTATACAAAACAAATAATGAGTGAAAGAAGTTCTTTTATTTTGCATTCATATCAACTGCATTGGTAATTGTTGTTTTAAATGCTAGTTTATGTTTTGCTTTTATGTTGAAAGATGGATTATATTTTCTCTCAAACAATGCTTGTCTTATTCTTCTTGCAGCTCAAATATGTAAAAGTGAGGACTTATTCAAATAACTGCTGGCCTAGTTTTCTTACTTTGGTAATTTGCAATAAGGAACGAACATAGTTCACGATCTCCAATAATTGTACAGTTGGTTCAGAAGTTCTCTGCTTGGCTAACTGTCAACTTTTTAGAATTAACCCTAAATTTAAATTTCCTTACATCACGGAGTATCACAAGATTCATTTTTGGAAAATTTAAATAACTGGAGATGATAAATATAAAAGTCATTTCCTTAATGGCCAAAATCATTAAATAATATGAATCTTGTTTGAAAAGATTTATTAATTCCTCCCCAAATTCAAATGTTCTGTATGCTATAGTCCAGTAATGGCATTCCTAAGAAAGCTCACATTTCTTAAAAATCACATGAAGAAATGGAATGAAATGAAAGAAAGGTTAGGATTAAAAGGTTTCAGGGTCACAAATGCCAGTAGCTGCAAGGAAATACTAGTAAGCAATGCAAATTTGATTTCCTATTTATTCAGTGTTACAGCTGATTCGAGTTATGAAAAGTTGCAGGAGAAATGTCAACACTTAAAGAAGCACATAGGAATGCTTCCCCCTCATTTTCTTGGTCTCCCATTCCTTTGATAGGCAGCTAATTAGACCTGACCTGAACTGCCCTTTACAAAGAACAGAGTATACTCAATATGTTGGTGACATTCTAGATGTCAAGTGCATATAAAACGTTTCATTTTCCAGCCTCTATGAGTTGAGACTAAACTAAAAATAATAATAAAACAACAGTGCACAATAAGATAATAAGAAGAGGAGTTCCTATTGTGGCTCAGTGGTAAAAAACTTGACTAGTATCCAGGAGGATGCAGATTCGATCCCTGACCTCACTCAGAGGGTTAAGGATCTAGCATTGCCATGAGCTGCCATGTAGGTCACAGACGGGCTCAGATCTGATGTTGTGGTGGCTGTGGTGGAGGCCAGCAGCTGCAGCTCTATTCAACCCCAGCACGGGAACTGCCATATGCCACAGGTGTGGCCCTGAAAAGCAAAATAAAAGAATAAATAGATAAAAAGAAGAAAAACAATAGAAGAACAGTGGAGTTCATGGCTTGAGGTTAATTTCAGTCCATATTAGAATCCAAACCTGCCTGACTTTGACAGACTGATGGGAACAGTCTACCAGAAGTCTAGTTGCTTGGGGAAATAGCTAGGGTACTGGTTTCCATAAGAATGAGTAACATTTAAAACATCCATGCAAAATTGGATTAAGATGGCAGAATAGAAGGACTGGAGCTCAACTTCTCTCCCAAAAAAACAGCAAAACTACAACCAAATGACAAGCAACCATCAACCAAATGGACTGTAAACTTTCAAAAAAGATATTCTACTCCAGAAGACAAAGAGGAGACCACATCAAGAGGTAGGAGGGGTGATTACGTGATAGAAGCAACCCCATACCTCCTGGGTGGGAAGCCCCACAGACTGGAAAGTAACTGCATCACAGACACTCAGCTACAGGACTGAGAGTTCTGAGACTCATGTCAAATCCCCATGCCTGAGGATCAGGCACAGGGAGAAAGAGCCCCTGGAGCATCTGGCATTGAAGGCCAGCGGGGCTTGTGTGCAGGAGCTCCACAGGACTGGGGGAAACAGAGACCCCACTCTTGAAAGGCACACACAGACTTTCACGTGCACTGGGTCCCAGGGCAAAGCAGTCTCCATAGGAATCCCGGTGGAACCTGACTGCAATTTCTGGAGGATCTCCTGGGAAAACAGGGGTGTCTGTTCCATGTTGTGGGGGAAGGGCAGAGGAGGTGAAGCTCTCAGGGATATTCAGCAGCCTGCATTTCTCTGGAGATGGCCATTTCTGGGAAAATCTGGTCCCTCCCATCAGTGCTGAGAAGCCCCAGGCCAAACAACAATTCAGGTGGGATCTCAACACCACCCATCAGTTAACAGGCTGCCTAAAGATGCCTCAGGCACACAGCCAGCCTCTAATCTCATCCAGAGACAAAGCCCAACCCATCAGAGGGAGGGGAATCGACCCCACCTACCAGTGAGCAGGCATCACTCCCAACCATCAGGAAGCCTACAGCAAGCCCTCTACATATCATCTTTAGCCACAGGGGAGGCAAACACCAGAACTAAGAGAGGCTACAATTCTATTGTCTATAAAAAGCTCACCATACCAAAAACCTATAAAAATGAAAGGACAGAAAATTCTAACTCAGATAAGGGAGAAAGGGAAAAGCCCAGAAAAACAGCTCAGTGATGAGGAGATTATCAGGCTCCCAGAAAGGGACTTTAGACTGTTGATGCTGAAGATGATGCAAGGCATTGGAAATAGGCTGGAGGCAAAGATTGATAATTTACAGGAAACACTGAACAAAGAAATACAAGATGTAAAAATTAAACAAGAAGAGATGCAAAATACAGTAACTGAAATAAAAAATTCATTAGAAGCAGCCAACAGTAGAATACAGGAGGCAGAAGAATGAATCAGCGAGATGGAGGAAGGATTAGTGGAAATCATTAATGTGGAAAAGAAAAGAGATAAAAGATTGAAAGGAAATGAGCTGAGTCTCAGAGAACTCTGGGATAATGATAAACACACCAACATCTGTATTATAGGGGTGCCAGAGGGAGAAGAGAGAGAGAAGGGGACAGAAAAAATATTTGAAGAGATAATAGCCAAAAACTTCCCTGATATGGGAAAGGAACCACTTAGACAAATTCAGGAAGCACAACAAGTATGGTATAAAATAAACCCAAGGAGGAACACCCCCAGACACATATAAATCAAAATGACCAAAATCAAAGACAAAGAGAAAATATTGAAAGCAGCTAGGGAAAAGAAACAAATGACATACAAGGGAACCCCAATAAGGTTATCAGCAGATTTTTCATCTGAAACCCTACAGGCCAGAAGGGAGTGGCATGATATACTAAATGTGAAGAAAGGGAAAAACTTCCAACCAAGATTGCTTTACCCTGCAAGGCTCACATTCAGATTTGAAGGAGAGATCAAACTTTTACAGATAAGTAAAAGCTAAAAGATTTCTTTAAAACTAAACCAGCTTTACAACAAATCCTAAAGGAACTTCTCTAGGCAGAAAAGAAAAGGCCACAACCAGAAACAAAAACACCACAAATGACAAGTTCCACCAGTAAAGGCATATATACAGTAAAGATTCTAAATCATCCATGCACAATTATGCTACCCAAAACAGTAATCATGAGAAGAGAGCACAAATGCAGGTCACTGGAGAAGCATGTGCAATTAAGAAACCAACAACTTAATACAATCTCAGTTATATATAGACTCCTATATCAAAACTTCTGGGTAATCACAAACCAAAAATCTACAATTGATAACAAGCAAAAAAGAAAAATCAACTCAAATACAACATTAAAGATAGCCATCTTGTGAGAGGACGTAACAAGAGAACAAGGGAAGAAAAAAAGAGCAACAAAAACCCAAAAGAGTTAATACAATGGCAATAAGAACATATATATCAATAATTACCTTAAATGTTAATGGGCTGAATGGGCCAACCAAATGACATAGACTAACTGAATGGATACAAAAACAAGACCCATATATATGCTGTCTTCAAGAGACCCACTTCATTTCTAGAGACACATACAAATTGAAAGTGAGAGAATGGAAGAAAATATTCCATGCAAATGGGCATCAAAAGAAAGCTGGAGTAGCAATACTCATATCAGACAAAATAGACTTTAAAATGAAGAACATTCTAAGAGACAAGGAAGGGCACTATATAATGATCAAAGGATCAATCCAAGGAGAAGATATAACAATTTTAAATATCTATGCATCCTACATAGGATCACCACAATATATAAGGCAACTGCTAACAACCTTCAAAGGAGAAATCAACAATAACACCATCATAGAGGGGGACTTTCACACCCCACTTACAGCAATGGACAGGTCATCCAGGCAGAAAATCAATAAGAAAACACAGGCCCTGAATCAAGCATTAGATCAGACGGACTTAATAGATATTTATAAGACATTCCATCCAAAAGCAACAGAATACACATTCTTCTCAAGTGCACACTGAACATTCTCTAAGATTGATCACATCCTGGGTTACAAATCAAGCTTCAGCAAGTTTAAGAAAATTTAAATCATATCAAGCATCTTCTCTGACCACAATGCTATACGACTGGAAATCAACAAGAAAAAAATGGCCCAAAATACAAATACGTGGAGACTAAACAACATGTCACTAAATAACCAATGGATCACAGAAGAAATCAAAGAGGAAATTAAAAAATACCTAGAAGCAAATGACAACAAAGATATGACACTCCAAAACCTCTGGGATGCAGCAAAAGCAGTTCTAAGAGGAAAGTTTATAGCAATACAAGCCTACCTCAGGAAACAAAAAAAAAGCTCAAATCAACAATCTAACTATACATCTAAAGCAGCCAGAGAGGGAAGAACTGACAAGACCTAAAGTTAGTAGAAGAAAAGAAATCATAAAGATCAGAGCAGAAATCAATGAAGTAGAAATGAAGAAAACCATAGAAAAAAATCAATGAAACTAAAAGCTGGTTCTTTGAAAAGATCAACAAAATTGATAAACCCATAGCCAGCCTTATCAAGAAAAAAAGAGAGAGGACACAAATCAATGAAATTAGAAATGAAAAAGGAGAAGTAACAACAGACATCACAGAAATACAAAGGATCATAAGAGACTACCATATGCAACTATATGGAAATAAAACAAAAAACCTAGAAGAAATGGACAAATTCTTAGAAAAGTACAATCTACCAAGACTAAACCAAGATGAAATAGAAAATACGAACAGACCAATCACAAATTCTGAAATTGAAATTATGATTAAAAAACTTCCAACAAACAAAAGTCCAGGACCAGATGGTTTCACAGGTGAATTCTATCAAACATTTAGAGAAGAGCTAACGCCTATCCTTCTGAAACTCTGCCAAAAAATTGCAGAAGAAGGGACACTCCCAAACTCATTCTATGAGGCAACCATCACCCTGGTACCAAAACCAGAAAAAGATACCACAAAAAATGAATATTACAGGCCAATCTCACTGATGAACATAGATGCAAAAGTTCTCAGTAAAATACTAGCCAACCGAATCCAACAATACATTAAAAGGATTGTACACCATGATCAAGTGGGATTTATCCCAGGGATGCAAGGATTCTTCAATATCCGCAAATCAATCAGTGTGATACACCACGTTAACACACTGAAGAATAAAAACCATATGATCCTCTCCATAGACAGAAAAAGCCTTTGACAAAATCCAACACCCATTTCTGATAAAAACCCTTCAGAAAGTGGGCATAGGAGAAACCTACCTCAACATAATCAAGGCCATCTATGACAAACCCAGAGCTCACATCATTCTCAATGGCGAAAAGCTGAAAGAATTCCCACTGAGATCAGGAACAAGACAGTGATGTCCCCTCTCGCCACTACTATTCAACATATTTCTGGAAGTCCTAGCTACAGCAATCAGAGAAGAAAGAGAAATAAAAGGAATCCTAATTGGAAAGGAACAAGTAAGACTATCACTTTTTGCAGACGACATGATACTATATCTAGAGAATCCTAAAGACTCTACCAGAAAACTGTTAGAGCTCATCAATGAATTTGGCAAAGTTGCAGGATACAAAATTAATACACAGAAATCAACTGCATTTCTATATACTAACCATGAAAGATCAGAAGGAGAAATTAGGGAAGCAATCCCATTTACCATTGCATCAAAAACAATCAAATACTTAGGAATAAACCTGCCTAAAGAGACAAAAGACCTGTACTCTGAAAATTATAAGGTGCTAATGAAAGAAATCAAGGATGACATGAATAGGTGGAAAGACATACCATGCTCTTGGATTGGAAGAGTCAATATTATCAAAATGACTATACTACCCAAGGCAATCTACACATTCAATGCAATCCCTATCAAATTACCAAGGACATTTTTCAAAGAACTAGAACAAAATAGTTTAAAGTTTGTCTGGAAACACAAAAAACCCAGAATAGATAAAGACATCCTGAAAAAGAAAAATGGAGCTGGAGGAATCAGGCTCCCTGACTTCAGACTCTACTACAAACCTACAGTCATCAAAACCGTATGGTACTGGCACAAAGACAGAAATATAGATCAGTGGAACAGGATAGAAAGCCCAGAATTAAATCCATGCATCTATAGTCAACTAATCTATGATAAGGAGCCAAGAATTAAATTAGACAAAAGACAGCCTCTTCATAAGTGGTGCTGGGAAAACTGGACAGCTACATGTAAAAAAATGAAACTAGAACACTTCCTAACACCATGCACAAAAATAAACTCAAAATGGGTTAAAAATCTAGATAAAAGACCAGATAAGATAAAACTCTTAGAGGAAAACATAGGCCAAACACTCTCTGACATAAATGATAGTAACATCTTCTCAGATTCATGTGTCTGAGTAAGGACAATTAAAAGAGAAATAAACAAATGGGACTTAATTAAACTTCAAAGTTTCTGCACAGCAAAGGAAATTCTAAACAAAACGAAAAGACAACACACAGAATGGGAGAAAATAT
>PVHT021183634.1:27986535-28093193 GCA_004024745.2 Catagonus wagneri | reverse complement strand
CTTACACCAGCCAGAATGGCCATCATCAAAAAGTCTACAAACAATAAGTGCTGGAGAGGGTGTGGAGAAAAAGGAACCCTATTACACTGTTGGTGGGAATGCAAATTGGTGCAGCCACTGTGGAAAACAGTATGGAGATTCCTCAGAAAACTCAAAATAGAATTACCATTTGATCCAGCAATCCCATTCCTGGGCATCTCTCCAGAGGAAACCATGACTCAAAAAGACACATGTACTCCAGTGTTCATTGCAGCGCTCTATGCAATAGCCAGGTCATGGAAACAACCTAAATACACATCAACAGAGGAGTGGATAGGGAAGATATGGTACATACACACAATGGAATATTACTCAGCCATTAAAAGGAACGAATTACCAACATTTATAGCAACATGGATAGACTTAGAAATTATCATGCGAAGTGAAACCAGTCAGACAATTAGACAGCAACACCAAATGCTACTGCTTACATGTGGAAACTAGAAAGATACGATGAACCTCTTTGCAGAACAGACAATGACTCACAGACTTTGGAAAACCTTGGTTTTTCAAATAAGACAATCTGGGGTGTGGGGGGATGCACCATGGGTTTGGGACACAAAATCTATCAAATTGAAGTGTTATGATTTACGTACACCTATAATTGAAATAAAATCCATTAAGTTAAAAAAATAAAACATCCATGCAATGGAATATAATTCTAATTAAAATATGCGACAAATGTTAATATGGATAAATGTCAAAAGCACAAAGTTGAACATTATTTTGCGTTCTTGGGCCCAATTCTCCATACACCACCAAGCAATGCTGGGGACACCAACAGAAGGTCGTACAATTTAACTCACTTCAGACAGTATCTCCCTGCAGAGAGCATCAGATTCCGTGAGGGAATTCCCCAAGATTGCCCTCCACTTCAGGTGCCAATTGAAAGCCCAGGGAGTACCTGTGTTTCTGACTGACCAGCAATAAAATAGAGGTTCCCAGGACCTTTTCCTTGGGTTGCATTAAATTGTTAGAGAGGGTTATAAAACTCAAGAAACCCACTCAATCACTAAATTACCAATGTATCCCAAGGATATCAAAGAATATGAATCAATAGCTGAAGGAAGAGATGCACAGGGCATGGTAAATAGACAGGGGCAAGAGGCTGTTATGTCCACTCCAAGCACGCCATTCTCCCAGCATCTCCACATGTTCAACAAGCTCTCTGAACTCTATCTTTCTGGGTTTTTACTAAGGCTTTATTACCTTGGCATGATGACTAAATCATTCGCCCTGGCATTTGATTCAACTCCAGCTCCCTCTCCTCCCCAGAGGTTATAGGAGGAAGGGACTGAAAGTTCCAACCCTCTAATCACTTGGTTGGCTCCCCTGGCAACCAGCCCTCTTCCTCCACTGGGATCCAAAAGTCACCTCATTACCATAACAAAATACATTTTTGTTGCTCTGGGCACTTAGGAAAGTCCAAGGGTTTTAAAAGCTCTGTGCCAGAAACAGGACAAAGAACAAACAATTATTTTTAAGTATAAATCAAATATCACAAACATAATAAAGCAGGTTGCAAAAGGACAACAGTATGATAGATGCTACATGTTTAAAATTTTAAAACACACAAATTATTACATATGGTTCTGAGTTTTCCTAAACAATATTACAAGATCATGGCTTAAACGTACATATTCATTTTTGGAGAGTGGTTTTCTCTGAGCACAAATGCAAGGTTGCATGTGGAGAAGGAGACATCAAATGTATATGTAGTATCTGTAGTTATCCTACCCATTTAAAACAAACAAACAGAAACCAAACAAATAAACAAAAAGCCAACCTTGGAAAAAATTACCAGTCTTTTAAAATCACAGGTTTAAAGCAGAACTTTTTCTTAATGAGTCCTAATAATACTGGTTATATAGGCCTCTATACAGTCCTGCAAAGCACAGTAATTACGGTCATTTGGCTGCACCAGTTTAAAAGTCTAAAGGCAAAGCAAACATAATTATAACTGAAATCCAAGACATAAGAACCAAAACGTTCTTAACTTTTCTCAATAACCTTGAAGCACACATAACACTCATCGTTAATATGATTGAAAATTGAGGGGCAATTTAAAATTACTGCAGAGGTGGATTAGATAAATTGCACCTGGGGTTGTTTGTGAATTTTAATGGAATTTAGAAACGAAGGAACTTTAGAAATGATCTCGTCCCCTGGCGATTCCTGTCACTTAGGGATTTGAAGTGTAATAATGGGAATGAGGGTGGAAATTAAATGATTTTCCATTAATCTATGAAAATGAATTTCTACTTTTCTTTGATTTTGCCTGAAATCACACTAATTCTGTGTGGTAATGATACAGATAGAGTAAGATAATTAGTCAGTTGAAAAATCCCACTAGGGGATTAAAGACAGAGAATTTTAAGGGAGTTCGGGAGACTACTGTAAGCTAATGTCCACTCAAGAGAAGAATCCAGTAACCTAATAACAATCTACACTACCTTGAAGGAAGACCAGGGGTATCTGAACTCCAGAATGCTCAAGCTACAACCCAGATATTTAGAACCCAAGACAATAGGCACGGGGTCTGAATCTTGTTACATAGATTTAGGGAGTTAAATAATCTTTGAAGAGTAGCAGTTCTGCATGTAGCCAAGTTACAAATATAGATTAAAGGGGGAAAAAACTAGGCAAAGGGTAACATTATTCTGAAACCTGAGGTGAATTACCACACTTAATATGTGTTACCACCTTTGTGTTAATATACATATGATTTAAATACCATCATGACAGTCCTGGTTAAAGCATACAGGGTCAAAGAAGGAACTAATGATGTAAGCCATGATGGCTACCCAAAAATGAGGACGAAGTGGTCTTCTCCCTTCTCCACATTTCCTGTATGATAAAAATGTAGACTTCTTTGTTCTTGGGGCTGCTACATTCCTTTGCCAGCCCACTTTTATTTCTCACAAGCATCTTATACTAATAAACTCTGCCTGCCGTTTTGCCTCAAGATGAATTTTTTCTGTGAGGAGACAAAAGAACCTGAGCTTCAGTAAGGCCTGACATCAGGTGTGTGGTTTTAATTAAAAAGAAGTCCCCCTCCTAGATTATGGGTTCAAGTCTCAATTTGAGGTGCAGGTGGGTTGAAGTCCTAGCCCATGGATTTATGTCCCAATCAGGTTTTGGCCAAGTCCGCCCTGCCAAGGAGTGTGGTTTAAGTAACACTGATTAATTTATGCTGATTAGAACCTTGGATTGCCAGATTTATTAGTATTTGAGCAAGAAACAGCAAGAAAACAAATAATTATATAATAAATGCAATACTTTTGGCAATAAATTTATAAAAAGATTCATTTGCATAAAAAATAGAATGTGTTCTTGGTAGAAAAGACTGGAAAAAAATGAATATCATTTAGCGACTTCTTAGGAACAGAATCTCAAAGGTTTAATTGCTCAGGTCACATAGCTGGGGATGAGGAGAACTTGACTCCTGGTCTGGGTCACTCTGCATGCTAATATATTATTGTCTTCTTTGTTGAAAGAGAAGATGAGACAGGAATTTCCCAGGTTAACATGAAAGTCAAGCAAGTGACTGATTGAAAATGCAATACTTTCCAAAAGAAACAAATTAGCAGAAATGTGGTAACTCTAGCAACTGTGAAAGGCTTTTTAAATTCACAGGAAATAAAGCTGAAAGGGAACTAATATTTACTGAGCAACTACTATGTGTGCATGTATGGGCTCCTCCTTTACCTCATTTATTTACCTTAACTCTCTAATGGTGTTATTATTGTTCCTATTTCACAAATGAGAAAAATGAAATCCATCTAGATGTCCAGGCTCCAGGTGAGTGATTCTAAGTAAAAAACCATGAGTTTAAGTCTCATTCTGGCTTTAGGCTGGGATTGAGTCCTGGCACGTGGGTTCAAGTCTTAATCTAGTTTTTGGCTGGGTTTGAGACCTGGCAAGAGGGTTCAAGTCCTAATCTGGGTTCTGGCTGAGTTCAAGTCAGAGGTATTGCAGGTTTCAGCCTCTTCTTGTACAGTCTGGCGAAGGCTATGGAGTTCTCAAAATCATGTTTTGTCTCTCTTTTTATATATGTGCCTCCCACACTAAAAAATCAAAGCAAAGAATGATTTCTTTACCCATGTGTCCCAGGGCCTAGCATAGTATTTGACCCACATTAGGGACTTACGACATTTTTTGAATTAGCCTTTATTTGTTCTCTTTGGTCATTTTTCCATTAAAACAAACTCCTTATACAATAGTGTTTTCCTATAGTATATTACATATTTCTTACCCATAGAGGCATCATTATAATAGGGACCTACAAGGATGGAGTTCAGAGAATCCACAAGACCCCTGAATGCATGCACAAAATGCTGGGTATACACAAGAAGGCAAAACACCCTTTTCAGCAATCCTTCTTATGGGTAGAGCATTCTAATCATCTCTTCCTTCCACTGTTGGAAAGAGTGTTACCCATGTCCTGAGACATTTTTGACAGGGTGACGGGTCAAGTTCACACAAAGCAGAATAAAAGATGGTAGCAGTTTATTTTTGAGAAGCAACTGGATGTCTTAGCCATGTCACTCTTGAATGGCCACAGTAAATTTTTCCATAATGAAATGTCTAATTGCTTTGGGTTCCAGTTTCCATTTTCAAGCTGGTCTGGGGCATTAGTGTCTGTCTCCATTAGCCTTTTGCCAAAAGTTACTTGTATGATACTCTCAGTGCCAGCTGCATTACAAAAATGTTGATGGCCAGTATCTTGGCCTGTGATTATTTGGTGCTTTCAATGTTAGAACTGCCAAGCTGTTAATTAGCTTAATGTAAGGACTACACATCGACTTTTTATTTTCATTTTGATATGCCAGCATTATCTTCTTTTTAAGTAGATGTCTGCTAAAATGTTTTCAGTGGTGCTTGTTTTCACAAAATAATAACCTTAGATGAGTGAGTTTTGAACAGCTGCCTCAAGTGAGAGCTGATTTAGTCCATTACTCAAAGCATGAACCAAAACATTATTGGTGCACAAAGAATTTACAGGAAAATCCACTTTGCCATCTCTGACCACAGCACAGCAAATCAAGGTGGTGCTCTGGGACTAAAATTATTTTACTATTCACAGAACTTTTATATCTAAAGATTTCTAGATTAGCAGAGAGCTGCCACATCTATCAAGAATCAAGTCTAATGGAGAAAAGGAAGCTAAGCTTCTTGTGATGTCACCGCAAACGTATCGATTTTTCTTTTGTCCCCCTTTGTCTATTCTAAAAAGTTGGTATTGCTAAGCAAAAGTTTCACTAAGACAACTCTGTTTTAGAGATTAGGATTTCTAATTCCTATGCCAACTTTCATCACTCATTTTCCTGATAGATTTGAGGATTCCAGATTGAGTTTGCTGAGTTGGCAGCTGTACAAATAACCATTAAAATTGAAAATGGCACGGCCGTGACAGTAAAGTCTTTGAGCACATTTGAAACTCGGGAATGAGTGATAGCTTCTATTCTGAAGGAGATAATCTATGCTGCATAATGCCTAGGATAGGTAGGCGATGAGTGTTATATATATCATCGATGATGATGGAAATGCTAATAACAGCAATGAAAATAAATTACTGTTGACAAAGAAAAAAGTGTGATGCCTGATTCTACGATTTAATTGTTAGATTATCCTGGCAGAGAGCACTGCCCAGTGAAATGAGTTGCAACACAGAGGATGTCAGGAGACTTAAGTTCTAGACCTGTTTACCACACTTAATCATTTCTAAGGCATTAAGAATGTCAAATAATTTCTCTAGGTGTCAGCTTCCTCAATCATAAAATGGGGATGGGAAGGGGTATTAACCATAAGTTAATAAGGTGATAGAAATGTTCTAAACCTGAATTGTGTTAATAGGCATGAAACTTGGTATGTTTCGAAAAGCTACTGAATTATACACTGATATTATGGCATGTAAATGATATCTCAATAAATGTGTTAAAAATATGAAGACGTTTATTCATTTTTTTCAACAAATGAAAGGGATATCCTGTTCTTAAAGAGGTCACAAGCTCAAGCAGGAGATAAATAAATTTGTAATTATTCTGCCTTTCACCACAATATAATCAGTCGCTTGTTAAATTTACTCAGTGTCAGATCTATTCTAAGCACTTTACACACATTAACTGTCTTAATCCTTCTAAATATTATCATCTCCTTTTCACTATGAGGAATCTGAGATGTTGGTTACTGGTGATCATACTTCAATGAAGTGAAGGGGCTGAGATTCAAACCCCTGTACTAAGCTCCATGTACTTAACTATTACCCTCAGAGGCTTCTCAGTGACATGTGCCAACTACAAATGGTCAGGAAAGAATTTTCCAAGGACTCATGAAATATATGCTGAAGAACTGAGGAAGAGTTGCCAACAAACAATCAGAGACAACAGCACTCTTAACATGAAGAAACAGAATGCTTAAAAGCACAAATGCAAGCCATCATAAGATGCTGAACACTCTTTCTGCTCTACACATCTAAAGTTCTAAAAAAGACTGCAACTGGAGTTCCCGTCATGGCTCAGTGGTTAGCAAACCCGACTACTATCCATGAGGACACAGGTTCAATCCCTGGCCTCGCTCTGTGGGTTAAGGATCTGGCATTGCCATGACCTGTGGTGTAGGTCACAGACACGGCTCAGATACAACATTGCCGTGGCCACTGGTATAGGCCAGCGGCTACAACTCTGATTCAGCCCCTAGCCTGGGAACCTCCATATGCTGCAGGTGCAGCCCTAAAAAGACAAAAAGACTAAAATCAAAAACAAAGAACAACGAAAAAGACTGCAGTGATATAAGTAGAAGTAATCTAGGAGAGAGTTTTAAAAATCTGATAGAAATAGTGAAAATGTCCAAAAATAATTTATTACCTTGTGAATAAACGTCCTTTTTTTTCTTTTTTCACAGTTAGGTAGCTTGTTGCAAGTGCAACAAAAGGAGAACATTTCATTTATTATTTTACATAGCCTAATATTTCTGTTTTCAGAGCAGCAATTTTTCCTATTTGAGTTGTGTGGCTTGGGAGGACAGGAAACATGACAGTTCCTACCTGTGTCCCGGGGAAATCTGGGCTCAGCCATGTGGACTCCTAGGGCCAGTGTGAAATCAGAGACTTTGTTTCAACTTCAACCAGAGAGACAGGAGGGAGTGAGGATGTGAAGAGAACAAGTGTGTGAGGCAAATCCCGTCTGTGTGCAGTGGGGATTGCTTTATTGAAGTGGCCTCATTTTCCAGCATATGCTTTGGCAGCAAACTTTACAAAGACAATCAATTATATAAGCAATGTGCTATAATTCAGATTTTTTTGCCATTCCCAAAGCATGTAGAAGTTCCCAGGCCAGAGACTGAACTCCCGCAACAGCAGTGACCCCCTCTAAGTCCTTAACTGCTAGGCCACCAGGGAAATCCAGATTTTTTCTAAGGTTTTAAATATCTTTTCTGTTTTTGATAATAGCTTTTTTTCATTCACTATTATTTTTATCATCTCTTCATTTATCAATTCAATTAGAAGGAACAAATCTTTCTTGTTCCTATTTCAGACTTGTTTGCGTTCATCTTTATTTCACCTTTGTTTCTATAGTTTTGGTTTTTTTAATTTCCTAAATTATAATCTTAGTTTATTCATTCTTTCCAGATTTTTCAGGTAAAGCTTATAAAGAATTTATTTTTAAACATAGCTTTGGCTACAATTTTTAAGTTTTAATACCTAGTTGTAACTAGTTTGATGAGTAATATCAACTTGGGAGATATATACATGAAATATTTTTTTCTTTAATTCTTCATTTTAGTCAGGATTTGCTGACTCTCCTTTTCCCATCCTTTGTTGACAACTTGGACAGACTTCATAACATTTTTTTTATTATTAAACAGCAGCTCAATCATATGTTTATTAGGCAATTCTAGTGGAAATTTGATAGGAAGAAGAATAAAATACTTCAACTCAAATAACCATTGTGTGAAAATGACAGAAAATGTCAACATAAGGAAAAGAATTTTCTATAAGAAAAAGTCATGCAAAAGAATTGAAAATAAATAATTGTAAATATGTTCTAGCTTACTGTGTAAAATTGATCTCTGTATCCACAAAAGATAATATTTTAGGGAGAAAAACATGCAGAATCATTTAAAATAAATATGTGCCTAATATGTTAAAATTAGATTCAGAAACCGAGAGGATCTCAACATTTGAATTGGTATAACTCTGGGTCCTAGAGTGCACTGATAAGAAAAGATTTGTCTTCCCACTTGACTCTCTGACCATGAAAGAGCAACAACAGTGTCATTTGCATCATTGGCAAAGACTGAGAAATTTATGACTTTGAAAGGAAGTACATTCCTTGGAAATAGGCAAACTCAGCTTTGTGCAGAAACAGCCCTGACCAATCTCAGTGGAACAAACATAGAATTTAGCAAGAGGTAGTAGACAGATGTCTGTAATGAAACAAATAATTGAGTGCAGATTATGGCTGGGGAGTTGTAGGGAAGAGGATGTACAGATATAAACTCTTCTTCTTTGGCTTTTGTATTCCTAACCTAAGATAGCTTCTGTTCTATGAGCTGGCATGCTGACGTGGTGATCCACAATCCACCAGTAAGTAGGGACTTCCCTTGTGGCTCACAAGACAAGTAAGCAGATGACTCAAGGAAGTTAAAAGGAAGTCTAGGAAGCTTAAAGTCTAGTCTATGAAGTCTAAACCGTGCTGAACTCTTAGACGCATTGAGGTGGTCATAAAAGAGTAGGATGCACTGAGTTCCATAGTTTTCATGAATCTCTCATTTTCCTCCCATCCATTTTATTAACAGCATTTCCCTTGACACTATTTATGATGCTGCAGAGGTGAAGCCGGATTGAAATGTGGATCCATGCTTGGGTTGAAGTCACTGTTAGTACACTCAGAGCAAGTGTGATGAATAGATTCTGTGTTTCTCTAGGTGCCTTCCCATGTAAATTGATGACTGCTGCCCAGGAGAATGAGCAGGGCCTGAAGACATAAGAGAGATTAGTTTAAGTGTGACAAGGCCATAATCTGTAACGAGGAACATCTATCACTGTCACACAGGAGAACCACTATGCTGAGAGGACCCTCTCTGCTTGAAAAAGGTCTCCCACTCCATTGCTGACAGCTCAGGCCTCCTCATTCCCCTTGTTTCCTCAAAAAAAGCTCTTTTATTCAAATTTGACAAACTAATTATTGCTACCATTTGGCTTCGAATGACTCAATTATGGCCACAGTCACTTGGTTTAGTAACTACTAAAATTATGGTTTGGGCTCAAGTCCAGTTCCGTCTTTCTTCTCTTCCCCACGGAAGCAGGAAGAGGCATTTTTATAGGAAAATAGATGATGATTCAGGAGCCAGGTTGTAACAATTCATTTTAAATGACCTCAGTCAATGGGAAAAAAAAACTGAACTGCCTGACTTGAGAATAGGGCTAAAATTTTTTCTTGGTTTTAAGAAACCAGGTACCCTGAAACTATAGGCTTGGTTTCCATGGATAATTCTAGTCTATTCATAATGAAGGAAAACTTTTTTCCCTTTTACTTTTGTTCTTATGCTAGCCTTGTCAGAATTTGTAATTAAGTGGTTGTTAGTCCGTGGTATTTTGCTTTAAGGAGAGCAAAAATTCTAAGTTCATAATACCTTTTTCCCAGGCTAGTTTTGGAGAGAGAAAAGCCTTGGGGAGGCATACAGATTTTAGTGATACTGAGGGCACAGTTTTACATGGTTTGGAGGCTTTATCAGAGTTTTATTGCTGAAATCACTGGGTATACAGAAGATAATGCTTAGTCAAATAAAGAACATTAGCAAGTGTCAAATCATATCTCTGTTATTTCTGTCCTGTATTACCTTGGTTATTAAGTCGCTTAATTTCATTACTGTTTTCTCATTTCTAAATGGGAATTAATGTGAGATACCTCCCTCATGGAATGCTTGTAAAAATCAGATGAAATACCCAAAAGAAACAAAAACATGGTAAACATTAAAGCAAATATATCAGTAATTATTTTACATGTGAAGGGTCTAAACATACCAATAAAAAGCAGAGACTGTCAGAGTGGATTTTAAAAAAAAGCAAGGCCCAACTATATGTTGCCTACAAGAAATCCACTTTACCTTTTTTCTTTTTTTCCTTTTTAGGACCACACTTGTGGCATATGGAGGTTCCCAGGCTATGGGTCGAATCGGAGCTATTGCTGCTGGCCTACGCCATAGCCACAGCAACACAGGATCTGAGCTGCATCTACAACCTACACCACAGCTCACAGCAACTGCCGGATACTTAACCCACAGGTCAAGGCCAGGGATTGAACCCACAACCTCATGTTCCTAGTCGGATTCATTTCCCCTGCGCCACAATGGGAACTCCAAGAAATCCACTTTATTTATTTATTTTATTTTATTATTATTATTATTATTTGTCTTTTTGCCTTTTCTAGGGCCGCACTCATGGCATATGGAGGTTCCCAGGCTAGAGGACTAATCAGAGCTGTAGCCGCCAGCCTACGCCAGAGCCACAGCAACGTGGGATCCAAGCCATGTCTGCAAACTACACCACAGCTCACGACAATGCCAGATCCTTAACCCACTGAGTGAGTCCAGGGATCGAACCTGCAACCTCATGGTTCCTAGTTGGATTTGTTAACCACTGAGCCACGACAGGAACTCCAAGAAATCCACATTAAATTGTAAAGACTTAGAGTAAAAATAAAGAGATGGAGAATGATGTACCATGCTAACATTATTTAAAAGAAAGCTGGAGTTATATTAATTTCATACAAAGGAGAACAAGGAATTTTCAGAGATAAGCAGGGACATGAAACAATGATAAATGGGTCAGTTTTCTGAGAATACATGCACCTAACAACAGAATCAAAAAACATGAAGCAAAAGCTGATAGAACTGCAAGAAGAAAAAGACAACCGCACAATTACAGGCAGAGACTTCAATACTATCCCTCTTTCAGTAATTGATAGATCAAACAGGCAGAAAATCAGTAAGAATATAGTTTACTTAAACCACACTATCAATTAACTTGATCTAATTGACATTTATAATCTACTCCATACAACAACAGCAGAATGCACATTCTTCTCAAGTTCACATGGAACGTCTACTAAGGTAGGCCATATTCTGCCCCATAAAACACACCTTAACAATTATAGAAGAATAGAAAGCATACAAAGTATGCTGTTAGGCCACAATGGAATTAAACTAGAAGTCAGTAACAGAAATATAGGTGGAAAATCTCCAAATGCATGGAGAATAAAAGACCACGAGGAACACAGAACTAGAATAAAACTTGGACTCAAAAACTGCAGTTGTGTGCTCATGAAGGGGAAGCTTTGGCAAGGGAGCTCTGTTCATTTGTTACATACAAAGAGTGAAATACAAAGTTTAGGATGAGATTTTATTACTCTGCCCAATAATTAAGTTATAAGAGTTCTCTTGGATCCCCTTGCAGAAACTGAATTTGTCCACAAATTTGTCAGTCATATTGTGGATTCTGTATTTGTTATTTTGTTTGCTCCCTAAAATTTATTTGTAACCCCAAAGTCAATGCTCATCATGTTTTCATGGTCGTTCATGGACATGGGTAGAAAGGCAGAAAAATGTAAGTAACCCAGATCACACATTTCCAGCTGAGGCTAATAAAGTGATGTTCTGCCTTCTTGGTTCAGCTCTCATACTATAAGCAAGTTTTATTTTCAAGGTATATTTAGTGCTATATTTTGTCCTTTTTTTGGTGGGGGTGATTTTGCTGTTTAAAATGAACTCCATATGTAATGCTGAAATGCTGGCTAGTTTTTCTAAGTAAAAGAAAACCATGATGTGCTTTATGGTGAAAATACAAGTGTTAGATTAGCTTCATTCAGGCATGAATTATAATGCTCTTGGGTAAGAGTTCAATGTTAATGAATCAATAATATGTCTTAAATAAGATGTCTTTAAACAGACATAAGTAAAACAAGGTTATATGTATAATTCCATTAATGAAAATGTGACTGGAGGCTCAGTGGAATCTCACTCTGTATTTCCCCTAGGAGCATTGGTTCAAAGTTCACCAGTCCAGTGACTGTGATGAATTTATGGGCCATAACTGCCTTGAGAAATGAGAATTGTCTATAAGCATAATTGTTGACATTTATGTAGTCTAGACACTGGACGTTGTGTTGGGCATGGAAAATTTATTCAGCAAATACATGAGTACCTATTGTGTGTCAAGGGTATTCTAATTTATGAGGAAACAGTAGTATATAAACCAAAGATTTCATCCTTTTTCCCTCATAGAGCTTATATTATAGTAAGGGCAAAAAGGAAATAGACACATAAATGTACAATATATAGGTGATGGTAAATGCTGCAAAGAAAATTTCCATGCTCTAATATGTAAAGCAGATAAAACTCAGATAAAGTTAATTAAGTTACTTATGCAAGATAAAATCCAAATGAAAAGAGTCAAAATTCAAACTCAAAATTTCCGGCTTCAAAACCCTATGCTTTTCCAATTGATTTACACTAGATTCTTCTCATAAATGTATATACTATAGCTTCTTGATAGAACTGCTTCTAGATCCAGTGAGGAAAACCTTATCTCAAAACAGTAATTTTAGACTATTCAACAGTGGTTCTCATCATGAAATGCAATTCTGCCCCCCAAGAGGACATTTCACGGCATCTTGAAACATTTATAATTGTCATACTTGGTGAGGGATACTGACATCTACTGGGTAGAAATGAACATTCTACAGAGTCTACAAAAAATGTAGACTTATTCTACAAAACAGAACAAAGAATTACCTGGCCCCAATAGTGCTTAGGTGGAGACTCTGCTAGAGCCATGGAGTTTGTGAGGGGTTGGGGGAGTAGCAACAGAAAAACGAGGCTTCCAAGTAGATAGCTCAGAACCCAGGATTTGGTCTCTTGGGTACTAATCATCAAATTAATTGTGCAACATCATCCTGCCATTATAAGGTTGTGATCTTCCTAAGCCTCTCTGGATGCTAGTGTATCCCTTTCCCAGGGATCTCTTCCTTTCTAAACTTCTTCAGAATTTGGAGTATTTAGGAACCAAGTCAGTGAAAATAAGAAGAAAACGCAAGGAAGAAACTGATGGCAGAAAACAATGGAGAGATAAACTGAAATACAAAGCACCCAAAAGAGCAACTTGAATGGCCTCCCCTTATGTTCTTCCTTCTTCCCTCGCATCCTTCCTCTAGGTCACCTCACTCTTCAACAGATACTTATCAAGTATTCTCACTGCACTAGACACAGAGTACAGATGAAAGTATCTCCTGAGAGCATTTTATTACTAATAAGCATTGTATTTTACAAAGTGTTTTTTACATCTATTATCTCATTTGAGTCTTTCTATAAGCCTTATTTCACAGATGAGTAAACTGAGACTCAGGGAGCAGATATGAACTTCCCCAGGCTAACTAGAATGAAAACTCATATCTATACTTTTCTTTCCTCTACACAGTGCTGACATAGGTAGGGAGGTATGAGGAATGTGGCTCTATGTTACCCTATGGTTACAAGGATATCAGAAACTGTCTATTTTGGATTATAAAATCACACAAAACAGTGTTTTTTTTTTTAAAGGTGATGCACTGTCTTGGTAATTCATATTGAAATCTACTCAAGAATAAAATGGCAGTTCTATTAAACTGCTATTAGATGCTGAGCACTGACTCAGAGTTGCTTATCTAATTCCCCAAAATAGCGCCTGAACTAAATTGGTTTCACCTGGGTCTAAGCATGACTAAAGTTAAAAGAATAACAGCAAGCAAAGCAAAGACTTAAAAGAAAAAGCAAAACATTTTATCTTGAATGACTTTCCAGTTGCATTGTCTGTATTAACTGTTACTTAGCTAAAGATATATAAAAATTTTGAAAAATCACACTTTTAATAATTTTGGACCAAAACATTGATACACAAACAACTAAGATGTTTGTTAACCACCTTGCACATACGCTAACAGGTTTATTCAGATATTGCACTTAAAGAGAAAAATGACAATTTTCTGACCAAATAATTTAAATTCAAGTATTACTATTTGACAGGCACCTGAATTCTTTAGGGAATTCATTCATCAGGAAAACCTATATTCCACCTAGTACTCCGGCTCTCTTCTGAGTCAGACCACACATTAGCAGTGTTGGCTCTGACTGGTTTAGTGGAAAATGAAAGCATTCCAGTAACCTCTAATTCATGAATCTGAATTCCGTCTTAATTGAGGCTTGCATCTTCCAGTCACTTGAGACACTGCTGAGAATCATAAGATGCCATGTTTCATGGAAAACTTGGAGCTGTCTTTCCCCAACCCACAGCAGAACTTGCCTTGTGTTCTAAATTCTGTCTCTAAGGCAAAGAAAACAGAGGTGGTCCCCCACGACCAAATTAATCCAGTGGCTAAGGTTTCAAAGAGTATAGACACTCCCATATCCTCTAGTAAGTAAATATACTAAATAATGTATGTAAATAATGTTTTTGTTATTTTTACTCTTCAAGATGGATGATAACTTACTGAAAGCATTACTTCTGGAAAGGATGGCTTGAAATCATCTGTAAGAGAAGGGATGAACTTCATGCACATCCAGCATACTCACTTTATTTTCTGATACTCTTAGGAGACAGATTTGCTCTTTATTATTTCTGTGTACTCATGCTTATGATGACTATCTCTTATTCATTAGCAATTTTTGATTGTGAACTCATTAAGAGGAAATTTGTCATGAGACTTAGGTTTAAGTTATGTTATTCCAGGAAGTGTGTGTTGGCCTCTATCAGTTGCCTGTGGTCACTACCAACCTCAAAAGAAATAATCCTTTGAAGTTTTTTGAAAAATTGTTTGAATTTAATTTGCAGACATACTTAATTGTTTCTGATTACAAAATCCCAGAAAGGCTATCCTGCTGACTCTTGTGTGGGGTGATTTTTTTTTCTAATTCACATTTTCAGTGAGAATGTAAACATTTGGGTACACAGATTTATGTGAGGTTTTCCATTAGACATTCAAACTTGGGACAGAGTCCATTCTTTGTCTCTTGTCATCTGCAGCTATCAGTTGTTTCATAACTGATGATCAACGAACCAGATATGGGCAACTAATAGTATCAGAGCTCATTTCCTTCTCTGGATTTCTGCTTTTGTTTATTGACTGATTTAGCCTTTGAGAATTTCACTCATTTCCTCTCAACTTAAATTGAGATATATTTATAATTAGCCTCATTTACTTATAGCTAGCTTTAATTTGTTATTCCTAGTGGGAATAGTAATTTTTCAATAGTTCACAATAATGCCAACACTAATGATTACATTTTTAAGATTTTTATAACAGTTTATCATTCTTCTATAAAACATGTTCAGCCATCTTTGCATATTAGTATGGATAGATTTGTCTCTTTTTTAGAATCACTATATAATATTAAATACTATGGATACATTCTCACTTCTTTAAGTTTCCTCCTAATGGATATTTAGGCTGTTTGCAGATTTTTGGTATGAAAAAAAATTCAGCATACATATGTTTGCAAATTTGTATATTCAGATTTAAAACTCTAGAGATAGAATAAAGAATCTGATACTTAAGTTTTGATGTTTATTTCCAATTTGCTTTTCAGAGTTTGCAATAACTTATTTGATAAGCAGAAAAATAAGTGTGCCTGAATCCTTATTGCCTTGTCAACACTGGTTTTATTGAAAATGTTATTTATTAATTAAAAGGCTTTGCTTGCTTCTTATCTTTACTCTAGAATTTATTTCATGGAGAAAATACATATTACAGAAATATGCATGGAATGGTTTTAATAGATATTTTTCATGCCAGATGAGAAAATGATTTGATCCATTCTTTCTCATATATGACTGAAATATCATCTGTTCAGGGCAATGCCACTAAATTTCTCATCAGATTGTGAGTGTCCTAACTGCTTGGAAAGTACATGGAATGAGGCTGATTGGAATCCCTATTCCAACAAGAGCAGTAATGAGTCTTTGCATTCAAGATTAAGAAAGAAATCTATGCCTTCCCCAGGTGTGCAGTGCTTTTCCTCATGGTGTTGTTCCACCAGGCCAGAGAGTGACACCAAAGAAGACTCAGTATTTCTTCCCTCAGAAGAAGAAAGCTACGTGGCGACTTCTCCAAATAATTATCTGGATCTGAACCTTGAGGGCATTACAAGGAAAACTGGACCATTGAAAGAGATGACTGTCCAAGAGCTACTGAGGGAGTTTGGGGATACCAAGAAGTTCCAACCAAACTCCATGTCTGTGGGTCACTTCAGAGATCAGGTGGTAATGAAGTTCAGAAGAGCTCTGTACTATTCTGGAATTTGGGTGACACATGTCCAAGGCTATAGATTTGAAAAGCACTTGTCAGCTAATTACTTCAAGAGAAACCCTGGCTGCCTACACCGGTTGATCCCCTGGCTGAAACGGGAACTAACAGCTGTTTATGGAGATTACGGCTACACAGTGAAAAATATCCTAGCCACCATTCTTCATCACATGACAAAATATGATCTGGACAGCGAATCCTTCATTAACCTCCTAGAACCTTATCTCCAACAACACACACACCATTTTCTGCATGAATTTATCAATTTTGTTCATTCGCCTTACAACATGGAGACTTATGATCAACGAGCCATCTATCAATTTCCTTCTGCTTCACCATGGGTAAAAAATAAGTCCGTTGCATCAGGTCCTGTTTTGCCTTTGCCTAAGGATCAGGTTGTACTAGCATCTCAAAAGGATATAAAACAGCCTAAAAACACCCAGGATCAATGGAGTAATGAGCAGAGGCCTCTGTCAGGTTTGAAACCATTTCCAAATGGTAACTCTTCCTTAAAGAATCCTGAAGTCCCACTACTCCATCATAAAACAACAAGCAAAATGCATGCGTGGATCAATGATAAACCAGAATCAAGCAATCACAAAGGTACAATGTCTACTAATAACATGCTCCTGAATTGGGCTATACCCAGGGAAAGAGCCCCAGGCTTACTGAATTGCAACAAAAATGCTAAAGAGGGGAAGACAGAAGGGGTAAAGTTGGTTCCTGGTCATGCCCAGAATCTGGAAAAGAGTGAAACAACTGTACATACCTTCAGTTCCCCAGCAATTTTTACTCAGGGGCAGCCAGGGAAGAACAGTCTAAGAGAAAAAAAGGCTTTGAACCTTGGCCAACAGATTGATTTCCAGAAAAAAGCAGATAAAACCAAATGTTCATATTCTTCACCAAAGACCTAACAGAGTAGATTGTCCAGAGAAAGATCCTTGTTAAGCTGCAAATCCAGAAAGAGGGACCTCTCCTGGAGTTGCATTTCAGAATCTGCCTTATCTTCTAAGAGAGATGGTAGGAAGCCGAGCTCTTTCAGAAAAAAGAGGATGAAGTGTAGACAATCCTCCCAATTTGTTGAAGTTGGTTCACATTCCAGTAGAGGAATCCAAAGACAATCAAAGTCCAGTACACATAGATCCAAATCCTGGTGTGCTGGACTTACAAAGGGTTCTGTAAGCCGAGAATCAAGTAACACCTCTCTGAGAGGAAACCATAGAAGTGAATGCTTGTCCCAGAATATGTGCACTGAGGCCACAAAAGAAAAGAAGGTGCATGGCTATGAATCAAACTATGGGAGTGCATCTTCAGCCACAGTCCAATACATGAAGCTTCCTTCCACTGCTGGTGAGAGACCCAAGTGTTTTCCTAAAAGTGAAGGTTCTTCCCAAGCTGGAAGCTACTGTAACAGTCCCACATGCCTACAGAGTGGGAAACACAGATCCCCAAGTAAACAAGGGATGAAGCACAAAACCACATTTCCTAGAGCAAGAAAAACCAGAGGAGTTAGGCATAGAGAAAACAAATGTCAGTGTCCAGATACAAAGACCACAGAGGAAATCAGTGATGAAGTATGGGATTTGAATGATGTAAAGCAAAAGAGTAGTCTTTCTGAGAGTGCACCTTCCTGCGGGAGGAAAATCCAAAAGAAAAAGAATTCCGGCCTTCAGAAACATCACCAGGCCAAGAATGGACAGAAAGGAGACAAAGTATTAGAAATCCAGAGATGCAAATAGTTTTAAAAGACCAATCACTCTACTCAACCATCCACCAGGAATCTTTGAAAGTATGAATAGAATCTGAAAAAGATCACCAAAAAGATTCATCCCATCACTTTGTAAGTGGATCTCAAAGTCTGATAATTAAATTAAAAGCTCTTTTTGGAGTCAAATGGATATTATTAAACTGCACATGTACGTAAATATTATTTTTGTCTGTTTTTTTCTTATGAACTGAATTATTAAAATATTTGACTTATTTTTTAGTCCTCAGATTTAGCTATGAAGATTGGCTACCAAGAGTGGCAAACCCTATGCAAAGAATAGGAATGTACATTAATAAACACAAATTATGGATATTAAGTATTAAAAACCACAATTGTGTGTATACATACATATATATATATATATATACACACACACACTGATTATACACACGCA
Organism: Catagonus wagneri; assembly: GCA_004024745.2. Classification (NCBI taxonomy): domain Eukaryota; kingdom Metazoa; phylum Chordata; class Mammalia; order Artiodactyla; family Tayassuidae; genus Catagonus; species Catagonus wagneri. The sequence continues at coordinate 28,074,655 of PVHT021183634.1, read as the reverse complement.
TGTATAGATATTCATTTTCCAGACCTTATGCAGTTTTAGTACCTGGAAAATGAGGAGGCGTGGTCCCTGTCCTAAGATATAGCTACTGCAGAGTTCCCTCTTGGTGCATTGGATTAAGGATCTGGTGTTTTCTCTGCTGTGGCATGGGTTCTATCCCTGGCCCTACATGGTGGGTTAAAGATCTGGCATTGTTGCAGCTGTGATGCAGGACACAGCTATAGGTTGGATTCAATGATTCAGTCCCTAATCTGGGAATTTACATATGCTGAGGGTGCAGCCCCCCCCCCCAAAAAAAAAGGTTACTGCTTCTAAGGATTTCATCATAGGTTGAGAAAACAGATGCAAATAAGTATGAAACAATGAACATCTATGAGATATTTAGCACTACCTTTCTATCTCCCTGCCCTGAAAACTGTGCCTTCCCATACCCTGATATCTAGATACTTTCATTGAAAGGTGCCAGGATTTTAGTTAAGTCTGATTCCCTACCCACTGTAATCTGACCCCATGATGGCAACAATACCCAAGCCTTAAGCCAAACTAAGCATAGTATTTTGTACCTCTGGTCACACAATTGATGAGCCCGTCCAATGGTAGTCAAGTCATAGTACTTCCCTGAGATATTTCTCACTGGTTCTGATAAATAGGGTCATTCTCCCTCTCCAGTAGCAGATGGTAAAAGATTTAAAGCTTGGATATTTAAAGATTGAGCTGTATTTCTCCATTTGTGAAGAAAGTCAGTTTGAGGTAAGAGAGGAGAAAGCAAGCAAAGAAAAGGAAGATAAGTCATGAGGAGAGAGAGACTTGGAAGCAGGACCTGGATCTTTTAGAACTTGAGCTGCTCTTTTGCCTTTCACCTGGTTTTATTTTTTAACCTTTCTTAAGGTTTTGTGAGTTACATTTCCTCTCTGCATCTCTTAACTTGGGATTTCCAGTTACTTGTAATCAAAAAATTCACTGGGCAGTAGCGCAGTGGGAATATCTGAGGGAAGAGACTGCCCCTGGGGGTAGGTTTCTGAAGGCTTCCTGGAGAAGTGCTATATGAGTATCATCTTGAAGAGTGAGTAGGAGTCTTCCAGGTGAATGTGTTGGCAAGTGCTATCAAGAAAAACCAGAAAGCTAAAATAAAAAAAACAATGAAGAAAAATAAAAATTTCCAGCACTCTTCCTCCAGTGTGACTGGAAAATTCAGAAAGATACACTGAGAAAGGAGGTTGGTGCCAAGTTGTGGACAGTAATGAAACCTGGCTTTTCTGGGTTCACAGTCCAGAAGCGTAGTCATGAAGCAGCTAATTGTAGCAGATGGCTCAAAATTCAAATTAATTTTTAAAATGCCATTTTGTTTTAATAACTCCCATTTAAGATTAACCAAGACATGATCTTACAAAAATCTTAGGTAACCTATAGAAATATGTATAAAGATGTGTGTTTCAGTACATTCAGTTGTAAACATTATTATGTTTCTTTTTTCTAGTCCACACTTTCATCAAGTTATCTGAACAGTCTACTATCAACCATGAGTTAAATCTCACAGTAAAGACTCATGGGACTATATGCAAAGTCCTGAAATTAGGAACAGGAAATCAGTTGTAGCAGTTCAAGGTACCACAACTTAGCATCACAAGTAGACCTTGTTTTATAGAGCTTCACTTTGCACTTCTCAGATATTGTGCTTTTTTTATAAACTGAAGGTTTGTGGGAACTCCTATTGGCATTTTTCAACAGCACTTGCTCATTTTGTGTCTCTGTGTCACATTTTAGTAATTCTCTCAATAGTTCAAGCTTTTTCATTATTATTATATTTACTGTGGTGACTTGTGATCAATGATCTCTGTTACCACTGTAATTGTTTTGGGAGTACCATTAACCAGGCTCTGTAAAATGGTGAACTTAATTGATAAATGTTGTGTGTGTTCTGACTGCTCCACTGCCAACTGTTCACCTGTCTCCCTATCCTTGGCCTCCCTATGTCCTAATATACAACAATATTAAAATTAAACCAACTAATAATACCAAAATGGCCTCTAAGTGTCCAAGTGAAAGAAGGAGTTACTCATCTTTCACTTTAAACCAAAAACTAGACATGATTAAGCTTAGTGCCAAGACAGGCCAAAAGCTAGACCTCTTGCACCAGTTAGTCAAGTTGTGAAAGCAAAGGAAAAGTTCTTGAAGGAAATGAAAAGTGCTACTCCAGTGAACACAACAATGATTTTTTTTTAAAGCAAATTAGCCTTATTGCTGATTTGGAGAATGTTTTAATGGTCTAGATAGAAGATCAAACCAGCCACATTTCCTAAAGTTGACACCTAATATAAAGCAAGGCCCTACTCTCTTCAGTTCTGTGAAGGCTGAGAGAGATGAGGAAGCTCAGAAGAAAAGTTTGAAGTTCTCACACCTCATAACTTTTATATGCACTGGGATACCAAAAGATTTATGTAACTCACTTTATTGTGCTTTTTGATATATGGCAATGATCTGGAACCAAACTTGCAATATCTCTGAGATATGCCTATAGTTAACATTAAAAAATAACGTAAATTGTTATTGTGGTCAAAAGTGTACCTATGAGCCAATGTTAGGCTGCACTGAATTCATAGACAATTTCTCTACGTAGAGAAAACCAAAATAGATATGTAAATATCTTCAAATACATGAATGGTTGTTCTCTAGGAAAGTGTATTTCTTTGGGTGATTTAGAAAAGAAATTTGGCTTTATTTAAGAAGAAATATATAGGGGGAGTGATTTCTGTTTAATCAAAGAAAGCCTGTCCTAGAAGAGTGATTATATGGTTCCAATCAGACTGGACATATGGTAGATCAAGAGATCAATGAGGGAAAGAACTCTCACCTTTGAAAGTGCTCATGCTTGGCTGGATCCCTCCAATGTGCAAAAATCTAACTTTCTGTTTTGAATAAATTTCCATTTAACTCGGAGATTCCAAGATTCATTAAGAAATATAAATTTGGTAATGAACCAAAAATATAATAACTTTAAACAGTGCAACATCTTTTCTTGGATGGAAAAAAGTAAAAAGGTCAATGATAATACAGAAATAATATTTAAAGTTAACTATTGGTCTCTCTCACACACACAAACTCTATGAGATTTTTTTTTCTTCTTTTTAAGGCTGCACCTGTGGCATATGAAAGTTCCTGGACTAGGGGTCAGATCGGAGCTGCAACTGAAGCCTAAGCCACAGCCATAGCAATACCAGATCCGAGCCACAACCAAAACCTAGGCCACAGCTTATGGTAATGCTGGATCCTTAACCTACTGCAAGGCCAGGCATTGAACCCACATCCTCATAGACACCATGTCAAGTTCTTAACCCACTGAGCCACAGTGGGAATTCCTCTATGAGGCATTATTTGAATTCAAATATTTAAAGATGAAGGATATTGAGGCTTAATGATGCTACTTGACAAAGGGCACAAAGCTAGTAAATACTGCAGTATGAATTCAAACCCAAACAGTCCTCCACAGAGTGACAGATCTTAAACCCAACTTGACAGTACTTAGAATGTTTTGCTTCATTTTTTGTTGTTATTGTCTTTTTTTCAGTCACCTGATAGCTTTCATACTCTATAGTGCACATTCACAAACACTTTGTCAGTTTACCTTAACAAAAATGAACAAGTGTTGTTTAATTACTCCTGTGTTTTTGATGAGCAAAACAAGTTTCAAAGAGGTTATATCAAAACAAGGAACAGAGGTGAGAGCCAAACTGTAGGTCTAACTGCCCCCTGCCTTGGGTTTATATAGCTTGTCATGGCTGACTGCTTTTTTCAAATCTAACTCACATGTACCTATGACCCTCAATCGCCTAGCCTTCTCTGCTGTTGGGAGCACTTTTTCATTCAAAACCCAGAATACTCATATAAGCATGCAGGGTGAGCATAAGGGGTCATTTCTACTTATTTAAAGGGAAAAAAGTCAATTCCTCCCCCAAGTTCACCCTGAATCGTCCTTTTGATGCTAATGGGGCTCATCTCTGCCAGCTGGGGGGAGGCAGGTGAATGATTTTCAATACATATGCTTCAGTTCACACAGTATCTTCTGTGGCACATGGGTCAGCTGAAACTCTGAAGCCCAGGGCCAGTTTTTATCTCTGTCCTTGACTCTTCTGCTCTTCGGGCTGACACTCCTGGATGTACATTTCCTCTGTCGATGAGGGGCAGGTAAGGAGAAATGAAGTTTCCAAAGATAGTTAAGAGTCATTTTTAGGTGTGAATAATTTTTAAAAAAATGGGTTATTAATGCTTATAGCTTTCTATCGTGAATATTTTAGCTAATGTATATTACTTAATACCCACAGCTACTGTTTAGGAAAGGTCTTCCACCTGTGCTCACTGGAGCCATTAGTGTAACCTAACTGGTTTCTCTGCCTCTGAATTCTCTCTCTTCAGGTTATCATCTCTACCGCTACAGTCATTCTAATGTACAAGTTTATTCGAGTAACTTCTTTGCCTAAAATTCTGCATCAGCTCCCTGTTGCACAAAAGATAAGTCCAAATTCTTTAGTCTTATATATAGGGACCCTCTGGTGCAATCAATTTCTATATTATTTTGTCTTGAAAGACAAAACACACACATACTCACATACATATATACCATGCATAAGGACATACACATGCATAATTATATCTGCATAACCTATCTTTTAGCCATAGATCAGACTGTAACTCCCCTGCCGTAGACAATTATATTCCCTTCACAACACTTATTCCAGTGTCATATATATATATATATACTGTCATGGTTGACTGCGCTCTTCAAATCTAACTCACATGTACCTATGACCTTAAATCACCTAGCCTTCTCTGAGACAGCTGAATGATTTTCAGTACATACGCTTCAGAATAGTAGATGTTCAATAAACTGATTTCCTCTAATTGGTCTGATTCTGCAATTCAGTTTTCATCTAAATGTAACGGGTTTTATTACTTTATGAACCATTGATCTAATGTTCTGTAAGACGAGGTCAGTGCCTTACACCTGAACCTTCTTATATGGCTTCATGTCAGCGGTTTTGACTGGACTCATCTTTCACACTCACCTAGTCTTTTAAAAATCATATTATTGGGATTTATGATGGATTTTAAATTGTTTCCTAACCTGTAATATAACTTGGATTTGGCAACATTCAACTAGAGAATTTTTTTATTTCTTTCAATTTCTAATGTTCTATAAATCCTTGATTTGTGAATTATGTTAGTTACTTCAAAGTGACCCATGAGCTACTGAAGGTAACGTACAGCTAAGTACTGGTAACAAATTTTATCACATTATTAAGTGACCCAAAGTAAAATTTTAGGACATTGTTTGGAAATACTTTTGTCTCATTGATATATCCAATATTAATGAATGTTATAAAGTATGTGAACACAGGTAGCTTCAAAAGTTTCAGTAATTCTTAATTGTAAAGCTGCTTGGGGAGTTGGCAGGTATAAAGGCCTCATAAAAATATGTTACAAATATTATTTTACGTATCAAATACTATGCAGCAACATTTTGAAATATGAAGATTCTGCATATACACTTATTTATCAGGTTACTTAGAATAAAAAGGTACTATACTTCAGCGTAAATTCAGTACCTGGATGTTAAAACAAGCAAGAAACAGATGCAGCAGCCTAACTGCCGATATAAGCCAATGATCAGTCACCCCGCTGCCTAACCCTTTAGTGCTTTCTCAGTCTCTCTTGCCTGCTGTAGCAAGTTCTTTGCTTTTTCTTTCCCCTTTTTTCCCCAAAATGATCCAAAAACCCATGTTGCAATAATACCAGTAAAAGGCTGCTGCCTCAATCAGGATAGGCCATTGTCCACCCTCATGTTGACTTCTTAGCTTGGAATGTTCTTTTCCCTATTGTTTTTTAGACAACTCTTACTTTCTAGATTCCATTCAAGGGGCACCTTCTCTTTGAAGCGTTACCTAACATTTTCACAAATGTCAAGCTGTTAGAAGAGAACAGTTATTTTCCTTGTGCCCTTATGCCCTCGTGCACATTTCTATCATAACACCAAAAATACTTATTTTGAATTTTTATTTTACCTGTCTGAGTCCACCCTCCCCTTCTTCCTGTCTGAAGAATGAGAGCCTATTTAAGACAAGGATGTTAGGTGTTTAGTGAATGCTAAATGGTTGAATGAATGATGAAAGGTACAGAATAAAGTTTTAGATATGAGCTGAACAAGATCATTGGTTCTAAGAGTCATCATGAGGAAATAGTGACTCAAGTAGTGTCCATGCCATGAAATCTTGTGTGATCCACTCTAATAGCCTTTCTGTATTATAATTTAAAAGTCATTTGGGCAGTTGTGCCCAAGCAAGAGAAATTCCAGGGAGATTCTAAAGGATGTCCTTAGATAATCACCTGTGTGTTGACATGAAATTCTCTGTGTTCTATATCAAAATGACACTTGCTACTTGATTGAAATTCAGAATCGTAGGCTCCAACCTGAATCAGAATCATCATTTTAACATTATCCCCAGTGATTCATATTTATATTATTTTGAGAAATGCTTCTTTGAAGTAACAATTGTGGGGCTGAACTCTGGCTAGAAATTCTGACTTCAGCCAAAAGTTTAAAATGCAAATCTGTTATCAAATACTAGTCAACAGCTATAACTATAATAAACAAGATTTTAGGCCGAATGAAAAAATCATGCTAGTGGGAGCCATCTAATTAATAACCTTCAGTAACTATTTGTTATTTATAATCACTTGAATGAGTTCCTCTTTGGAACTATATAGGGAATCTATAACTTTTACATTATATGTGTAAGGAACAGATGGATCATTCTGTTCATGCAACATACATGAATGTAAATTCTCAGGCAGAAATGAATTGATGGAGTATGTTTATGAAGTCCACTAAGATCAAGCTGAGATTAAACACAGAAAGGTTTAGGAAATTGAAATTTAACCAGAGCATTTTAAAAACACTTAAAGGAGCAGTATAGCACAGTGACTAAAAGCAGAGATTCCAGAGCCAGGCTGTTTGGATTCAAATCCTTGTTCCATGCTTACTAGCTATACGACCATTGGCAAGTTTGTTAAAACATCTGTTCCTCAAATTCATCATCTATAAATGAGGATAATAACAGTTCACTAGCTCAGAGGGTTGTTATGAGGAGATAACACATAAAATGCTTAAAACAGTGCCTGGCACATAGAACTATATAAATATATGTGTATATATTTTCAATTTGCTATTATTGATAATCATCATTATTAAAGACTTGGCATTTAAGAGGACACAAGCTGGTCTAAATACAAGAGTCAGCCTACAATAAGAACTGAAGAGGCAGAGGATAGAGGAAAGCAAATGAGGAATTGTGATATGATGAGCATGACTGGGACTTAGAGCATAAATAATCAGGAAATAGGAGACATATGGAGGGTCAGGCCACCATAAAGGCAACAGAGAGGCAGAGGAAACCATTAATTATCGAGTACATACAATGTGCCAGGGACAGTGCCAGCAACCTTCACGTATTTTCACAGGTTTATACCTCACACTTATTAAAGTAAACCCATTTATTTAACCAGTAGGAATGAGCTGATTCTTTCCCATGTGATCTAAGCTATTTGATGATGGTGGTGGTGGTGGTGGCTAACCCCGGTATAATGCTTTTTGCACACCAAGTGCTATTCTAAATATATTGCTTGTGTTACCTCTTTTAATTTTACCAAGAACCCCTGTGTTATTATGATTCTAGTAAAGAAACTGAGGCATAAAGGAATTAAGAAACTTGCCCAGGGTTACTTGCCTAAGAGTTATAGTGACAGAGCTGGGCTTGTACCCTAAAGAGTGGGGAGCTAGTGCCCATGCTCTTAACCATTATACTGTAGCTTCTCCTGTTAAAACAACAGCAACAACAATATGTTGGAGCAGAGGTAATGAATTCCTATCTTTTGAATGCCTATTGTACAGTAGAGTACATTCTCCCATATTAAATTCTCATCACTATGAAGTAAGGTAGGGATCGGTTTTGATGTGAGTCTTTGGAAAACAGGGAGCCAAAGTCCAAAATGAATAATATGAATGAGAGAAAGAGAAGGCTTTAACAATAATCTTGTTTTAGCTAAATCAGATTCAGGGGGAAAAAATGAACATCTTGATTAGGAGTCAGCATACCTTTCCTGTACTTGGCCAGATGGTAAATATTTTAGGCTTTATGGGAACACAGTGTCTGCAACAACTAGTTTCCTCTGCCCTTGTAGCAGGAAAGCAGCCAAAGGGGATACATAAACAAAAGGGTATGACTATGTACCAGTAAAACTTTATTTAAAAAATAGATGCTGGGCCATGTTTGACTTACAGACCATCATTTTCAGATCTCCATTCTTGATCTTCAAGTGATAAAAAGAACATAGAGAAGTTCCAATCGTGGCTTAGTGGAAACAAATCTGACTAGCATCAATGATGACATAGGTTCCATCCCTGGCCTTGTTCAGTGGGTTCAGGATCTGGTGTTGCCATGAGTTGTGGTGTAGGTTGCAAATGTGGCTCGGATCTGGCATTGCTGTGGCTGTTGCATAGGTCAGTGGCTAAAGCTCTGATTCAACCCCTAACCTGGAACCTCCATTTGCTGTGGGTGTGGCCCTAAAAAGACAAAAAAAAAAAAAAAAAGAACAACAACAACATACACTTTTCTTTTATAGTTACCAGGTGGTACAATTTATGATAAATACAGTATTATTTAGGATTCTGTTTCTTAAGAATTAAAGCCACACTGATGAAACAGAGTAGTTGAACTATAGACTATTAGTTTCACAAAGGACTGACTGCCAGTAGTTTATTTCTAGAAAGGAAACAGAAAAAAGGTTACAAAAAAATTAAAGGATGTAGATGCACTGATTTATTCTGCAAATTACCGGTAAATCATGAACCATTAGAGAGAGCAATAACACCCTGGAGAGGATATTAAAATTATGGGTAAAAAAAAATGTAAAAGGTTATTTTCTTCTAAAGCTATTACCAAAGTAAAGTGTCAGGTTGAGATCATGGATAGTGCCCCCCATTTTTCCCTTCTTTTCATTTCATCTTATCACCGGGCATTTATAATAACTCCATGATGAAAAATTACTGTCATTTCATCTTGAAAGATATATTGCATCCACATGTGGGCCAAGTGATTTAATCTTGATTAGTGCTGTCTGAGGGCTTGTCAGATGGCTTAGCGACTGGTCATGTATCTCACAGCACTGCTATTAAATCCACTGGGAATTAACATGTTAAATCCATAATCATGCTTTATTGCCTGTATAATCCTGGGTTAACTGCAAAATGGAGTTGATTCATTTTTCACATGTTCACCAAAGTGAAGGCATATTTTTCCCTTAACTAGTAATTAACTTTTATGGCTTTATTAACTACTTTATTAAATTTAAATGAAATGTTTATTGGAAAGAGTTCATGGGAAGTGTAAACCACGATGACAGTGTGGCCCTGGTAACGTCCTGTTCCCTGGAACTTCCCTATTAAAAAGGTTCATATTACAAGTAGTTCATTTTTTATCACAAGGTACTAGTGCTAGTAACTTAATAGGCAGTGTGGTATAATAAAATAAGCAATGGATTTGGAGTCAAACATATGTGGAGCCAAATTCCTATCTAATTGCTTACTAACTGTGTGACCTTGGGCAAGTTACCTAATATCTCTGAGTCTTGCTTTCCTCTTTGTAATATACATATAGTTAATAACCACACCCAGATTTCTGAGGGTAAAGGAAGTAAGTGACATAGTGGCAAAGATATAAGAGGTAGTAAGTTTGCAAAAGGTATTTTTTATCAGAGCTTCTATTTTTGGTTGAAGCAGGAAGATTTTGGTATTATATTCATATAGAAGAAAGGAGGCCAAATGATAGTGTCTGTTCCTGCTCTTCTCACCCCATGGACTAGATATGCACCCTACAGAGAGATACTTTTCTATATAGTTTTAAGACTGCTTACATCTTTCAATAGAATCCTCAGGACTACTACCAGGGAAAACTGTCACTTTGTGCAAATTAGAAAAAGATCCCACTTGGGGCAGAGATAGACTTGTGGACACATAGCTTGATAAGCAAATAAAGTTTTATGAAAAGAAGGTGGACTGGGGATCATGGCTTGTTGAACAGAGCATGGGTTCTGTATCAGCTCCTTTCTCCTCTCAGTGAGATATTCTTATTCTTACTCACAGCCTACACCCCTGCATGTGGTACCTTGAACCCCAGAGTTTTAACTGGGCATTGTGGTTGTCTAGATGGAAACGAATTTCCCAGCCTCTATTGTAGTTAGTTCCAGCAAATGGGATATATCCAGAAGTGGTGTCTATATAAGTTCAATCGTCTCCTTAAGCAAAATCCTTTGTCATGCATATTCTATTCCTTCTTCTCTGTCTGGGAGATGGCAGTAATGGAGTAGCCATCTTGGATACAGAGAGAGAAGCCGTGTTTTGAGGATGGAAGAATCAGTCCATCAACCAGGGGGAACAGCACCCCATCAGTCCTGGGCTGCTCACTTCTAAACATACCTCAACATAAATAAACTCTATCATGCTGAAGCCACCATGAGTCGACATCTTTTTATTATATCTAACCTATGTAGGGCTTTCAGCCTAGAAATGAAGGAGTTATTTTTATAAGGGAATCTGATTTTCAGCAACACAAATAATGCTGCTTTGGGTCCAAGGTAGAAAAGTTTGGTGAAGTGTGGAGAGGAGCCCATGGCAGTGCTTGGCATCAATGGCCATGCCCAGGAAAGCTGCAGCAGAGCAATGATGGAGACTGATGCATGATGGGAGATGGCAGATGCCCAAGAATCTCAGGGAGGCAGTAGCTCTGCTCAAGGAGATCTTCCTATGCACCCTTGATTATATTTGAGAGAAATGTTGCAGATGGCTAAAATCTGTGTGAGAAGATGATGGGAAAAGTAAATTTTGTGTAGCTATTGTTACTCTGATCCCACCTACACTCACAGGCTGATAGGATCTTGACTCAGTCAGGGTCAAATGAGAAAAACAGGATCCAATCACACTGTTTACTTCAAATAGGGGCATTTTAATAAAGGGTCTGGTTTCAAAGGTGTTTGAAGAGTTGAGAAAGAAAAAAAGGAAGATAAGGTAATTCAGAGATTAGGAACTATAGGAAGTTTCTAGGACCAATGCAACAAGAGAGAGAGGGGTGAGGGGAAGCAGGAAGGGAAAGAAGAAAGAAGAGGGTAAGGGAGAGAGAAAGAAGGAGTGAGAGAGGAAGGGAAGGAGGGAGGGAGAAATAAAGAGAGTGAGGGAAGAATGAAGGAGGAATAGAAACCAGAGAGAACCAACAAACCAAACAACAACAAAAAATGCTAAAGAGACCACAGAGACTGAAGACCATAGAAATCAGAGGACCAGAGAAATCTAAAAATAAAAAACTAAAAACTGTAACTAGAACTGAAACTAAAGAGACCATAGAAACTAAAGAGAGATAGAGGAGAAGGGAGGGAAAAAAAGGAGGGACCATTAAAACTAAATTTGAAGGTTGGAATCAGATACTCAAAAAGGTAATTCTCATTTTCCTGTGGTGAAGCTACAAGTGAGAGAGGCTAAAGCAGGGAAACTATCAGATTGGAGGTTGTGGTATCCACACAGCCTCTGGAACAATGCTGGGCAGGCAGTGAAACTCCAGTTTGTACATGGTGATCTGGAAATTGAATACAAATTTTTCTGTTTTGTCAGCATCTAAGTTCTCTCTCCCTTTTCAATACAAACTTAAGTTCATGGCACATAAACAATTTTCAAGCAGCTAATGATATTATTATATACCTGACATATCCTCCCTTTGCTTCACATTTTGTAAATTTTTCATAGCATGAAGTTTATTTCATTGCAAATTATGAAACACTGAATTAAACTTAAGCTTGAAAGCCGAAGGAAGAATAGAGGTGTGCCAAAATTTCTCCTGCTCTTGGCTAAATAGAAATAAAATTTTCTGGCCTTCAGAAATGAACACTTAAAGCTTATCAGTGAATAACTAACAGATGAGTGATATATATATATACATATGATATGTATATATATACTTTCAAATCAGTATTCAAAAATGTACTAATATTTTTGTTGGGACATTGAAACCTGTTCATAGTATTTTTCAAATCCTTATATTGATTTCTCAAGTAGCCATTCTACCTCAGGTTTTAATGCTGGGGGCCACAAACCCCACTCTTAATATGGACCCGCACTCACAACTCCTCGCTCACACAGATGACTAAGGAGTTCTGCTTATTAGGACTGCAGTGACTGACTATGTGTCAGAGCAGGCCCACAAGATCCACGGACTCTATTACTGTCTCCTCATTCAAATGATGAAGCCTCTTTGTCACATTCTTTCAAAGTGATGCCTCTTTACACCTGACTGGTTTTCCTTGGGTCAGTATTACTGACAAATGACTATCTCCTTCAGTACCAACCAGTGATAACTCTTAATGTGCCTTATACTTGCAAAAGATTAATTTAAACTTCCAGTGCACTCACAAATCAAGGGACATCTAACCAAGGGATATTTGTTTCTTGAGTGCCCAGTACTGTGCTACATAGAAAACATACTAAATGTGTCAAGTAATAGCTGCATTTTTGAATGCCTGGCAGTGGACTGAACATTTTACATACATCATTTCAGCTAGTCCTCTCAATCATGCTAAAAGGTATTTCCATGCCTATTTTTAAAATGGGGAGACACAGTTGTGGCAGGCGAGTTAAGATTTAAACTTAGTTCTGTCTGATCCCAAAGCCTTTGCTGTTTAATCATTGCTGGTATAATCTAGCAGACAGGTCAGTTATTCATGATGTTTTCCATGTTTCTCTGTGTTTGCATGCCCTCCAGACCCCTGCCCTTCAACTGTCCCTTGATACCCGATCAGCCCTTCCTGTGTGAGAGATCAGGCAATTAGCCTCCAAAGCCACCTGGCCACTTCTCTGTCTTAGATTGGTATTCCTGGATCATCTTTTTCCCCTTATTATACTTACCTCAAGATTCTCAGCTTTCCTTCCTTTTTTTTATGCTACTGTGACCTGCTTTACCCTAGAGAGTGAGATTCAGTCTTCCAAGCTCCCCTCTTTCCATGCAACCCACAAACATAAATCATCAGGTCTTTTTGGTATATGTATTTTGAGGTTTTAACCATTGTGGAAATACAGAGAAAGATAAAAACAAACAAGGGTAAGACACAAAAGTTTAAAAAGCTTATCCTTTCTCTTCATTCCATAATGTTGGGGGACATGTACCTTAAAATCTCTGTGCCCAGCCCTCCCTAAATAGCTGATGACCTTCCAAGGCCAACATGAGAAAGTCAGAGGCTTGTACGCTATGTTCTCTACTGCCTGTCCAATGCCATCTCCTGTGACTCTCATTTGCTTAGCTCAGGCTCCTGCCACAGGGCAGTGCAGCCCCTGCCCCTTTACGATGACCTCCTGTGCACCTACACAGCCCATGTGAATGTCACTGTCCTTCAAAAATCAGCTATTTTATCCCCCCTGTGAAACCTTCCCTGGTTCTCTCAAGCCTCATGAATGGCTCCTTTCATTTTGCTCTTCCTAACTTCCTGTCTGACGCTCTTACAAGCCCTTGTCTTACTGCATTATCATCTCGTTTATATGCCTGTGTCTCCTACTTGAGTGAGGCATTCTTAAAGTCAGGGATCACGTTTTGTTTACCCCTGGGTCCCTTGGGCACTTTATGCAAGTACCTGAATCTTGGAAATCACCCCACCTCCAAATTTGTTGAATAGGTGAATGAATAAGTGCATAGATAAATGAATCAGTATGCTCGAGCCGAGAGCAAGCAATTATCATAACCATGTGTCACACATCTCAATGCCAGGAGGGTGAATGACAGTTATAAAAACTCCCATACTTATAATGTCCCCATGCACATCATATTGCTACAGGAGCCTGGCATTTTAGACCAGTTTTTCCTACCTAAGGATGTGGAAGAATTGCTCTTCCCCATCAAGAAGAGGCAGTGTGTCTGTCTGATGTGTGTTCTGTAGCATGGCAGCACCTTCCACGAAGTGATTGCCTGTCAGCTTGTGACACATTATGGCAGGTGTCACAGCAAGCCAGCTCTATTTGGCACAGAGAAGAGTTAATGAAGGAGTCTGGGAGACTCTTGGATGATTCAGACAGTATCATTGGGAGTTGGGAGATGGGAGGAAGAATACTCCCTTGCAAGCACCTGAAAAGGGGTCAACTTTCAGCCTTGGAGGGGGGACAAAGCTCTCAGAGAAGTGTGCTGCCCCATCTTGGATAGCTACAAGCTCTTCTTTATGGGGCCTGTCCTCCTTCTCCCTATATTTTGAAGCTAGCAACAAAGGTATTCCTAGAGATCACTTAGTATCAGGGCCATCAGAGACAGGTGACCCTCCTTATCTGTTTTTGGAAAAAGATGGGATATGAACAAAAGATGGAAACTCTTCCTTTGAGGTTCAGTTTGCCTGAAAGAGGATCTTCTCTCCTTCTACTTCCCTATCTTTGGAGACTATCTCATACCTGAAAAAAAAAAAATGTTGTCCCATTGATTATAGTTGGACATTTATACTTAATATCTGGTATTGTGGCAAATTAAGAAATGGAACTTGCTCTCAAGGAGATTATAGTCAATAGAGAAAACACACAAGTTAACCACTGATTACCATTGTAAGTGTGATTTATGGAAGAGCTAAGATCAGGGCACTTGAAGAACATGTTTCCAGGCTCCTAAATCCTATTCTGTGATTAAGTAAAGCATTTCTGGGGGAGGCAGGACTCGCCCTGAGTAATAAATACCATCAAGGGTTAAATAGGTTGACAAGAGTAAAAGAGGCTTTTGGGTCAGGTGAACAGTATATGTGAAGACTTGCACAACATGATACCCACTTTGGGAATTATTATTTTCCATGACTAGTACCCAGACAGGAAGGAGAGAGTGGAAAGAGATGATACAGGAGACTTAGGTTCAGAAAAGCTTGTCATGGGTTTTTTGAGTAATGTTGGGAGGCTTTGATTTTTAAAGCCACTTAGGGAAGTGGCTGAGGCTTACAGGCCAATAGTTGAGGTCAATGCAAGGGAATGTAGCCGTAGAGAAGAACTGAGAGGACAGAGATGCACGTTGCCAAAGCCCTTACTCCTAGCACTGAATGCAGATGGCTAGGTTTCCTTGCTGTTCTGATGGGATAAATCAGCAGCCTATGACTACAAGGCCAGTGCTCCTACTGACCAGCTACTAATGATGCAATTTTAGACAGAGTACAAATGACTCCAGCCCTCTCAATCAAATGCAAACAAATTAATTGACTTCCACGAGTCTCCTTTTTTTCTTTTCTTGGTTTTTTTTTTTTTTTTGAACTGAAAAGCTGGTACAACAGTATCTTACCTACAGATTTTTTTTTTTGGGTATTACATAAAATAATATATAGGAAAAGTGAAAATTGCCTAATATAACATCTGATACATACTTGGTGCCCAACAAAATGTATGTTAAAGTTAAATTGTGACACATGTATTAGAACTCTATATAAACACTCCCCAAAATTTCTTTGATGATGGAAATATTTTAGGTCTGTGCTGTCTACTGCTGTAGCCATTAGCAATATTGACACTTGAAATGTGGCCAGTGCGATAGCAGAATTGAATTATTAATTTTATATCATTTTAGTCAATATAAGGAGCTACATGTGGCAAATGGCTAGCTTATTGGACAACACAGATTTATTTTCTATAAAATTCATCAAATAATTAAAATATTTTAATCTAAAAATATAAAAAAGCAAAAGTTAACTCATTTCCAAATTTTGATGGCCCCTTAAAATACATGTTATAGTAATTCGTATTCTATTTACCACTATGCATTTTGAAATCTCTTGGATAGCCATAAAACATTATTTCATGGTAATAATTTTGATTTTGACATGTTTGGATACATGTTACAAAATAAATGAATGATATAATTTCAAAAAAAGAAAATTACATAGCAATGTATATAAAGTGATATCATTTGTTTTGGAAAGGTATACATCAAAATTTTAACATTTTAACACAGAAATATAGGATTATATGTAATTGGTGTTATGCTCTGCTGAGTGTTTTATATTGCTTGAATCTTTTTAAATAGTCAGGTGTTAATTTTATAATTTGAGTTATTTTGCTTATGTTATAAAAATTCAAAATGCATTAACCAAAATGATTCTGGAAAATAAGAATAAGCCCTAATTCACAGGAATACCACCTCCATTTATATTTCCATTTAAGGTATTTCATCTTGTCTTTCTGTTATGAGTAGATAATCATGCTATCTCAATATAAAGTTAAAAAGAAAGGAGTTAAAGCAACTGAGATCCATTAACTCCCTTTACCAACACTGTGCTACTGGATGAACTCAAAGAGGGCAGGTGACCCAGTCTAATCTACTTGTCAGCATAATCATTAGACCTCTTGGTAAATGATGAAATGATATTCACTAGGAAGAAGGTCCTTAACTATAGAATGTTCTTCACAGGATATGTCTGGTTATGTACTGCTCAAAGAAATTAAATCCAATCTAAAATTTATGAGGTATGGTTCCTGTAAAACAGCAGGGACATTGAAAGGAAACCCTTGACTAATTCATCAAGAAAATGGCCCTTCCCTAACATGACTCATTAGCAAAAGCTAATTGAGTTCCCAGGCTTTTCTAGGCACCGTCCATGGTGGTGGTAATTCAGAAGTCACAACACATTTGCTGTCCTCAAACTGCTAATAATCTAAAAGGATTCAGATAAATAAATAATACAGCGTTGCCAGTTCTAAAATATGAACACAGGTGCTATGTTAGTACATAGAAGAGATAGATACCAAGCCTGAAAAAATTATGGAAGCTTTCCTTAAAGGGGTAATATCTTAGAGGAACTGCTAAAGTTAGCTTGGCAAATGCCCACTGAGTGTTCTAGGAGTTCTGAAAAGATGGATTGTAGAAAGGCATAGACCTGTGACAAAGCATGCCAAATGGAGAAAGTAAAAGCAGGCCAGGACACTTATACCTTGTTCATAAAAAGGAGATCAATAATGGACCATGATGCAGCAAAGGTAGAAAAGGGAATCCTGGATCTTTTATGTTACTTTGGGAATTTTCAAACTTCACTGAAAATAAAGGGGAGTCATTTAAGCAATAGAGTGACACAAATATAATTTTAGAATGGTTACTGATGGAAAATTGGAAGTAATTATGGCAGGAAGTTAGAAGGATTTCTCAGTGATCAAAGAGAGAAATATTGGGAGGCTGAAATAAGGCAGAGGCAGTGAAGGTGAAAAGATGAGAGTTATTTTGAGAATGATTGAGGAGGGTGAACCTAGAAAATTAGATAGATTAAATGTGGGAAGAAAAAGAGAAGTAAAGAGGATGACTTGGGATTCTGATCTGGGCAACCAGTTTACCAAACTAAAACCAGGATGGATTTACCAAATGCATGACACAATGGAAAAAATAATTTAAGGAAAGACAATGAGGTAATTCAGTTTGGCTTTGGAATTTGAAGTATCTGTGGTTATAAAAGTAGAGATATTTAATAAGTACTTGAATATGACATGTGGAGTACAGAGACCTAAGCTAAAGACATAATCCAGAGGTTATAACTTTTCAGGTGCAAGTTGAGTTCCTAGGAGGTTTAACAATTGATGTCATAGGGAAAGAGGGTAAAATGAGATGGGGCTGGGTCTACGAATCAATATCCAGGAGACACAACCATGAAGAAGGAGCAGAAGAGAAGGTGCCCACAAAAGAGACTAGGAGGCAGCAGCTAGAGAGATGGAACACCAAAGCAGTACTAAGATGGACAGAAAGGGAGAAGAGAAAGGAATG
Source organism: Catagonus wagneri (assembly GCA_004024745.2). NCBI lineage: Eukaryota > Metazoa > Chordata > Mammalia > Artiodactyla > Tayassuidae > Catagonus > Catagonus wagneri. The sequence goes on along the minus strand of PVHT021183634.1, from coordinate 28,056,818 downwards.
GTCCTTAGTGCTAAATACTCCTGAGCTGTCAAGTTTTTAAAAATGTCCAGCATTTTTATAATCAAGGATATCATTGACAACTTTGTCAAGAGCAGGTTCATTGATAACAGCAAGTGAAATCTAGGAGGATTTTTATTGGAAACCATCTCAAGGAGAGAAGAGTAGGTTTCCTATTACAGTTTTCCGATTACTATCAGAATAATTAGGATTCTCTCTCCTACCTACAGAGTGTTAAATATTGTCAAGAAAGTGATAGAGTCTCACTAATCTTTGTTCTCTACCTTTGGGGAGAATAGAGTACCTACTCCATTCTCTCTGGTCTCAGATTTACAGTAAGAAGAGCTTAGTTGAAATCTTGGTCCTACTATTTTTAGCTTTGTGACCTTGCATGGGTTTCTTGATTATTTGTTACTTAAAGGGAGATAGTTAGACCAGCTGCACAGCACCTCCCTGTAGCTTGTATATTCCCAGGACTTACCAATAGCTTGCTGAACCAGAATCTGCATTTTAAAATTTTCTGATTCTTAGGCATATAAAGTTTGAAGAGCACTGACTTCATAAGTTATAGTTTCCCCAACTAAAAAAATACGGTATAATACTGACCAAACAGACTTTTGTTAAGACCAATTCATAAAGTGAAAGTAATACCAATTTGTATTATCCCTTGAGCATATTGTTCAATGCTATAGAGATAAGAGAAAATAAAAAGGGAAAAACCATATACTTCTGGCACCATTCCTTCTTAAATCTTGGACTTTTACCAGGTGAAACTGTCTTAAATAGACCATGCACTATTTCTTCTTTTGAGATGTATCAGTATTCTCCAAGTAACCAGAACCAAATCTGTCAGGTTCTGTGAGAAGATACATAGAACATTTGAGATACCCCAGAGTGAAATCTGTTGTAAGTGTGACTAAACCTATGAAAACAGCTGGATCAACAATTACTCATTAGGTAATTTCTGCCTTGCTGCCTTGCTGCCTTGTGACTGATACTTCTGAGCAAATATCCACACATTCATTACACTCTTATGTGCATGCCTGCCCTTTGGGGTTTGAGTTCATTATTCATCCATTTAACAAATCTAATTTCTGAGCTGCTGCTCTGTACCTGGATTTGTGCCCTGCTAGAAGTACAACAGTGTGGTCCCTTGATGTGCTCCTCACGTCGTGATGCCTACAGGCTTATTTTTCCCCAGAAGCTGACATCACTCCTGCTCCCACTGTCTTGGACAACCCAATTTTAGTTCATTATTTAGTACTGTGCCCCACTTTTGTTCCCATGCTCTTAAATGACAATCAAGTTTGTCTTACTGCTGAGACCTATAAGTGAACTTTGCCCAATATAATTCTGCACACTCCAAATTAAATCTTACAATTGGTCCAATACTTCCAAGACCAATCCAGTATTCATTCATTGATTCACCATTTGTTCAATAAATATATGTTGAACACACTATTTGCTAAGCACTGTTCTAAGTGGGCAGCACTGTCTAGAGCCCTGCCCAGCTGTTCATGGCCCAGACTGATTTGTCAAACTCAGAAACAAAGAATTAGATGATTTCTAGTTAACAACCCTGCTACTATGATTTTGTTAAAGACAAGTTCTCTGAGGAGTGCTACACTTAAGATTACCCTAATCGGAGTGTTATGAATAATGTTTCACTCAGTAATTTAATAAGGACTTTTTATTTAAATCTTTCCAGGAATTCTCCTATTTTGTGTACATCAGTATTTCCAAGTTCTTACTATTTTCCCCTTTCTTTTTCATTTTATTTTGATGGTAAGATTTTTATTTCTCTATTACAGTTGCTTTACTATGTTCTCTCAATTTCTGCTGTACAGCAAAGTGACCCAGTCACACACACACATGTGTGTGTATATATATATATATATATATATATATATATATATATATATAAACATATATATTCTTTTTCTCACATTATTTTCCATTGTGTTCCATCACAAGTGACTAGATACAGTTCCCTGTGCTATACCGCAGATCTCATAGCATATCCACTCCAAATGCAATAGTTTGCATCTACTAACCCCAGACTCCCAGTCCATCCCACTCTGTCCCCCTAAGCAACCACAAATCTGTTCTCCAAGTCCATGGGTTTCTTTTCTGTAGAAAGGTTATTTGTGCTGTTTATTAGATTCCAGATATAAGTGACATCATGTGGTATTTGTCTTTCTCTTTCTGACTTACTTCACTTAGTATGAGAATCTCTAGTTGCAGCAAATGGCATTATTTTGTACTTTTTTATGGCTGAGTAGTATTCCATTGTGTATTTAAAACCATTCATTTGTTGGTGAACATTTAGGTTGTTTCCATGTCTTGGCTACCGTGAACAGAGTGCAATGAACGTATCTTTTCCAATGAAATTTTTTCTGGATATATGCCTAGGAGTGGGATTGCTATGATATAGAACTACCATACATTCCCCTTTCTACCTCGACTTCCTCATAAAATAGTATCCCACTTAGGTAGATATGAATATTCCCCTATCCTCTGAACTAAAAGTGTAAGTTTATCTCATATTTAAGTAATTGGTGCAATATGTCTCTGTGGAGTAGAGATTTAAAAAGTCCTTAATGTCCTTGTTCTCATTAATTGCTCTAATATATGAGGAGAGACCGACTGGGTCAAGTTCAAATATCAATTATTTATCTTATACTTAATTGTTTTTTGAAAAAAAAATCTGCTAGGAGAGAGTTTAAACTCTGCTGAGGTATCATGGATGCTAAAGACAGAAGCCTGAAAAATGCAGAGTAATGTGATCATCATCTGCTCAAGTGGGAGAGAAAAAGGGAAGAAAGGTGGTTGGAAAATAGTGATAGAAGTGCACTGGAAAGAGAAAGTAGCTTCTGATTATTGCTCAGTAAATCTAAAGAAGGGCAGGTAATTTATTCACATGAAATAGAAAGTAGAAGAAAGCTTTTGATAATTAGAATATTGGATTTTATTAAAATGCTACAACATGTCCAAGTGGTTTAAATTCTTTTATCTTCCAAACATGTCATAAAATTAGGAGAAAGAATTTAAGGGAATATTTCACAGTGTTACCTACATAGCTAACTTGGAGAGATGGTATTGCTAGTTATTTTTGCTTTCCTTTTTATGGTTTTCTGTATTGTCCTCAATGTATATGTTCTGTTCTAATAAGAAAAAAAAATTAATACTCATTTTAAAATGAAATGCTCCCTTCTCACTCTGTCTTCAGAAACAATCACTCTCCAGTTTTGAGTAGGTCTAAGTTTACCAAAACAGAAAAGTTTTATAGTTTCAAGTGAGATTGTAACTAAGACCATAGCGTCCACTCCAAATTTTCTCCTAAAAAAGAAGTGTGGTGATGTTTGAGTTGGACAGTTTAGTTGTTAGCTATTCCCAAAGGCTGGGCACCTTGTAGTCCCTTCCCTATTTTATTTTATTTTTAATGGCTACACCTGCAGTATATGGAATTTCCTAGGCCAGGGATTGAGTTGAAGCGACAGCTGGGATCTACACCACAGTTGCAGCAATGATGGATCCTTTAAAGTACTGCACCAAGCCAGGGATCAAACCTGCACTTCCAGACGGACCAAGACGCTGCAGTCCAATTCTTTTTTCTTTTTTTTTTTTTTTTAGGGTAGCACCTGCAGCATATAGAAGTTCCAAGGCTAGGGGTTGAATCGGAGCTGCAGCTGCTGACCTACACCACAGCCACACCAATGCCAGATTCTTAACCCACTGAGTGTGGCCAGGGATTGAACACACGTCCTCATGGATACTCAGTCAGGTTTGTTACCACTGAGCCAAAACGTGAACTCCTGCAGTCCAATTCTTAACCCACTGCTCCACAACAGGAACTCCCCCTTACCTTTTTTAATAACAAGATAATATGTTATTTCCCCAGAGCACATTCTAATCAGAGTTTAATTGGCTTTATACCCACCAAAACCCATTCTTGCTGAACAGAAAAAATATAAATAAAAATATCAATGATGTGGATAAGGAAACCCACCCCCAAACCCCATGACTATCACAGGATGTACTATGGGTGAGAGGATGACTGTAGAGCCAGTGGAAAAGCAGAAGGCAGAGCTGGAGAAAGTGTTTTGGGTGCAAAACTCAAGAGCAAAGGTCTCAGTGGGGTGGAAAAGCAAATGTAGCCCAGGGGGTGGCAGAATCTGCCCCCTGAATCTCTTCCTGCTATGATAAGCATACCTAAACATCTGGAGGTAGGCACATTCTCCTGGATTACTTGCCTGCCAGGTCCCACCTGAAGGATCCTACTCATTCGTCAACACTATGATCAGGAGAACCTCCTTTTTAAAACCTTCCCTAACTATGCAGGCAATTATCCTCTGTTCTGTATTTCCATGCTTCTGTTACTGCTTTTGCATATAAAGTAACCATTTCTCTTTTTCTTCCAGTTATCTGGAAACTATATTTCTTCTATAGTTGTTTTATATTATATAGTTGTACATATATTTATACATATTACATATGATTACAATAATACAATTTTGACATATAACACTAATATTATATTGTTTTTACCTGTGTTCTCTACTAAACCATGAACTCCATGAGGGCAAGGGCTGTATCTTTAGAAAGCAGCACCGGGTCTGAAATTGATAGTTTTCTTTACGTTTTTGAATGCATGGATGATTGGTTAAAATGAAAGAAGGCAGGAGAAGCATAACTGACAATTATGGTGGATACTGTGACATCAAAAAATTGATTTCTATGCCTTTTTGTGTGCTATGTGAGCCTTATCAGGGATTTTTATCTTGCAATTACAGTGAAAAAGAACTTCTGACTGAAAGTTTGCATCTGGACTCAAATTCTAAGTCTTTCCCAGATAAGTCTTCAGGTCTCCAGATTTCTTTATTTATAAAGAGGATAGACTAGAAATTCTCTAAATTCCTTCCTCTCTTAGTGTTTAGGATATTTTCATCACACATTATTATCACATTTGCTAGTGACATTGTTGATAAGTTTCCTGCTTTCCAATCCAGTTCTATTTAGTTCCCTACTATGTGCTGACATCTTGGCTGAGCTACATAGCTTCTGACTTATGATTTAAAAACCCATTTTAATATATATAGTTCATATCCTAATGGTAAGTTTATATTTATAAGATATGATTGTTAATATTACATCTTTATTTTTTAGTTTAACCCAGAATTGTTAGATAACAGTAATAATTTATTTATGCCACCATCTCCCTATTTAGCTGTAAGCTCCCTATGCACAGGATAACATTTCTTCTGTCTCTCTCGCTTCAGGGACCAGCACGGGGACTGCCATATAATGATGATCAGGACAGATTCATTTAATACCACTTCTGGCTCTCAGAAATCCCTGAATACTACTTATGGCTCTCAGACTTCCAGGCTGGCAGGGTGCTGCTTATTCAACAAGCTGTTGCATTTAACTGACAGATTTTAAACCCCTCAAATCTGGTTCTGGAGTCTTTATTTTAATTAATATGCTAGCCCTCCTTCCCCTTTTTTAGGAAAAAAATACTTTAAAGCATAATCTTTTATAGTGACATACCTAAGACTCTTTAGAACATGGTCTCTTATTTTCAACATCTATTTCAAGAGACATATTCATTTCACACTGATACTGATAGCATTGAATTACTGATACTGATGTCTACATTCCCAAACTTAACTATAACTCACCTTCCTAAGGACCCTTCATAAGTCACACAGTCAGTGAGAACCCTGACTTGCAGTCTTACAATATCAATTTTTAGCATGCAATATATAACAAAACCATAATAGTCCAGACAGTGCAATCATCATACATGAGAGCTCTTAGAACATAGTAAGAAAGGGCTGATCCTCTGTTTTCCTCAGTATGGTGGCCACTCAAGTATGTCCCCCCCAGTCTACTCTCCTTCGTTCTTCATCTATATCAGCCCATAAGAACTCTGACTTACATGAATTTACTTTCCTTCCAAAATCCCAATATAATGTTAATAAGTAAAGAATAACCTATATATAGTCCCAGCCTGAGAATGGAATCACCAGTAATGAGAGATATTGAAGAATCTTTATAATATGGAAAGCAGTATGGATTGTTTGATATATCAGAATAGAGAAAGAAAATGGTCCAGAACATAACTAATGAAAATCTACAGTTGAAGAAGTTGTAGACATAGAAATCAACTGGGTCATCAAACAGATGTTCAAGTAATTTTGAAATTGCTGTCCCAGTAGCCAGGTGAGTTGTCTTACTCCTTCATCCCTAACACACACACACACACACACACACACACACACACACACACACACTGAATCAGGCTGGAGTCATGATCCTCTGAGTCAAACAAACAAAGACATTCTGCCAAGGCAAAACTAGAATCTCCAATAAAAATGTTCCAGCCCCAGAGTTGAAACCTTCTTTAAGGTGTTCCTCCTATGTTCTCCCATTCCCACAAATTAGGATGGGTTGACAAAGTGTGAGTGGACAAAGAATTCAACTCATCACAGTAAACAGCCTCGCCTGGGAACATCTGCATTGGCTGCTAGGTACATTCTTCTAATAGTCACATGGCTGTGTTCTTTTTTCTCTTAGGCTTTTATTCAGACTTTTCTCTCATTGTAAAAGCTTCCATGACCAACCTGCCTAGAAGAGTCACATAACTTTCTCCATTCGTGGCATCCTCTATTCCCCCTTACTCTTCTTTATTTTCACTGCCTGACGTATTATTTTTATTTATCTGTTTACCCACTGTCTCCACTGCTGAAATATAAACTCCACAAGTTCAGTGACTTGGTTTTTTTCATCACTGACTTGCTAGTGTTTATCACAGTATCTGGCATTTAGTAGGTGTTCAACAAATATTTATTGACTGTATGAATGAACTAACTCAGGAATATGCCAAGAAAACTCAAAATGACAGCTGTTTAGCAGGTATAAGAAAGCAAGAGTCCTAAATTAGTGGAGGAGTTCACAGGGTCGTGAGAATGGTGTCTTCATGAAAAGTGGATGACATTAAAAAAGTAACTGGAAGTTTTTGAAGGTACATAGTTTGTCTGCCCACCAGGTAAAGCAAAAGCATTTAGAATCTCCAGAAATAACAAAAGAAGTATATGCAAGAACATCATAGTCCAAATATAAACCAAAATAAAATATATCATGATTTTGAGCAATAAAGAGAATAAAAGGAAAGGGACTCTATCTGATTTTCATGTTTAGAACATCCAGCCTCCAGTAGCATCAAATTGCTGACTCTCTTATTTCCTCCTGACAGGGGGACCCAGACCCCCAGGGCAAGGAGGAATTTCTAAACAGTGGCTGAGGAGATTATTTCATTTGCAGGCCAAACTGTAGAGCAGCCGGTGGAGAAATCTTTGTCTTTCCTTAGTCCATGGCTTCTTTAAGAACCGTACTGCCAGAATCCAGCCAACTGTGACTTTTAGCTTTAAATGTAATTACAATTACACAAAGCATTCCTTTTCTAGCTGTACTAGCCACAATTCAAGAGCTCAAAAACCACTTGTAGCTGGTGACTACTGCTGAATGAATAAAAGAATGAATAAACATTAAGAATAAATGAATAAAATTGAGCAGGAAAAAATAAAATACTTTAATCATCGCAAAACTCCTGTTTGTTCCCACAAATGATGGAGACCAGTAGGGAAAAATGAGTGAAAGAAGACAGGCAATTTTTCATCTCAGTATTTACACATACTTAGAGCTCTAAGCAAAGGCCTGCAGGGGTCAATAATTTTTCAGCCAGCAAACCCTGATTTTATATGTTTATACAAAATGACAGTTATCTCCCCTTTGTTTCACACCACTCAAGTTCCTGCTAGGAAGTTAAGCCCATATTCCTGGTTGCTTCCTTTGTGGGGTCATTTAATGTGTCTGGGAAATAACTTTCTGTTTCTGTCCTCTTTTTGGTGGTAACCATTAATAATGCTAAGGCTGCTGGATGTCTTTCCAACTGTCTTGCAAAACAGCATGCTTTTGTGATCAAAACTATGTAAAAGCACTCATTTTCTGTTATCTGTTTCCTGCTGCCTTGCATTTTCTTTTCTAAATTTTGGAAGAGCCGTGTTTCTCCTTCAGAGTGATAGATTTAATTATTTCTAAAATACAATTGGAACTTGAAAATTATGGCTTGAATATCTACTTATTTCCCATCAAGATTATTTTTTTTCCTCTATGGGAAATCACAATATTTGATTTGATATTGAAAAGCATTTGCATTATCGTAATTTTGTAAATGCAGATTATTGATTTTGTTAAAAAGTCAAGCTATAGAAAAAGCATTGAAAATGAGTATAATTACAAAAAGTAATGTAAAGTCAGGTTGGTAGCTTGAAATCAGTTATAGAAATAACAGGCAAATGTTACAAATCAGCCTCCTCTTCCCCTCCAATGAGTCAATTTACCAGCAAACTGGGTATGAGGTTTTGCAAACTGATAATTTTATTATTTAATGGTTTATATCAAGGAATACATGATGACAAAAAGAGAAAAAAGAAGATTTACATATAAATCTCTATACTCTACCTAGAGCCATGGATGAAACCAGTAGAACTAAGTAATAAATAAGATTAGGATGGAAGAAGTAGTATAAATAAATTCCTAACATTGTACAAGTGTAAATGTAATGTAATAAAACTAAAAAAAACTATTAAAAATAAAATAAATTCCTAATTTTTCATAGGCCAAGTTTATAGTTACTATTTAAAATTGATACATTGAGAAAAACAGGCTTCAGCATATTTAAAATATTTAGGATAATTTTGCCAACAGAAGGTTTGAGGTGAAGAGGACTGTAAAAATTTTCTTCTCCATTTACTATTGTTTCATACAGTTTGAAATTTACCATGTATCTATGTTACTTTAATGAGTGTAAAATTTCCAAAATGAAATGCATATTAATTGCCACACTGACCTTGTTCCTCCAAACCTTCCACATAAATAAATGACTTGTTATTGAACTTAAACTATTACTGGAAAATAAGGAAAACAAAATCATTTATTAAGACATACCATGTGTACTAACCTAGGAAGAGTCTTAGAATTTAGCAACCTGAAGCAAGAAGGGGTATATCTGAGGCAAAATTTTTGATATAGTCCCTAAATGTTGAGGATACCCATTGTCATCTGTGTATAAAACTGACTTTGTTAGTGAGGTCAGGATTGGAACTGCATTTCTCATCAAATATCCCTTCATTTTTGTTAAAGAATAAAGACTGTGAAATGGGATAGAAGGGGAAAGTGTATTATTCTTTGATCATGCCCACTTGGCCACAGGTGGGCAAAGCAGATTGACCGGTCCATCCAAACTGAGTAATTCCTCGCTCTTTTGCTTTTTGTTTATGACTTTATTTCTTCATCCTTTGCAAGAGCAGAAAGTAAATCATGACATTTCTTGGCTGAAAGGCAGAGTGAAACAGCTGTGACCCTCGAGATATTGTTTACTTTACTGCCTCCCGACACACACTCAGTCACTTTCGTTGGACATGCTTGATGGCTTTTGTTCATACAGTTGGCTGTTCCGTCTGCTCCACCAATTGATGAAGAGACAGAGTGGCTGCTTTAAGCTCCATTTATTAGTTCATTCATTAAACATTTATGAGCACCTACTATCTGCCAGATACTGAGACGATTACAAATAGGAACAAAACAGGTACCCTATCCTTAAGGTGTTAACAGTCTAGTAAGGGAAGATTCACATGTGAATATTAATCATTACACAAGGAGGATAAGTACTAGAAGAGGTATGAATAAAGTAACATGGCAATACAGAAAAGAGAAAGACTAATTGTGCAGAGGAAAAGGCAGAGAAAGGGAAGATACAGGATAGTTTATAGGCAAAGTGATATTTAAATTATACCCTGTGGCAGATAATGGCCAGGCTGGTAGAAGCCTTCATGAAATAAACTCCAGAAATCGGTCACTGTGGCACAGTTACAGGACATAAAAGGTAGTAGGTTGAGGAGGTATAGTGAAACATCTCCCTGATCAGTCCTTTAGGACCAAATGCCTTGTAAACTGGAAACTGGCACTTGCCATCTGCCTCTACATGGATTGAATCATTTGCCATTGAAGCTGCTGACCCTCCTTAAAGGAGCTCAGGGTAAAGATCAGGAGTGAGGCACTCTGGGCTCTGGGAAAACTGGCAGAACAGGTCTTCAGATAGATATTTTCAGGAGAAGATTTCATGAGCCCAATTCTTGCATCTCCTTCACATCTAGAAAACACTAAAATCCTTCACGGTGATGTCCACTCTTTGTGACTAGCAGTGGCCTTCACAAAACCAGCCCAGCTAATTTCTGTAAAATATGTGCTTGGTTGCATGTACCTCCCCTGTCACCAAAATCATAAATCTACCCCTTTGGAGCAGTATTTCAGAGCTATTTGAAATGCTGCCTCCTGGGCTATAGTCCTCATTTTGCACCCAATAAAACTTAACTATCAACTTTTTGGTTGTGCGTATTTTTTTAAGTTGACACGCTCAGCCCCAGCTGCCATCAGTGTTACCTGCTGAAGGCTCAAAGCTAAGTTTTCCCCCTAGAAACTGCCAGCCTCTAAAGGGGTCACTTTGCTCAAAGATATGCTTCCATTGTCAGAAAAACATGATTTACCACTTTGAGCATGCAAAAGTTTAACTGTATCGCCTCTGATGGAGGGTATTTCTGGTGGGTCATCTGAATTTCAGAGTTCTCTATATGTGGCAGGCTGAAAAACAGCCTCCTAAAGATATCAAGTCCTAATCCTTGGAACATATGGATATTATTTGATATGGAAAACATGTCTTCTCAGATGTGATTAACTTCAGGTTTTAAAGACTGAGAGATGATCTTGGATTCACAAGGTGTAATCATGGGAGGAGAAGGGGCCATGAAGACAGAGGCAGATATTGGAGTGATGTGGCTATATGCCAAAGAATGCCAGCAACACCTGAAGAGGCAAGGGACGGATTTTTCCCCTTGAACCTCCAGAAGGAGTGTAGCCCTGCAGACACCTTGATTTTGGTTCAGTGACACTGATTTAAGGCTTCTGACTTCCAAAATGTGAGAGAAAATATGTGTATAGTTTTAAGCCACCCATTGTATGGTAATTTGTTACAGCAGCTACAGGATCATTACACAGCATGGGATCAGCTGAGGCCTTTTGCTGCAACTATATCTCAGCTTAACGTATTGCTTCACCCAATCCTATGAAACAAATTAACCCAACTCTAAGCAGTCATTGTTTTAGGTCCTCCAGTCAAGACCAGCCTTTTGTATTCTGGTCCTGCTTAGTACCATTTTTTTTTTTTTTTTGTCTTTTTAGAGCCACAACTGCATCATATGGAGGTTCCCAGGCTAGGAGTCAAATCCAAGATGTAACCACGAGCCTACGCCACAGCCACAGCCATGCCAGATCTTTAACCCACTGAGCAGGGCCAGGGATTGAACCTGTGTCCTCATGGATACTAGTCAGGTTCATTAACCACTAAACCATGAAAGAAACTTTTTTTTTTTATGGTTGCATTGGTGGCATATAGAAGTCCCAGGGACAGGGACTGAATCTGAGCTGCAGCTAGCTGCAACCTATGCCAGATCCTTTATCCAAGTGTGCCAGGCCAGGGATTAAACCCGTACCTCTGCAGCAATCTCAGCCATTGGGTCAGATTCTAAACCCACTGACCCATGGTAGGAACTCCCTTGGTACTTTAGAATAAGTAAAAATTTGTCTGGAAGAGGGGTAAAGTTCAAGTAGGGAAAACCATTCATACCGTGTGAGAGAACCCAATGGATTTAGAGAAGTTCTGGGGCATTTGGGGCATGTATGTGTGGTAAATCTCATACCTTAAAACTGCCCTCAGTTTTAAGGTATTAGATTAACTGCATGACCTAGTTATCTATTTTGTTTCTGGCTTCTACCAAGCCCAGATCTGATACTAGCACAGTGGGCCCACTTCATCCTAGGCTTTCTGTTTTATGCACAGTTATTTAGAAAGTGTCCCCAAAGGAGTAAGTGATAATTGAAGGGCTATACTGCTAGGGAGTAACAGGATCAGATTTGTTTAAGATCAATTGGCTACAGTGTGTAAAAAAGAATGAAGGAAAGAAAAGTGGAGTAACAAGGATAAGAAGAGTAACCGGAATAACTGGAGCAGAGGATAATAAGGTGACATGAACTTGGTAAGATTTTTCCTGGGCTTTGAAGGGAGCTACTTCAGAAAGACGCTATGTTCTGTAAGTACATAACTAAGTGTTCAGGGGCTAACATCTAAAGAAGGTGGCCATAGTTCTGAGGACAATGTACCCTTGATCACGACTGGCAGAAAGCTGCAGGGACCTGGATCTATTGCCTGGGCTTGAATCCCAGCTCTGCCACTTACTCACAATATACATTTAAGCAAGTTTTATGAGCTATGTCTGCACGTCCTCATCTACACTAATGACACCTATCTCATGGAGTTATTGTGAAGATTAAGTGCATTAATATATGTAAAGCACTTAGAAGAATGCCTGGCATATAGCAAATGCTTAATAACATTAGTTATTATGAGCCCAGCAGTTTCCTCAAATGTTTTATAGCCAGAAGAGCTGCTTTCCATTTATCAGAGCCCTGGGATCTCAAGAAATGATGAGGAGAAAGAAATGTATTTATTAAAGTTGTTGTTAAAATGGGAAAAGATATACTGCTACCAGGGACTTCACTCCCTGCCCAGCCCCCAGCCCCCAGCCCCCAGCCCCCAGCCCCAGTTGTCTCCTTCCCCTTCTCCACTCAGAATGCTGAGCTGGGCATAGGATTTTCATGGGCTTAGAACTAAAAGGGGACCCATAGTCATTACGGTAAATCACCCACCCAAGGCTGGGTTCCTACTATGGCCTGCCTCATCCTTTGGTTTCAGTATTGGACTTGAACAACTCCTGCAACAGGAAAAACACCATTCCCATCCTGACAAGGCCATAGTCCGATGGAGAGAACAGCCATAAATTAACAATTATACATGTACATAGCATAATAAATGGTTTAACGGAAGCTGACTATAGGGTGCTGTGGGAATAAAGATGGAAGGACTAATTTACCTTATTTCACCAAGACAGTTACATCTGTGATAAATCTTATAGGATGAGGCTTTTCTTCCTAGGCAGAGATACTAGGAACATGCATCTGATGCAGAAGGAACAGCCAACAAAGACACAGAGTCTGGAAAGAGCTCAGCTTATTTGGAAAATCTTGATGGCTGGAGTATAGCTTGAAGTATGGTAGGAGTGGAATAATGAGAAGAAGGGACAGAAGCTTGGGCAGAGAAAATAGGTTGTAAATCTTTCAAAGCTGTGCTAAAGTCTTTGTAACTCTCCCAAAGGCAAGGGGAAACTTCTGAAGATTCCTAAGAAGAGAAGTACATAGTCAGATGGGTAGTTCACAAAATCTTTGTGGAGCTACTCTGAATGAAAGAGAGCAAGACTATTGCAAAGCCTTCTGGACATAATGAGGATGTGAATTTAAAACCATGCTAAGAATGCAAATATTATCCTAATTTCTAAAATGTAAAATCTGTAGTTCCTGTTGTGGCTCAATGGTTAACAAACCTGACTAGTATCCATGAAGATGTGGGTTCAATCCCTGGCCTTGCTCAGCGGTTTAAGGATCCAGCATTGCTGTAAGCTGTGGTGTAGGCTGCAGATGCAACTCAGATCTGGCATTGCTGTGGCTGTGGTGTAGGCTGGCAGCTATAGATTGGATTGGACCCCTAGCCTGGAAACCTCCATATGCCTCAGGTACAGCCCTAAAAAGACAAAAAGCTAAACTAAACTAAACTAAACTAAACTAAAATGTAAAATCCAAGATATGATGTAATTAACTGTTTTCCTCAGGATTGTGCCTATAATCAAGGATGTTTTCTTTACAGATTTTATGACTGCTTCATCCAGAACACTATATTATAGACACGGAAGTTCAGAAGACATGCTTGCATTTTAGCCCCAAACAGAGAGAGAGGTAAAAAGATCAAACTCAGAGAAACTGCTTTTGTGTTTTAGTGTGAATGTCTAGAAAAGCATAGTATATATTGTCTGAAAAAAATTGCTCTATCAATCTCTACAAATGTTTCCATTCCTGTGAAAACTCCCTGTACATTACTCAACATATGTGCCCATCAGTCTCTACTAGTTTGAGCTGAGAGTTACTCTGGTGAAATTTCCCAGTAGAATAACAAGTGCTGGAGTTCCCATCGTGGTGCAGTGGAAACGAATCTGACAAGGATCCATGAGGATGCAGATTTGATCCCTGACCTAGCTCAGTGGGTTAAGGATCCAGCGTTGCCATGAGCTATGGTGTAGGTCACAGGTGCTGCTCTAATCTGGTGTTGCTGTGGCTGTGGTGTAGGCCAGTAGCTGCAGCTCACTGATTAGACCTCTAACCTGGGAACCTCCATATGCTGAGGGTGCGGCCCTAAGAAAATGAGTACTAAAATGCCACATCCTAAAACTGAGAATTTGGTTTCACAAAGGTAAATTTAAAGCACAATTTTGGAATTGAAAACAAAACAGAAACTATCAAAATGCAACATATTTTGGAGGTGAAATGAATTAATAGTGTTTCAGAGATTTTTTTTTCCACTGAAGTTACTAGGTATTAAAATAAAATTTAGTGCTTTTCTGTTGAAAGGCAATTGCATGTTCATAATAAAACAATGATAATTAAAGAAAAGTATAAAGGAAAAATAAAAATTATTCATAAAGGCAGAACCTAGAAATAACTCTCATAAATATTTCATACCCCACTCAATGCACACACATATATATTATATATTTATTACTTATTTCTATTCATTTAAATCATGCCAGGAGCATTTCCCTATAACATTAAATGTTCTCTGAAAATAATATTTTAATAGCTGTATAATATTGCACCATAAGGATATTTCATAAATTATACAACTATTAATTTACAAGTGGACATTTAGGTTGCTTCTAATTTTCTATATTTTAAGAACTCTGCAATGTTCATTCAATGTACATGTATCATTCTTAACATCTCCACATCTCTGGTGACTTCCTAAGGGTGGAATTCTAGAACTGGAAATGTTGGGTCAAAGTATAAACTACGTTTATAAAGGTTTTACCACTTACTGCCAAACTGCTTTTGGGGCAGTTTTCATTAATTTGTAGTTGCACTAGAGGTGCACAGTTTGATAGGCAAAATATCACATATAATTAATAATTCCTTCTCCTTATTAAATGTGAATTGAGGCTGTTTCATAGTACTTATTGGACAACTATATTCTGTGAATTGCTTTTCTGTGTCTTATTACTAGTGTCTTATTACTATTGTCTTATTACTTACTTATATTGAGGTATTGTTGTTCATCTCTTTTTCTTGAATTAAGGAGGAAGGGATTTTCTTTGTATTATAGATGTTTGGGATGCTCAGAAATGCTCCTGATAGGGGAATTGGAGCTTTCTTTTTTCTTTGCAAGCTGCTTGAGCTATTGATCTAGACTCTAGATCATGCTTCCAGTGGGAGCTTATTAACCTGGGTTAAAAACAAAATCATGCAGTGCATAATTTCCATGTAATGCTCATACTTTAGACTTTTTAGTCTGTCATGACTGTTACAAAACTGAAAATTTGCTTCTCTGTTGATTCTAAATATTTGCAACCTGAAATAAAAACCACAGTATTAAATCTCTTTATCAAGAATTTAAGAAAATTAAATATGCGCTTCAAATAGTACTGAACAATACAGAGCCCATAACTCACTGTAGTCACCCAGTGTTAAAAAAAAACTGTAATGTGCCTTTCATTTTCAAGTCATTGGTGTGCAGTTCTTCTTATAAATGTTGGGAAGAGAAAACGATGGCAAGAAAGGAAGTAGAAATGGTAAACTAAGGCATTACACTTAACACTAACAGACATCACTGGACAACTAGTCCGGTATCACTTTGTTGAAAGAGATGTAGAATATTTTCCTTCACATATTCTCAGCTAAACGACTAAGTTTTAAAGTCTAAATAAATGAATGAAAAGTCTATGTGTTATTTTGATCCATATGCATAACAGAGAATGCAGTCTTAATCCTGAATAAAGCCAGTTGATGGTGTTTTGCATCAATTCTAACAACTTCACCACAGAAACAGGGGAATGGCAGCATGCAGCACCTCTACACAAATAACTGAACAATGACAGAGGCATTGAAAAGATCACAATACTGACTTTACACAAAGGGAAATGTCCACATTGTGTTTTCTAGCATAATCGTGTCTTTTTAATTCATGTTCAGACTGGAGAAATAATTTTTCTCCTTTTCTAAGGTGAGCTGCTTGTATTATTCTTCTATTAAAACCTTGTTACAGTGTAAGAACTAACATTTGCCCTGCCTGTCTGCTCATCCCTTCCCTGTAGACTCAGTAAAAATGATGGAATCTGTTGCCAAAGATCAGTTTCTATTTGTTCATCTTTTTCTCACCCAGCTCCTAAGTTTGTATGGAGTCTCCTCAAATTTTAAACATAAAGGATGAAGTGAAAATGCTACAGGTAAACTCCACAATTGAATTAAAAAATAACAAGCCAAAAACCAGGCACAAGTAGTTCAAAGTATCTACTTGTGCCCCTGAAGTTATTTTTTTTAATAAAGGAAAGCATGCTTAGGAAAGCAAAAGACCGCATATGGCTTTAAGTCCAAAGGTCATTGGGGCAGTCCCACCCAGCCTGTTACCCCCAGGTCCAGAGTGTACCAGCTTTAGCCCCAGAGGATTCTGAGGGTCACACCCAGCCTTTCAATGGGGTGATCAGCTTCAGGAAACTGAAGTTTGGGAAAACTCCATCTGAAAATGAAATACTTTGGAAGGTAACTAGCTGATGCTAAACTAGAATTTTATTCCTTTTTTGCCTCTTTGGTAGCAAAAATGGGTACTGTGTCATGGTCACTAGATATACAGATGAGGGAAGTATGATAAATATGTACTGCATGAGATCTGCTTCATGATTCCTGGATTCAGTTCCCTGATAGAAGTATCAAATATTCCCACAAGTCCCTTTCTCAGACTGCAATGCTTATTCCCTCCAGGCTGAGTGTGATGTAGCTCAGGATGCCCTCACGTACAGAAATGTCCACTGGCAGCTTCTTGATACTGGCCAGGTCCGCAAGCTGTATGTGACTTGTGTATATGTCTGGGAAGGCTAGGAAGGAATTGCTACTACTGGGACACAAGACACAAAGGCCTTTAGAGTTATAGTAGGTTTAAAAACTTAAAACTTATGGTGGAGATTGTGCATGCATGTAAACCCCTTGATTGTGGGGTCCAAAGGACAATTCTGTCTCACCTTAATTTGACTTCTACGAAAAATTGCATTTTAATAGGAGTGTCCTGTGAGTTCCTATCATGGCTCAGTGGTTAACAAACCCAACTAGGATCCATGAGAATGCAGGTTCGATCCCTGGCCTTGCTCAGTGGGTTAAGGATCTGGGGTTGCCATGAGTTGTGGTGTTGGTCACAGACTCAGCTTGGATCCAGTGTTGCTGTGGCTGTGGTGGAGACTGACAGCTGTAGCTCTGATTCGACCCCTAGCCTGGAAACTTACATATGACACAAATGTGGCCCTAAAAAGCAAATAAAAATAAATAGGAGTGTTCTTTTTCACCAACCCCTCTTCTGGCAACAGGGTTAATGGGTTTTCAGTTGTATGCAGGTTGTACCATGTGAGATGGAATTATAACCTTGCTAGCCTTTTTATTTGGAGATAAATTATGGTTTAGGGATTTGGATATGAATGCCAAGTTGACAAGACATAGATTTGTGATAGATAAGTTTATATGTCAACTTGTCAAGAACAGGGGATGACAGGATATTTGATTAAACATTATTTCTCGGTGTGTCTATAGGAATTTTTTTGGATGAAATTAACATCTGAATCTTTGACACAATAGATTGTCCTCCCCAGTGTGGGTGGGCATCATCTAATCCAGTGAGGGCCTGAATAGAACAAGAAGGCTGAAGAAGAAAGTGTTTCCCCCATTTTCTGACTATTGTTCATGCTGGGATATTTCATCTCTTCTTCTGTCCTCAAACTGGGATTTACATCATAAGCTCCCCTGGTTCTCTAGCCTTTGATTCAGGTGGAATCACATCTCCCACCTTCCTGGGTCTCCAGCTGGTACATGGCAGACCAGGGGACTTGTCAGTATCCATAATTTTGTGAGCCAATTCCTCGTAATAAATCTTTTATATCCTATTGGTTCTGTTTCTCTGGAGAACCCTAACACAGACACCATAAATAGTCACTCTCTTAACACTGCTGGTAAATTGCTATGGTCTTTCTGGAAGGTAATTTGTGAGTGTACTTCTAGAGCTTTAAAAATAGCCATGCTTTTTGAGAAATAGTTCCTCATCTAGGGAGTTACCCAATAGAAGTATCTATGGATGAATTAACAGGTTTCTTCACCAGCATGGCCATCTCAGTAAAGTTTAGAAAATGAAAAAACTGGATAAAACCTAAATGCCTAATTATTGGGGATTTATCAAGAGAATTATTTTATCCTTCAAAGCTACACCACAAAGGTTATTTTTGACAGATAGGTAGTCTTGTATTAGTCTTACGTAACATGAAGTTATAAAACAGAATGTAATGATGATGCCATTTTTAAACGTAATTTTTGAGACTTACAAATCTGCATTCCTATATAAAACAGAGTTCTGTTTCAAAGTCAAGGGTGTGAAAAAGAAGAAAGCAACAGTGGGATTTCTCTCAGAAATGAAAGCAGAGTCTATATACATTCCTAGTTCTAATAACTGTCTTCAAAGGAGTTAAAGTACAAAGGTCAGGAACTTTATTTTAAATGTTATTTTAAAACGTCATAAATTTTATCACTTACCCTCTTCCAAAACTACCTCACTGTTTTTCCATAGTAATCACTCTTATTTAACAAATATTTTTGAGCCTCTTACATGTGTTAAGCACTATTCTAGGTACTAAGGCCAGAGCAGTAAAGGAAACAGTCATTGTTCTCATGTTAGCATATTCAGATTCACAGTAAGAGACACAAAACAATCTAATGTGTCAAGGGGTGATAAATGCTATTAAAAATAATGAAGTAGAGTGAAGAAATAGAGAACGGAGCATTTTTCATTCAATGACATTTGAATAAAGACCTCAAAGGAAGTGAAGGAATAGGCTAAGCTGAGTTCCAGGGGGAAAGGAGAAGCATTGCAAGCAAAGATGACAAAAAAAAACAATGTTTCTGGGCCAGGAGTATGTTAGGTGGCTTTGGACCAACCAGGAGATAAAATAAACTTGAATAGAATGAAGCAAAGGAAGACTGGAGGAGATAAAATTAGAGAGGTGATAGAGGGTCCGACAACATAAACACATGAGGGTTAAGAAGGAAATTCTTCAATTATGAAAGCTTATGTCCAAGTTCTATAAGAAAGCAATAAGCTGGACAGATTCCATACAATTCTCAGTGAATCTAAGGGGAGGCAGACTGTCAACAGCAGACAAAACAGAGTCGGTATTTAAGCCTATTAGCGGTATGGAAGTTATCTGGGGCTAAGAAAGTGGGACTGTTTCCCTGAAACTCAAAATGGTTTAGAAAAAATTTGCATGATACATATATTTTAAAAGTTTATTTTTTAGGAGTTCCCACTGTGGCTCAGCAATGATAAACCCCACTAGTATCCATAAGGACGAAGGTTTGATCCTTGGCCTTGGTCAGTGAGTTAAGGATCCAGCATTTCTGTGAGCTGTGGTGTTGGCTGCAGATGCAGTTCATATCTCACATTACTGTGGTTGTGGCATAGGCTGGCAGCTGCAGCTCCAATTAGACCCCTAACCTAGGAACTTCCATATGCTGCACATTCGGCCCTAAAAAGCAAAAAGAGAAAAAAAAGGATAAAAGTTTATTTTTTAAAATATGTTAGAAAATGTCAGCGGGTGTTCTTATTGGGTAACCAAGCCTGAAGAATAAATATGCTCTGGTTCACTTCTACAGTTAGTTTCCTTGCTTTTCTTTCAAAGGATATCATGGAGAGGCTTGCAATGGCTTGCTATAGAGAAAATGAGTAATTTGACTTTTTCTCCTGGATTCAGAAATGATCCAGATTATTTGGCAACTTGACTTCTTCCAGTCTGCATCGCATTTGCATTTTAATGCAGTGTGGATAGACAAAACTATCTTCTTTGAACATTTTATTCCTTTCCTTTACAGAGTAGTTATTCTGATCAGAGCATAAAAGAACAACTTAAAATGAAGTCTCTGATGGAAATCAGGCCAACCAATTGAAAGAAAATTTAAAAAAAAAACCTTGCCTCAAGATGTATGTGTAATAGAGTGAAATGATATATGCCTGCTGTTTCAAAAAAAAAAAAAATGAATTACTCTAAATGCTGCCTAAACAAGAGATGGAACTTAAAAATATTGGCATCTGCAAAAACATAGAGCTTAACCAAGGCAGAGAAAACATACCATGTAGATGTACAATGTTGTTTTAACCACAAATGCCTTGAGATTTTATCTGTTAAGTCATCGCAAAATATTGTGTGTATGTTTTGTGCCAAGGACTGTGCTCCACACTAGGATAACTCAGTCTAGAAGGGAAAGATGGTAAGTCGACTAACTGTATTATAAACATGATAAAAGAAGTAAGCTCACAAGGGTGGAGGGAGTTACTATACAAACACAGAAAAAACTGAAGAACAGGGAAAGGTTTCCTGAAAAGAGATATTGCTTGGGAACCCTGAAATTTAGGATTTGAAGGATGGTGCAGTAGGAAGATCTTTGGAAAGGGGTCAAGAGACCTGGGTTCCAGTACAAACTCTACCATCAATTAAACCTGTGACTTGCAAGGTGATGGGAAGCATGCATGAAGGGAAGAGAAAGGAAAAGCAAGGATGCTATGAAAGTAAAGAATGCTTGGAACAGCTGAGTGGAAAATATCCAAGGCCTTGAGTATGTCTCCAGCCCTTTGACCAGCTATGCCTGAGGAGCCACTTATCTTAGTTTTTTGGACTCAAGAGAGGCAGTGCTGGCCTAGTATTTTTCCTCTATTGTCTATGGACCTTTCCAACCCCTCTCTAATAATTTTGGAAAACGAAGTGTGGTCTAATCAATTGATTTTCAGTGGGTTATCCCAGAATCTCCTGCAACACAATCACCCAAGTTCCTAATTAAAAATGTGGATCCCCAGGTCCTATCTCAAGGCTGCAGAATCAGAATATTTGGGGCTGGAGTTACGAAATCTGTATTTTACTACCCTTTCTAGGTGATGTTTGCATCAACTTATTCTGGTCTACCTATTTCATTCTCTCTGGCATCCAAAGAAACTTGTACCATATTTACACTTCAAAACAGGGACATGATGGGGATTGTGTCCCACAACTCTCAGTTCCCAATTGAATGTGTTTTTCACTCCATTGTATAATTTCCTACTTCTGATCCAACAATTTAAACTTATCTAGTGTTTTCAGAAATAATGTGGAGCAATTCTTATGTTTGGTTGTTAAGAGCACAATAGGAACTTAAGGTGGGCATACTGTAATATTTGGATTTCACCTGTGAGCAAAAGTCTCATGAAAAAGTACTGATAGGAAACATAACCAAATGTTAGCCATTTTTCCCTTTGTGGAACAAGAATATTGTTTTTATTCATCTTTTTCTTTTCCCATAGTTAGTATCCTCTAAAACAAGCACATAACTGTATAATTTAAAATAATGACTTCATTTAACCTGGAATAAAATTAAAATGGAAATGCCTAAAGCTACAAGTGACCCTCAGAGAACTTTCAAAGCTTCTGTAAATTCCGTTTTCAAGATTCAACAGTCTTGTTGGCTCTGGCCTCCCAGATGGTATGGATCTGCTCAGTGATCTCTGATCTCATTTGATTTCTGAAAATGTCCTTTGATCATCAAACTTTGGCCTACTTTTCCTGAAAAATTAAGCCATCAGAAACTCTGACCAAGAGATACAAAAGGTTTGGAAGGTATCAATTTGGGGGATGAACAAAAATCTCAGGAAGTAACATCTGTTCACTTCTAAACTCTATAAATCTTCTTTGTGAGAAATTTTAGAGACAGGATTTAAATTCTTGATCCAGGATTTAAAACTTAATGAGAATAAAAAGAAAATATTCTTCCCACATAGATAAAGCCAAATTTTTAAAGATTCTGATTTTCTTTCAGTAATTGTTTTTATTATAAACCAAGTGATTATTTTTAAATTTTATATAATATACTCATATTATGCACAATTTAGAAAATAAAAATGATATTAATTATCCATAGTTCCATGATATATTAATAATACAATATGTTTTGTACTGTCTATGCATAGGACTATGATAAATTAATTGCATATGATTTGGATTTTTATAATTCTGTATAATATTCTAACACATATTTTTCATGTTATAAATAGGATTTAAAAATACCACTGAACCAAAAGATTTCTGAAGCTAAAATCATCACAGCACTGATTTGTTTTGTTTGTGTTATGAATCTATTTCAATCACCTAAAATATATTTTTGGTCTTCATGACACACTTAAATATTTAAGAAGAGTTGCATTCTACTTTCCACTGTCCTATTATATAATGAATCATACCCAGGGAAAGCAGTGAGAAGGGGCAACATAAGTTTGGGTGAAAAAAACTTACTTTAGCCCAAATGAAGTTATCCATCTAATGGATGGAGAGGTTATGACTAAATAATAAGATCAACTTCTTACAAAGAAGACCCAACTTTTGATAACAAAGGAGTTTGACCAAATTTTTGTGATTCTAATTTGTGGACTTATTCAAGGACCCTTCCCACAGCCCTGACCTACTTTAGAAGCTGTAGCCCCTTCAAGTTCAGTAGAAGGTAAAGAAAATAAGACAGCTATTGTGCCTGGAAAATTCTGGGAAACTTTTACTGAGCTGAGCATTGAAATATTTCCAGATGGGTATGAATTCTCTGAACATCTGGATGCTGATGTATCAGCTGGAGATTTCCCTATTTATTCCTCAATAAATCAGATGTCATGCAAAGCAATTCTTCACTTATAGAAGGAAAAAGCCAAAATACTCTGCAGTAAATGATGAACTAGTTAACTACTGGTCATACATAGGAAAACACTAGTTGGAGTTCCCATTGTGGCACAGCAGAAACAAATCCAGCTAGTATCCATGAGGATGCAGGTTCGATCCCTGGCCTCCCACAGTGGGTCGGGGATCCAGGGTTGCCATTAACTATGGTATAGGCTGCAGATGCAGCTTGGATCCAGTG
The DNA here is from genome assembly GCA_004024745.2 of Catagonus wagneri. NCBI lineage: Eukaryota > Metazoa > Chordata > Mammalia > Artiodactyla > Tayassuidae > Catagonus > Catagonus wagneri. The sequence continues at coordinate 28,033,595 of PVHT021183634.1, read as the reverse complement.
TGAATGTGGCTGTTGTATAAGGCTGGCGGTTGCAGCTCTGATTCTACCCCTAGCCTGGGAACTTTCATATGCCACGGGTACAGCTCTAACAAGCAAAGAAAGAAAGAAAGAAAGAAAGAAAGAAAGAAAGAAAGAAAAGGAAAACAAAATACTGGTTAATAGAAGGCACTGATAGTGCCTAATCTTGGAAACTAGGAACAATAGTCCCAGGAAATTGAAGTCCAGTTCCCCTGCTCTTTCAGTAGGGAGCTTATTATAATTCTCTCAGTTTTGGTTAAATACCTCAAAAAAAAAAAAACTACCCAAGCAATTTTTATATTATAATATCCCTTTTCCTTCCTGCAATGATACATACCCTTAACATTTAAACTTACATTGTCCCACAACAATCACCTAGCAGTTCATTCCGGCCTTTTCAAAAAGATATAGCTGATTCACAAAACAAGCAGAGTGCAAAGTGGCTCCCTTTTCCCTAAATCTAAATTCAGTCTCATAACGCTGACATCTCAAAATCAGCCACAGTGAGAGCACTTTAGACCACAGAACCTTCCCTGTCAGTCCCAAGGGCTTGCCTGACCAGACCACTGCTGTTAGTAGAGTTCCCCGCGTGGCTAAAGCATGAGCACAGTCTGATAATGTGTGCTTGATCTTAACAAAATGTCCTTAATTGCCACTCACTGGAAGTGTGATCTAGAGTCTAAACACGACAGTATGAGCAGCTTGTAAAGAAAAATGAAAATCAAGTTTCCCGTTTAGGAGCATTCCAAAGTGACCCACAGCATAAATCACAGAAAACCCTTTCTTCCTTTAATTCAAAGGAGAAAGAAGACAAAGATGAAGAATTAAGAGGAGGAAGAAGTTAAGGAGGTGGAAGAGAAAAGAAGGAAAAGGAACTAAGGAGGATGAAAAAAAGGCTTGTCAAAAATCCTGCTTTTTCCACAGTGGCCAAAATACATGGTCATTAGTCATCCTTTGTTTCAGAGGCTCTTTTACTGTGGATTTTATTTTTCCTTTTCAAAAATTTTGTACCAGTATTAGATTACCTTACAACATATCCTATTATTAGTACAGAAGGATTCTGAACCATGTCTTGCTTCTGCACCTCAAAAATCCAAGAATGTTCACTCCCTCAAGGGCCCTAAAATCCATTAATGACTCATAATAAAATGTTCTAAGATTCATAATGTGGGATTCTCAGACGTAAAAGAATCGATCACAGGCAAAACAAGATTAGACAAAAGAGACTGAACTTGAACTGTTGCTCTTGGAGAAATCCAAAGGTTTAAATCAGACTCATTATAAAGTTGGCTTTCAGAAAATTAAATTTCTCATTAAACAGTTAACTTGACTCCAGTTTTGCAAAGACCCTTATTATAGTTTATCTCAGTTTAATAATAGTCACAATATTCACATCATTTAAAATATACTCTATTGAGACTTTCTGAATATCAGATATACAGCCAAGTGAGACATCCAAATTTCTCATTCAGGCAGTTCAGATTAGATGATTTCATAAGTTATATCAATGATGCAGCAGTCTCAAGATAGAGGGTGATTTCCATACATCCATGTATATATACTTCTAACTATTGTTGGTATCCCCATGAATCATAACAAACAGAAGGTAAAATACAGGTAGTATAATTTGCAGTTTGTACCATATTTCAAGTACATTTTTGCTTTGACATTGTATTCAGAGAAGTAACAATAAGTAATTCTCAGTTACCCCTAGTAATTTCACAGAAATTTTTCTAATAAAAAGCAGGAAGAGAAAATACAAAATTTTAGTCCTCAGTTGGGCAGGATTCTGTTCCATGTGTTTTATGCACTAATATATCCCCTCTGTTCAGGAGAGTATTGGGGAGAATACATACTAAATAAATATTTGTTGACTGAATGATTAAATGGATGAATGGAAATTTCAGATTAGGAACCTTGCTATTTTTCTACAGGTTGCATTGCAGTTTGATGGAATTCACCGTGCCTATATTTACCTTTTTTTTATTTTCCATGGTAACTGTACACTTCTCCACAGAGGGGTAAAGAAACTCTAGTCACAATTCAAATTTTAAAATTCTACAGTTAACTGAATTTTCATAAAAAAAAACCTCTTTTCATCTAAATTAAGTTCTACATAAGAAAAATCCCTTAGCTAAGGGACATACCAACAAAAATTGTATCAAGAAGACTGTTTATATTATAATCTTATTTATTAAAATTTTTATCTATGTTATTTATTTCCATGACTTTTTTTTCTGTTTACAAAAGCACTGCCACTCAAAACAAATAAATGAACAACAAAAAACTGGTTTTCAGTTGCCAAGGGAATGGTCCCTACCCTTTCTCTAACTAAGCACCTGAACCTACTCTCTCTGACTTGTCAGTGACCTCGAGCAGCTGTGGATTCACCTGGATACAAAGCAGCCCTCATTTGTTAAGACAGTTTCTCAAAAGAAGAAGAAACACCCCATTCATTTTTGGCAGCCTATTAGGAAATGTTTTTATGGTTGAAACTGGTTAATGGATACTTTAGGAACATGCATATTTGAGAAGGAGAATCAACTTAATTGTCTTTGTCAATCAAAATCTCAATTGTACAGTTAATTAATGCTAATTAGTTGGTGAAGTATTTATAATTGTGTATACTTTCTATATGTGATTATACCTAGACATAATTTCTTTCAAATTAAGCCTGTCTATAGATGCTTAAAAAATGAAAGTACATAAAAAAATTACCTCTAAGTGTTAATTTTCAGAAAGATCAAAACATATGAAATTAGACCTTTTATTTTGAAAATTAAATTCTAAACTCCCCCTTCCAAATCTAAAAGTTAAGCCTTTTTCTTACCTGAAAATAAGGAAATCTGATTTAAAAAATGCCTGTGCTTCCACTTTGTGGCAGAAAAATTTATAGTTTTAGGTAACAACTTCTCTTAAAATCCTTCATGAATTATTTGGAACACTGTTTCCCTAATTTGCCATTTATCAGAATCTCCTGGGAAGCTTTTAAGAATAGAGTTCTCAGGATTTCTGCCTAGATCATTGGAGTCAGAACCTATGAGCTGGAGCTCAAAAATTCATCTTTAAAAAATTTTTTTTCTACAGGTGATTTTTATATGTAATAAAGTTTAGGAATAAAATATTTTAGATAATTAAGTACTTCCTACCATCACTTGCTATCCCCACTCTCATTCCTCCACATACTCCAAAAAGCAAATCTACCTAAAAATGAAGCCACATATCAAATTTAGAGAGGTTTAATTGGTCTAACTAAACATGTAATTCACTCTGGAGAGCCTCGTGGAAAATCCAGACAGGAACTTTCATCATCCATTGCTATGGGAATCATGGGGCCAGTTCAAAACTGGGTGGCTTCTGATCAGGACAGATGTTATAGAGAAAACAAACAGCTAAAATTTAAAATATGAACCCAAATCACAGCACTTAATCCTCTCAATTTCCAGCTTTGATTTATGATTTGTTGCTTCCCACACATCAGCACCTCTTTTTTGTGTCCTCCACTGTAAAAAGAGTTAGAGATTCACAAGTGATAAGCCCCTTGAAACACAATGGGATTCTAGCAGTAAAACCTACAAAGAACCCAGAAGGTCATTTTAGTAACCTGGGGGTCCCCGCCCCAGCCCCAGGAATTTAGAGTCTGAGATAAAGATTTGAGTGCAGATAATCCGGGGGCAGGAGTAATCCCAAGAACGTGAGTCAGGGATCAGGGAGTGAAACATGGAATGAAGGAAGGAAGGAAAGCCACTACAAAGGGTATTCCTGCATTAGTCACTGCTGTGGCGACTGGGGCTAGATTATGCTGGAATCTTCAGAGGTGCAATGTGGAACAGGCTTCAGAATTGCTCCCAAGACGGAAAAAGAGGAAAGCATCCACACACCACCTCAAATCTCCCATCAGTCAAGGACTGCCCTATCAGATATTTATTCTCTGGCATTCTGGTTTGCACATGCGTGAGTGCTGCTCCGTACCTAGTACCTACAAGAATTCCACACCACAATGTCAGAGAAGACCTGGGGCTCAAAACAGAAGGTATGCAGACAAAGTTGCGGTGCTCTCAGATTTATAGGAAGCTGGATGTTTCATTGATGGCTGGCTTAAAAGGTGGGCCAAGAAGACCACAGACAAGGCACAAAAGTCCAACACCATCAGGCATGCATCAAGAGGCTACTGTTCTCAGTGCACCTCACTGAGTCTTATCAGCTTACACATTTATATTGAATCTTATAGATTTCGATTGTGCCCCCTTCAAATTCATGCATTGAAGTCCTAACCGCCAGAACACATGCTTGTGACTCTATTTGAAAATAGGGTCATTGCAGATGTAATTAAATTAAAATGAGGACACATGGGAGAAGGGTGGGTCCCTAATCCAATATGACTGGTGTCCTATTTTCCTACAAAGGGAAATCTGGAGACACGCAGGCACACAGGGAGAAGGTCCAGTAAAGGTAGAGATTGGAAACCAGCGGAACCTAAGACCTGTCAAAGGTTTCCAGCAAAACACCAGAAGCAAGCTGAGGGGCATGGAATAGATTCTCCTTCACAGCTTCCACAAGGAACTCACCCTGCTGACACTTTGATTTTGGAACTATTAAGATGGTAACTTTCTATTGCTTAAGTCACTCAGTTTGTGGTAATTTGCTATGACAGCATCAGGAAGCTTTACACAAGGATCACTCACCATGGTCAGGTGAAAGCAATCCTCTGGCCAGGCTTAAGTCAGGTTCAGGGCCACCAGACCAGGAATGGAGTAACAGAAATGGAAAAGACTGAAGGAAGGGATGAGTCTCTGGGAAGTTAGAGTTGGAGGATGAATGGAAGTTGCGTAGAATAAATTTCAGATGTCAATTGTATAGTACTCTATCTTCTCTCAATTTCAGGGGTGTCGAGGTTCACTTCTCTCTTTATCCATGTTGTAAATCTTTGTCCGCTTTCAGTGTTTTAACTACACCTGGTATTTTCTCTTCTGCACAGGCCCCTAGAAATGCTGGAAATTTCCTTCCCAGGTTGAAGACGTTAATGGAAGCAATGACAATGAGAGATCCTTGGTAAGTAATTACAATGCTAATGTAGTAATCAGGAAGTTTGATCAAAATGTTCTGCATTTTGTCCATAGTGCATGAGAGAGACTTTACTATATTAATTAACTGAAGTATTGAGATAAACATATATAGAAATTCTACAGAAAGCTAAGCTTCGGAATGGTGTATAAAAAAGGAAAATTAGCTTTCAGGTTCAGACAAATTCTGTGCAGTAGTAATGTGTGAAGCATGGAACTGCGCTTTAGAGGAGAGCTGAAGTCACACTGGTATTATTAATGTATACGTTGATATAGTAAGGTTGAGCCATTCATATATATATTCATGAAATGGGCTATTAACATTCTGTTTGTTTTATATTTAACTCTGTAGAGTCTACTAATTTACAATTAAATTAAAAAATCCACTAGGACTAATGAGCTAATAATTGCAAAGAACTCTGAGCATGGATAAAAGGCATCAAGGGAGGACAAACGTCTATTCATGAAAATCGAAACACTGGAGACTTTAATTACATCCCTTGCTAGAACTGACTTGTAATCAGTTATGGGGACTTGCTCATTAATGATCTACTATGGGATTCCTAAACAACATATTGAAAGACATCTCATGTATCACATGTGAATATACTTGAGAAGAGGCATTTTCTGAGAATACTGTCTCAATACAGCAGGTTCCCTTTATTCACTGAAATTCAAAGGCTTCCTTTTTTTTTTTTTTTGTCTTTTTTAGGGCTGTACTGTAAGCATATGGAGGTTCCCAGGCTAGGGATCCAATTGGAGCTGAAGCTGCCAGCCTACACCACAGGTGCAGCAACACTGAATCCAAGCTGCGTCTGCAACCTACACCACAGTTCACAGCAATGCCAAATCCTTAACCCACAGAGCAAGGCCAGGGATTGAACCTGCAACCTCATGGTTGCTAGTGGGGTTCGCTAACTACTGAGCCACAATGGGAATGCCTAATGATTCTAATTAGTTCGATAGTAGAGTACGTTCATCCATGGTCAGAATTTTTTATCGCAGTTTGCAAACTGGATAGTGAGTGTATGTTTGAGGGATATTGTTTCCAGGATTGAGGAAGAGGAATAAATAAATTAATTTCTTCAAGTCTTTGTGTAAAGATAGTTAGGGGATTAGGCTCAATGAAATGGAGACATAGCTGTTTCGTTCTCTGTGATGGAAACCTGAGTTTGCCCAAAGAAGCATTGAAGGAGGTGCCAAGATTGCTTCTAGTATTTGTCAATCAAATGTTCTAGAAGATAAAGAAGTTTTACGCATATACACATGTGTAGACATAATTTCTAACTTGAATTGTTTCAAGCCTACTGAAAAATGGGAAGAATAGTACAACAAACATGCTTAAATCCTGCACTTAAATTCCAGCATATCTATTTTAACTTTTGAATTAATATTTGTGTTTATATTTAATATTTACATTGGAAAGTGTTAATTAGTAATCTAGTTTTGGAAATTTAGATGATAATTTATTTTCAGTTTATTCATCTATATACTCTAATACAATGAATATGTATTACTTATATAAATAAAACAAGAGTAAAATATCCTGGAAAACCATTCTTATTGGATTACTTGAAAATAATTTCATTGGGGTACTATCAAAAGTTCATGGTTTTCCCGACCAAATTCACATAAGATCAGTCAGAGGCAGCTATATCATAATGCCTCAGCCAATAGTGATGGCAAGGCATGAACCATGACAAGGGTATGGAACAAAAATAAGTTTGTCCTAGAACCAATCAGTAACGTGCCTAGGAATTAACTAGACTGCTTTTGGATAGTCAGTGGTATCTGGAACATGACTATTTGAATCAGTGTAGAACAAATTTTAAATTTAATTTGGATCCTTTAAAAAAAAAAGATGGTGATACTCTAAGTAACTATTTAAGAACTGAATGGAACTACTTTCAAAAGATAAAAAAAGTCCAGGAACTAATTAAAGTGTTTTAGATTTCATAAGCAGAACTGAGGAAGAAAAAGCACCCTAGGTCCTGAGCAAAGAAAAGAAGCATAAATCAGAGGGCAGAATAAAAAGAGATATTTGTTCAATGCAACCCTGACAGAAATAAAGGCTCTGGAAGTAAAGTGCACTGAGGCATTGAAATTGCATCCCTGAACACGTTAGAGGCACATAATTAAGCTGAGTGTGAGGGTCAAGGACGCTGATAGGGTGATAACTAGCTTGAGCTTCTGCTGTGACTTTGCATGCTCTCATCACTGCAATCAAGGTCCCATAAACCATCACCTGGCAGAGTACCTGGTATATACCAGAGCTCATAATTATTTATTACATTGACTTAGAAAATTAAAAAAATTTATTAGGATAAGAGTTGAGAAATACCCCAGGATATACATGAACATTATTTTTTCAGCCGAGTAGGTTAAACAGAAGTTCCTCTTAGTGATTTTTATTTTCCAGTAGTGGTGGTAGGGAATGATATTCAGGTTATTCTCCAACTCTGCAATCTAGGTGGGAATCAGAAGGTCGGAATCAGACATGCCCATCACAAATAAAGGAGCTGACTTAAACGTTGCACACTGAAAGAATATCCGAGGTGTCTGTCTTCTTACAAGATAAGCATGGGATACACTGTCAGTAAGAAATGGATTCTGAATTTATACTAGATGTCATTCAATCACATTTATATGCACCTGCTCTCTACAGCTTCCTGAATTGAATGCTGTGAGAAGATAACAAAAGAGATTAGTAAAGTGTAAAAAGAGGCTTAGGTTTGATGACTGAGTCTTCTGTGCCCCACTTCACATCCACAAAATCAGCTTCTTGGCAGTTTTGACTCCAGCATTCGTAATTTAAAAATCTGCCAGGGTGATTCTACGTGCAGCAATGTTTAGGATTCTCTAGGCTGGATCACTTCCAGAGTTCTTTTCAGCTTTCAAGTTCCATACTTTAACACATTTATCATATATACAACAGACTTGTGGTTTTTACTAACAGCTGGGGATTCTACTAGTTATTTTTTCTCCTTTCCATGTAGAAAACCAGGAGCACTTCATGAATCTCAGACAGACACAGGTTTATAAAATTCTAGAGCTAACCAGAACCCCCCAGAGAGATGCAGAGTTTGATAAATTCCCAGAAATATGGGAGAAGAGCAAGAGTGTTCTGATTTGAAAGAGAAAGACAAATACCATATGATATTACTTATATGTGGAATCTAAAATGTGGCACAAATGAACCTATCTACAGAACAGAAACAGACTCACAGACATGGAGAACAAATTTGTAATTGCCAAGGAGGAGGGGGAGGGAGTGGGATGGACTGGAGTTTGAGGTTATTAGATGCAAACTATACTATCACATTTAGAATGTATAAGCAATCAGGTCCTGCTGTATAGCACAGGGAACTATATCCCATCTCTTGTGATAGAACATGATAGAATATGAGAAGAAAATGTATATATATGTACAACTGGGTTACTGAAGCACAGCAGAAATTCACACAACATTGTAAATCAACTATACTTATTAAAAAAACTTGAGTGTTCTGATTTTATAATGTCATCATTTGCATCTAATGTCTCCAACTCTTTGCTCCTGGAGTAACAGCAAAACTTGATTGTAATCATAATTGTCTGCCTGCCATGGCAGAAGGATGTTCTGAGAACCACCAAAATACTCCTGTGGAAGAACAAGATGGCCAGGCCAAAGACTGGATGGACAACAGAGCCCATATGGCCTGGGCCCATATGGCCTACTAGGAAATCTGCCTGACAAGGTGCAGTGGTGGGTTTGTTCCCCATACTAGGGAAGAGAACTCAATAAATTAATATAGCTGCCTTAAACGGGAGCAAAGACTGGTATCTCTAGGTCAGGCTTCTGTTTAATAGGCCTGAAATACTTATCATAAAACAAACATGGTATTATTTCCAAATCAGGAGCCTCAAACTTTGGAGGCTGTGATTGCACCAGCATCAGATATTCATTGACATACACAGGTGTGGCTATAGTGAAAGTAATGAAAAAGGGTTATGCACTTATGAGAAATTTCCCAATAAAATTAACTCTATATATACCATGTAGTTTCTTAGTGCTAAAAGGGCCTTTGCAGATCTTGTGGTTCCTAAAGGATGAGTAAGAAATTGCTAGGAGGCAAATAAAACCAGAGATTCTGGCAGATTTATATTTTCAGATCCATGCTGAAACACAACACATTAGGAAACAGCAAGCTGTGAAGATAATAGCAGATACTTTTAGCTGAATGATTGATAAAACTAAACTCATAAAGGGTATGATGGGTTTCTCCCTACAGCATTTCTCCCTGCAGGATTATAGGTCATATTCCATCAATATTTTCCTTACTAATGTCACTTTCTTTGACCAATTAAATGAGAGCAAAAGTTATGATTGTCATTTCCACTCAAGTTTTGAAACTCAGCATACCGTCTACTACCTATGTATTGTCTCTTTGTTATATGTCCAAATTGTGTTTGTTCCTTCAGTTTGGTTCCCAGAATCAAAATAATTTGGAAAAAAAGCAGCAGTCAACCTTCTAACAATGTTTCTAAACATTCTCAGCTAAAAACACAGTAAACTACTTAGAGAAATCAGAATATATGTAAGTAAATAACACATTCTCATGATTTGCCACCCAACCACTCCATTGCAATTATTAGTAAAGGACAATTTATTCTGTTTTAATTATTGCATTTGCTAATATTAAATAATCAAGATAGATTCAAAATAATTGTTATTTTCCTCAAACAAATTTAAAAGCTTTAATGTCATAGGAAGCTCTTTTGTGTCCTTAAAAATTCAGGTACAGGAGTTCCCATCGTGGCTCAGTGGTTAGCAAACCCGACTAGCATCCATGAGGACTTGCGTTCGATCCCTGGCTTCACTCAGTGGGTTAAGGATCCGGCATTGCTGTGAGCTGTGATGTAGGTTGCGGACGTAGCTCGGATCCTGCATTGCTGTGGCTGTGACATAGGCCAGTGACTACAGCTCCAGTTGGACCCCTAGCCTGGGAACCTCCATGCCATGGGTGCAGCCCTAAAAGACAAAAAGACCAAAAAAAAAAAAATTCAGGTGCAATGATTAACATTGTAGAGTCTATGGATGTGAATGGTTTAGAAAGACGGTGATTGTCTTACTCCCCATGCTACCATGTTCATTTTTCCAGGTTCCTGATGGCAAACCAGATCACTGTGATGTTATATTTTCCCAAAAATAATATATGAAGATCAACACTGTGTTTAACAAAGGGATTAACAAATAGAGAAGGCCAGAAAAAAATTCACAAAAACGTATGTACATGGATAGATACTGATTTGGGAGTAATAGAAGGTACCTAGGAAGAGTTGTTTAGATGTTCCCAAAATTCAAAATGTGTAGCAGTTGTGCAGACCAAATATTTATATATCTGGCAGAAGTTTTCAGTTTTTCTGAACTGTTTGGGAAAAGACGTTATTCAAAAATCAAGAGGAAAACATACTCTAATTAAAGAGAAGAGTGGAAAGAACAGTCTTTTCAAGTCAGATTGATTGTCTGGTTTTATTAAGTCACCAGTTGCCTTCCTTCACCTTGTTTAGCTGGTCTTAAAGGCTTAAGGAAGTTTTTAGCTTGAATCAGAGCAATCTAAAAGGAAGTTTCTCAAACTGCAAAATAAGTTCTTAGAAATCAAGAAAACTTCTACTCTTTAGTAAATATATTCAGATGTGCAAACTCTAAACAATTTTTTCCACTGACTATAAAGGCATGTTTAAGATTTTCAGAAAGAGCTTCTTACGCACTTTTTCTTAGCACATCCTCTGGTAACTGTAAGCTATAAAATAACTCCCATTTCTTCTCATCTTAATGCAGACTAGTTTACTAGTTTCTCAGTTTATCAGCTGAGAGATGACATATCAGACTTGTGTGTGGGAATGATGACCAAAACTTACTTCTCTTAAAAACTAGAGTAATCCAACTTGGGGACTATTAGAAGCAGCTGATGTGTACTGTTTATTCTGTTTTCAACCTTTGGGACAGAGGATTCAAAATAATCCCCAAGGAAGAGGCTTAAGATAATTATACAAAAGAGGTCCCGAGATAGCTACTGCTCAAATTAATTAAGGAACTAAAGAAATCACAAGAAGCTTGCTGATAAAAACAAATATGCTCAGTAAGACAAAAGGGTGGAAAAGCAGCGGACATCTCTGAAATTAGGGCAAGAGAAATGATACCATTCCTAAAGAAAGGAGTAGAGACAATTTGGCAGAGGCAAGTTAGTAAGACAAAAGGCTGTGGTGAGCCTAGAGAATTCACTGGACAGATTCCTTCAGTGAACAAATTAAAGTCATTATTTTAAAAGGCAGAGACTTTCACAGATTCAAATTGCTGAACTCCCAGAAACTATCTATGCATGGCTGAATCCAAAAAATAGACTCTTCGAAACACACCTAAATCTTATGACAGGATATGATCAGAGTGGCAGAGGTGATCCAGGATGAATATAATGTGTTGAAGAAAGGGACATATCTTTTCTTTCTTCTCTAAACATTTTTAGTTTGTGGAAATTCAGCATACAGTCTACTATATATGTATTTTAGTTTGTTATTGTTGGTTAATTTATATTCAGTTCATTCACTTTAAGTTGTATGGGTAACCATTACGTGAGTTCATAAAAATTTGTTAATCTACCTCCATCTGTAAATAATAAAGATGAGGCCGATTTTCAGATGCAATAAATAAGATTGCAAAGAACTAAAGTATATACCTAAATAAGGACTTGATGAGGCACATCTTCAACTATGTTTCCCAGATGGTTTCAATTAATATTTATTCTTACCATAATGTATAAGAATTCCCTTTATATTCTTTATATTCTTAGATTCAGTATTGCTTTCTTTTTCTTTCTTTCTTTTTTTTTTTTTTTGGTCTTTTTAGGGCCACACCTGCAACATATGGAAGTTCCCAGGCTAGGGGTTGAATCGTAGCTGCAGCTGCTGGCCTGCACCACAGCCACAGCAATGTCAGATCCAAATTGCATCTGTGACATATACCACAGCTCAGGGCAATTCTGGATCCTTTAACACTCTGAGTGAGGCCAGGGATTGAACTTGGTTCTCGTGGATACTAGTCAGGTTAGTTACCACTAAGCCATGACGGAAACTCCTGCTTTCTTCTTTTTAAATAGTGTTTTATTCTATATTTCTTACTAATTTATAAAATATACATGAATGTGTATGTGTCCATTTAATACTTTACTGGTTATATGGACTATAAATGCCTTTTCCTAGTGGTTTGGTTTGCTAAATACAGACATTTTTAATAGTGATACTTTAAAATTTATTTATGTTTGTCCTTTTTGAATATTTAAGAAATCTGTCTACACTTGAGTACCGAGAAGACATTTTCCTATGTTTTCTTCTAAAAGTTTTATAATTTTTTTTTGTATTTTTGCCTTATCTAGGGCTGCACCCACGGCATATGGAAGTTCCCAGACTAGGGGTCTAACAGGAGCTGTAGCTGCCAGCCGATGCCACAGCCACAACAACGCGGGATCTGAACAGTGTCTGCAACCTACACCACAGCTCATGGCAACGCCGGATCCTTAACCCACTGAGCAAAGCCAGGGACCGAACCCACAACCTTTTGGTTTCTAGTTGGATTCGTTAACCACTGAGCCACGATGGGAACTCCAAGTTTTATAATTTAATTTTCCACATTTTATCTGTCTGGAAAATATTATTTTATAGAGATATTTTTAAAAACTATATGGGCAGCCACTTTGCCTAGAAGTAATTATTAAATTACTTGACTTTCATAAATTTAATTTATAGCTTTAGTTCCATTCTCAGCAGGCAGTATTTCACCACACATATAACATAAGTTGGATATATCCCTTTTTTCCCCCTCACTTATGCCAAGGTATTGAAAAGGAAAATGTGGAGGATAGTATGAGAAAAAGAATACAAATATATATATAAGTGGGTCACTATGCTGTGCAGCAGAAATTGACACAACATTGTAAATCAAATATACTCTAATAAAAATTTTAAAAAATAGTTACAAAAAAAGGAAAAGGAATTGGAAATCTCAAAGAAAATTGTATTTGGGTTAAAATGTCAATGGAGCTAATTTCCCACTGTGTGCTCTCAGTCCCTTAGTTCCGTGGAGAAGAAGCAGATACTCACACGTTAACCGAAGTCTAGTGATAGCAACTTCATGTAAGCGATGAGAGAGATATACATCTGACCCTAACAATTTGGAGGATATAGGAAACTTGTGCATTACTCCCACTTGAGAAATCTAAAATACAGAGTCTGCCTGAAATAACACATAATACTGACAGGGAGGATTGAGTAAGGGAGGAGGTAAGCCTCTGATGACATTAGCGCTAAGGGGCAGGTTTCAACAGACCAGACAGGTATTGTTAAAGAGAGCACTGCTATAAATCTGTCTTAGAAATAGCCCCAAACAACCAGTTGGAGAGGAGATGAGACTTCGTCTGAAAGGAAACTACACACAAGAGGTCACTAAAGACCACATGCAACACTTCAAAAAAGAAAAGGTGGTCCTTGGTCCCCTCCATACAGAACAACTTGGATTAATAGTAGTCAAGAGAGACATAGTCTGTTCTGTCTCCCTTGTTCATCCTTGTCTTGCCTGCATGAACCCTGAACATGTCAGAAACCATGGTTAGCAGCAATAAGGGGGTGAAAGGATATAAGGGTACATTAGGGAAACAGAGGAGGAGTTGAGTATGGCTGCTTTCCCACTGAAGACAGCCTTTCCAAATTAGCTAAAGAAGTGGAGAACAAATAAAACAAATAAAAACATCTTTAAAATATTACTGAATGTCCCAATGCCTATCACTTAGATTTGAAGAGTGACTTCCAAGGTGGCCCTGAGAGTTGAAGTTCAGTCAGTAGATGGTGAAAGAGAGAGGGGAGGATGGATTTGGTAGGTTTTTATGGGCTTCTACTGAAGTAGAGAGGTAAGTTTTGCATATCTTTCACTGGTCAGAAAACTCATTCACATGGCACTACCTGCACGCAAGGAAGGCTGGGAAAACATAATTCCTGGCTGGTTGCTGCAACTTAACAACAATTCTAGACTATAAAATAGGAGTTTGAATGTGTGGTATTCAGCTGGATGACTGACATTTGTTTGGTTTTGTTTCATTCATATCTCATGCATCTGAAATATGTGTGTTTGTATGATGTGAGTTACTCTAGAAATTCAATGGTTTTGATTATTTTTCTGGATTTAAAATAAACCTACATACATAATTCATGGATTCCATCTACACCTTTATCTTTTATTTCATTTATATATAATCTTGCTGTGATTGTTGGTGATATTCTATGTAGCATAACCAAGTCATCACTAGAGCAACATGAGATATATTATTCAGAATGTAGAAAATAATGTCTAGTGGATCTATCAATTGGAAAGAAGATCTTCAATTACTTTGATATCAAATACATGAAAGCATAGCTATACACATAGGAAACATCACTTAGAAAAACAAAAACTATAAATTAGTTTTAAAATATTCAAAAACAAATGAAACGCAGAAAAGTGAAGTCAGCAGCACAGATACAGTTCCTGGTATAGTGTTTTACCCATGTTCCTCTTGAAATTTCTATCCTAATTTCATCAAGTGGCATTAAAATGTTGTTTAGAAAACAGAAACAGACTCACATACATAGAGAATAGACTCATGGTTGCCAAACGGGATGGAGGGAGTGGGAAGGTCTGGGGAGTTGGAGTTTAGTAGATGCCCACTATTACATCTAGAATGGATAAGCAATGAGGCCCTGTTATATAGCACAGGGAACTATATCCAAGTTCTTGGGATAGGACATGATGAAATATAAGAAAAGGAATGTGCATGTCTGTATATATATATACAGTGACTAGGTCGCTTTACTGTACAGCAGAAATTGGCACAACATTTAAATCAACTATTAATTTTAAAAAGTTGTTTAGAATGGCTTTTCTAAGATTTTTATTTTTTCTATGATAGTTGATTTACAATGTTCTGTCAATTTCTGCTGTACAGCGAAGTGACCCAGTCACCCATATACATATATATATATATATATATATATATACATTTTTTCTCACATTATCTCCCATCATGTTCCATCACAAGTGACTAGATACAGTTCCCTGTGCTATACAGCAGATCTCGTTGCTTATCCACCCCAAATGCAATAGTTTGCATCTACTAACCCCAGACTCCCAGTCTAATCCCCCTCCTTCCTTCTCCCCCTTGGCAACCACAAGTCTGCTTTCCAAGTCCATGAGTTTAGAATGGCTACTCATGTGAAGAAACTAAATCAAAATATTTACCTGCCAACATTCAAGTCATTTGCATCTCTTTTAACAGTTGTCTCTCTTCTCAAAAACTTGGCTACTCATCTTGATAAAAGGTTCCTACTACTATGTACTATGTCCATTGATTCAAAAAATAAACTTGAAAATGGTTGCTTTTTTTTTTTTTTTTGTCTTTTCTAGGGCCACACCCGCAGCATATGGAGGTTCCCAGGCTAGGGGTCTAACAGGAGCTGTAGCCGCCGGCCTTCGCCACAGCCACAGCAACGCGGGATCAGAGCCGCGTCTGCAACCTACACCACAGCTCACGGCAATGCCGGATCCTTAACCCACTGAGCAAGGCCAGGGATTGAACCGGCAACCTCATGGTTCCTAGTCAGATTTGTTAACCACTGAGCCATGACAGGAACTCCGAAAATGGTTGCTTTTTTATTCATTACACTTCTAGGAAGAGGCAATTCTGAAGAGAGGCCATTAACTTCTCTTTAACTGAATTACAGTGCCGGAGGGTTAAGCTTTGGGGTTAAGAAAACAAAATATTTTGCTTTTTTTTTTGTCTTTTTTGCCTTTTCTAGGGCTTCATATGGAAGCTTCCAGGCTAGGTGTCTAATCGGAGCTCTAGCCGCCGGCCTACGCCACAGTCACAGCAACGCGGGATCCAAGCTGCATGTGCAACCTACACCACAGCTCAGGGCAATGCTGGATCCTTAACCCACAGTGCAAGGCCAGGGATTGAACCTGCAACCTAATGGTTGCTAGTCAGAATCATTAACCACTGAGCCATGAGGGGAACTCCAAAACATTTTGCTTCTGAGCTGAGTCATGGTAGGTTCCATCTGTCTATGTGGGGAGGTTGCCTTAAGTCGTGGCCACAGAGAATAGGTTCAACCTGTATTCCACCCTCTCAGCCACAACTGAAGTATGTGTTAGAAAGGGAGCAAAGCCTATTGGAAGGGAAAAAATATAAGCCTGCCTAGTCTCAGCCTGCCACTTAGGCTCCACATGAAAGCAGGAGATCCTCAGGACAA
This sequence comes from Catagonus wagneri, assembly GCA_004024745.2. Taxonomy (NCBI): domain Eukaryota; kingdom Metazoa; phylum Chordata; class Mammalia; order Artiodactyla; family Tayassuidae; genus Catagonus; species Catagonus wagneri. Next base: position 28,017,201 of record PVHT021183634.1, on the reverse strand, counting down.
AGCCCCAGGAAATAATAAAGCATACCTTCATGTAGCTCTGTTAATTATTCACATATCACTCAAACTTCTAGTAACAGGTACCCAGTAACAACTTGGATACCTACTATTTCTCTTTGGCATCCTCAAAGACACATAGCTTACATTTGACACATTTTGGTGGAACAAGTGAGACAATCTATTAAAAAGAGACAAAATACTGATATGTAAAGCACCAAAATAAAAACAAAATTTTATTGTGTTTTTATTTGACTCTAAACTTTGGGAGCTAAGCCATGGTCATCTGTGGCCTGGATCTAAAGTGGATCTTCTGAACAAGACCTGCAGGGAAGAACTCCTTTTCCTATTGCAATATATGATAATCATTTTCTAATTCAGTGCCTTTTTGACATTATCACAACCCCGTTACCACTTTGAACATTATCAGAGAAAAGTAAACCCAAACTTCAAGGTTATCCTTAGCTCCTTAGGGATATTTGCTTGGAGAGTTTCCTTTGTATTTTTAGCTTGTGAGCTCTCAGTACTTTATGATATTCAACTTCATATGTTTATTTTTATTCAGTCACTCCTACATGTGCAATATAGCAAGGGAAAAAGCATTAAAATGAGAGAAACTATATGCAGTAAACTAGGAAAAAGTAAAGGCAAAATCTTCCAAGAAAAAAAAATAATTGTGAGCTATTACTATGTAGTTATTTTTAATAAATAAGGAAATAAGAGATAAAAAGAATTCTGGAACCTCATTTTACCTTAGAGAGGTTTTGATTTCAGGGCACCACTACCTGAGTTTTCAGTCAGAAAATCTCAGAAAATGCTGAGTAAATCCAACCTTGACACAGAGAAAAAAGTTCTTATGTTGATTCTTTATTGTATTATTCATGGCAGGGCTATCTGATGAAACAACTAATTTCCACATCTCAGTAGCTTAGTAAAATAACATTTTGTTTTCCACTCACTCATAGTCTAATAGGATGGAGGAGAAGGGTGGGCACTTTGCTCCACAGTTTCTCAGGAACTCAGGCTCCTCCTGTTGTGCACCCTCTTGTTCCTAGGGCCTTGGAGGCCTCAGCTGAATCCTCTGTCTTTGACTGGCAGATGAGCAGGAGAGATAAGCAAACGTGGAGGGTCACACGGAAGGATTTTCTGAGCCAGGCATGGATGTGGTATACATTACTTTCACTCACACTGCAAGGAATAGACTTCATTACCTGAAAAGGAGCCTAAGAAATGTAATCTAATTATGCTCCCAGGAGAGGGAAAAAAAGGGTTTTCATGAACACATATTCCTTTCCACTCCTCTGTTTATTGTGGTTTAGGTGTTCATATTCATTTCCAAAATCAAGGAAAATTCGCTTCAAAATTGTCAGGACCTCTGTATAAGAGATTTTTTTTTTTTTTTTACTTTCAGATTGATCTACCTATGCCAGGATCTTTCTGTCTTTTTTTTTGTTTTGTTTTTCTATCACCAGCCAAGTTCTGAGAGACCCATTTATTGCTAAATTTTGATAAGGAGCATGGATTTTGGGGACCCAGAATATATTCAGCGACTCCTGAATATGATTTCTAGCACAGTTCTTTTCTGGAGTTCAGCAATAAAGATAAGGAGAAATGGGAATCACTAGTATATAAATGTTGTGTTACTCCTTGCAGTGAAGAAAAACGCATTTATCAAAAATTCAATGGCTAAAAAGGAAACAATAGTGACTCTTATTCAGAATTGCTAATAGGCAAAGGGATAACTACAGTCAGCAGGTAAGAAGGCTGGCAACGGAAAACTGTGTTTGCATTTTATAAGAAAACTATCAGAAACTTAGGAGTAAGGAAATCCTCTAGTAAAAGGTTTTGATCTTGCAGTTAAAACATGAGCTGTGGGAAATAGTAAAAGAAAGGAAGGAGGACATTCAAACTCAGCATACATTAGTTTTCTACACAGTCAAGGGAAAATGTATCAAATTAAGAAGCACATTCAAGTGTTACAATCTCAACTGGCCTTTTCAAAAGGGTATTGAGAGACACCAAAGCGAAAAAGAAATGGATTTCTAGAGTCGGTATAGTCAGATTTCATCCTGCAGATAATAAATTAAAGATGCAAGGAGTCTTTCAGCAGCTACCAGAGTAAAGAAGGCTTTAGAAGGGAAAGGAATTAAAGAAGCAATGTTTGGGGGAGGAGTATATGCAAAGGATTGCACTAGACCCAAAGAGACAGGTTTGGAAAGCAAAAGGGACTCCATCTCCAGTTCCTCAGTCTACTTCTTTAGCAGAGACAAATGTGAACTCATGAAGAAATCTTTTCTGGGAGTGAGGTTCCAAGGTCTAAGGATTCAGAAGCTGATACTACAGGTATTGTTACAAAGTTACATAAATGTCAGCAAATGGTTAAAAAATATAGTGGTTCTTCTGAGAAGGGACAGATAGCTTGAGAGAAGGCAAGAATTTGGAAAAGTACAACAGAAATCAAAGAAACATGGTAAATCAACTATACTTTAATTTTAAAAAAAGGAATTTGGGAGTTCCCATCGTGGCTCAGCGGAAACGAATCCGACTAAGAATCATGAGGTTGTGGGTTCGATCCCTGGCCTTGCTCAGTGGGTTAAGGATCCAGCGTTGCCGTGAGCTCTGGTGTAGGCTGCAGACGCAGCTTGGATCCTGCGTTCCTGTGACTCTGGGGTAGGCCAGCAGCTGTAGCTCCGATTAGACCCCTAGCCTGGGAACTTCCACATGCTGCGTGTATGGCCCTAAAATGACAAAAGACAAAAAAAGAAAAAGAAATTTGGAAAAGTAGGAAATGCAAGGCCCTAAACTAGTCTTTGTAGTAAGTCTGAAATACTAGGCTCACAGCAGAGTAGAAATTCCAGCCCTAGTCAGAGACTGCCCTCAGTTAAAAATTGGGATTCCAAGTACTCTGGTATAAAGGAGAAATATGAATTAAGTTCAAAGCACAAAATATGAAGCAGAAAAGGTAGCAACAAAAGAAATCTTTGAATATTACCATACACATATTTAAGAAGATAAGGATAGTTTAATCTACCTCTCCTAACTTATGTATGCAAGGCAGGGGCTTTTTCTTACTATTTTCTTCTCTCTTGTTCTAATATTCTCCTCAAAATACAAGCAGCAGAGTTTCACATTTAACTCTAAGTGAGAGATTTATAAATATGAGGGTGAAATTCACAGGCACTGGAACAGGGAAATTGATGGATACTCTGGAAAGACTAAATAATTGAGGAAAACTCTCTCTTAAACTTCCTATGTTTCCTTAGTTTTATCAGTTATTGCAAAGTCTTTGAAGTTATCTATAAGGTGTAATAGCATGTGGGTCTGTTCTGTAACAGCTTTCTTTTAGACACATGGCTTTTGCTTGGAAAAATACTCTTGTTTATGGGAATATGCTTAGATTTTAGGGGCTGCCAAGGCTACATGGGTCCTGAGTATTTGTGGAGAAAGTGGGGGGCGGGGGGGCTGATGCTGTAATGTTATGTGTCCTGTGGTCCCTCTGGAACTTCCCAAGAATGTGGGAGAACTTTCACGTTGGAAGAAGTCCACATGGAGGTGCTAAAAACACTCCAGCATGTCCAGTGGAAGGATGCAGGCATTCATCGGGGCACTACTGATGAAGAAGAAACCTCATTTCTCTACCAAGACGTCCAATGAGCTCTCTTTTGAGACTCAGCAAAATAAGAAGAAAATGCAAAAGAGAGAATGCTTTATATATAATCTAGAACTTTACCTGTAAAAAGGTAGACAAGGTTTCATTTCAGCTATTAAATTTCCCTGTGGTAAACAGAGGTTTATATAGTAACATGAAGGGTTAATATTGTTAAAATGTACAGATCTGGTTGCAAGATTGGAGCATTCTAGATTGGTGGCTTTGTGTTATTTGGGTTCTGCTATTAGCTGACACATATAAGCTTTTCAAGTGAAGAGGTGAGAGAAGGGGAAATAGAAACCTGGATAATTTATCCTAACATACAGAATGCCCTTGGGGGGGGTCACTCAATTAATTTCTATACTGACACATATTAAAGGCTTTTGGGGACAGTAACAAAAGGGATTCTCATGATGGCCTAAGGAGATGGTCTGTCAGTCTAATAGGTCCCTGCTAGACTGTAAGCTCTGTGGAAATAAAAATTAGGGAATTTTAATTACGTTGACATACTTCAGTTGTAAAAATGTGGGTTAAATCATATTTATGAACATATGTACTTGAATACAAATGTTCTGTTGAAAATTTCCTTCTCAGCAAGAAATTGAAGGAACAAGAATATATACATTTTATAACCACCAGAATATAAATAAAGATACTAGCCAGATGGAAAATTGCTTTTTGAAAGATGAAATAGTCCATGCTTTTTTCCTGTCAATGTTGATTAAGAGAACTTTTCCATATTTATCTATAATTAGTACAACAAAATAAGACTTTCTGAGAAGGATGAATGTCTGACTACATCTTTTAAATTTAAGAGTTTAAACATTTAATTTTGTCAACTGAATCTGTGATCGGAAGTTGTATTTCTTGGCTTAAATAATATATCTGCATTAAAATTTGAGTTTCCTCTCTCACTTTGTAAATGATCTACTAATCTTGTTTTTATTAATTATTTATTCTGTGATGAAATCTCTTTTTAGACTGAGATAGTTTTTGTCTTCTACAGCATTCTTTTTTTTTAAAGTCCCCTCTGATTTGACTCCAGAACAATACAAATTCTAATTTATTCAGTTGCTCCTTGAGAGCAGAACTCATGTCTGTTTTGCCCTCATCACTGCATTAGCATTACCTAAATTAGTTGTCCAGACTTCCCAACTATATGACTACATATGACATGTTAGAATTGGATAACGGAGCCACATGAAAATGTAAGGTGGTATTTTCTGATAATCCACTCAACTGTTTCCTCTCCTAAGTGTTTCAACGATGCTTCCTGTTGACCACTGGAGTTAAGCTCATAAGGTGAATAAATAAGAAGAATCAAAAGTAGAGGAAATTTTTGCTGTGGTATAGGCTGGCAGCTGCAGCTCCAATTCGACCCCTAGCTTGGGAACTTTCATAAGTCCCAAGTGTGGCCCTAAAAAAACAAAACAAAACAAAAAGTAGAGGAAACTTGACCTCGGAAGGCTGCTCAGGCTTCCCTTTGCACTCCATTGTCCTGTTTTCCTAAGAACAAGTTAGGATCAAGGATATACATTAGGCCACAGTACTGGGGCTATCAGGTTCTGTAACTGTACTATCTCCTTTCCTCCCACTGTGCTGAAGGAGTAAGAATAGAGTTTTCCTATCCTGAGAGAGCCTAGGTTATTGACTGGGGACTTGGCTAGCAGGAGAAGGTGGATACTCTCCTCTCCAGTCGCATGGCAAATAATTTCTGAATTTCTTCCAGTAAATTGGCTTACATTGATTTCTATAACATATTTAACCCTGAACTTGTCTTTATCACATAGACAAGGTCCCTCGCCATTTACTTCGAAAGTCATTTAGGCTTACATCCAGCACAGGCGATAGGAATCTTCCAAACACTGGAGTATGAGGCAAAACTTTATAGTAGTAGTATGAAAGGACACATAAAATGCCACTTCTATCAAGAAAGTTCTCTGAATCACTCATTCAGAATTAACTAGTTCTTCCTTTGAAGCATACTGACCAACTTGTATCTCTTATCATATTTATTTTGCTCAACACACTCTTATGTCCTATTAACTATATAAGACACTGTTCTAAGAGCTTTACAAATATTAACACATTTAATCCTAAACTATTTAATTTTATTATTACTCCCAACATGAATATGATGCATTTGAAGTTCAGAGACATTAAGTAATTTACTCAGTCTCACAAAGCTACAAATGACAGGCCATGTGACTTTAGCACCTGTTCTCTTAAACATGAAAGTCTGTTCTCTTATGTTTATTATGTGGAGTTGTGGAAACTACACTCACAAAATCTTCTCTGAATTTCTGGATTTTTTTCCAGAGGAAATGGTCAAGTGACACATCTATCCCTACTTTCTCAGGAATTCTGAGTTTGACTAAAATATAGGAAATTATTTTTTATTATTAGTCATGTTGATTTTTCATTTAATGAAACAATAATGGAAGGAATAACAACCTAAATATATCAAGACATACTAGATCCTAGGCCTATTTTCTAAAATCTAAGATTACTACATTTTTACAGAGTATAAAAAAGTCCCTAGGAGTTCCCATCTTGGCACAGGGGAAATGAATCCGAATAGGAACCATGAGGTTGCGGGTTCGATCCCTGGTCTCACTCAGTGGGTTAAGGATCCCGCGTTGCTGTGAGCTTTGGTGTAGATCACAGATAAGGTTTGGATCTGATGTTGTTGTGGCTATGGCTGTGGCATAGGGCAGCAGCTGTAGCTCCAAGTGGGCCCCTAGCTTGGGAACCTGCATATACCACGAGTGTGGCCCTAAAACACAAAGCAAAAAAAATTTTAAAAAGGCGCTAGACCCAATTTCAGTTTGAGAGGGGTAGTTTCCCCAAACCAACAAGCCATTCTCAGACACCAGCTGGGTGTCCTACAGTTCAACTCAATTCTGACACTCTCTACCTGGAGAGAGAGTCAGGTCCTATAGGTTAAGGGTGAAACCAACAAGGACGCTGCAGGGCCCTTCCAGGTACAAGCCCCTTCATGTTCCCACTTCTTGTTTGTAGAAAAAGATTTAGTCTCCTTTAGTTCCAAGGAAACTAGACTCAAACAAGTAATGACTAGAGGCATGAAAAAATATAGAAACAAAGCCAAAGCAGCCAAGCAAAAAAAGTAATGGCAGCATATACAACAGAGTCACAGACTCCTAGCTCCTCCTGAAGGGATGTAGGCAACAATCTGATGCATATCCTTGAGTTGTTTCATAGAAGCTAGGACCGCCCCACTGAGCAGAAACTGCTAACCACAAGCACATTACCCCAGACTGGTGGGAACTGGAAGAATGATGATTAAGATTCCCCAAACATTATCCTGTTATCTCACCACCAATCAATCAGAAGAATGTCCATGTACAGATGGATCAGGTACACTGCAACCCCTGCCCTTGATGTTGCCTTTAAAAACCCTCACGTGTAAGCCATCCAGGAGTTCAGATATTTTGAGAATTAGCTCCCCATTCTCCTTGCTCGGCACCGTGAAAATATATATTGTACTTTTCTTCACTATACCTGGCGTCAGTAGATTGGCTTTGCTCCACTTCAGGCAAGTGAACCCAAGTTCAGTTTCAGTAACAAGGGCTCATTCCTACCAGAATATCCCCCCTCTCCTACCCAACTTCAGAAGCCAGTCACAAGTCCAGGTCGTTACCTATGCTTCTAACAGATTGCTAGAAATCAGAGGCTCCCATGACCCACTCCTCGGTTTTGATTAACTTACTAGAGCAGCTCACAGAACTTAGAGAAAGATTTTAGTTACTACATTAGCAGTTTATTACACAAGTATATAACTCAGGAAGAGCCAGATGGAAATGATGCACAGGGCAAGGAATTAGGAAAGGGTGCAGAGATTCCAAGTCTTCTTGGAGCAGGACACTCAACCTAAATCTCCTCAAATTCACCCACCAGGAGGTCTCCAGATCCCCTCCCTTTGGGCTTTTAGGGAGGTTTCATTATATGGGTGTAATTGATCAAATCACTGGTGATTTGTGATTGAACTCAATCTCTAGCCCCTCTCCCCTCCCCTGAAGTCAGGGGAGAGGACAGGAAAGTTTCAACACTCCAATCACATACTGTCTGTCTTGGCAACCAGCCCCATGTTTAGGGTAATTCTAAAATTCACCTTATTAACATAACAAAAGGTACCTTTATTGTTCTCATCACTTAGGAAATTCTAAGGGTTTTAGGAACTCTATGACAAAAATGGGGTTGAAGACCAAACATTTCTTATTATAAATCCCAACATCATACAGTGTATCATATAATTCTCACAGTAACCCTAGAAGATTAATATCACTACTCTATTTAAAAGCCAGGATTTGAACTTAGCTTAGGCTCTACGATATGTATATATGGGAACAAATATGCTTTAGGACCTCATATAAAACAAATATTAAGCAGACAGTCAATAATATAAAATAAACAGAAAGCAGGCATTGATAATTCCTCAGCACATGAAACTTGGAGATGTACATGACTCTGCAATTCAGGTCTCATACTTTTCTGATATTCCAGAACCCCACAAAATATTCCTGCTTAGTCGTTAACCAAACTTTCAGAAAGAGAGACCTGATTGGGGCTTACTGGGACTGCAACCTTAGAGATACAGATTCAAGAGGCACTTGACTTGTGTTTCACGGAACTACAAAATGAGGGAAGCTTATAAAGGCAAAAAATAACCCTACAAGGTTACATAAATTGTCAAGAATTAGGATTGGAGCTGGCAAGATGTAAGAGTACTTGTTAAGCAAGGATGGGTAGGGGTCTAAAATGGTTACACAGTTGCAAAGGGTAGGGGCAGTTTTGAATCTACAGGGTGCAGCTAGCAGCTGCTGGCAGATATTGTTTTGAAAATGGCTGGTGGTATCCTTAAGTTGACACAGTTTAGAGAAAGTTCAAGTTCTCAGTGATGCAGGAATGTGTCTGAAATCATATTCACAACGGCCACCCAGCTCCCTTTCGGGTTCTTGAACCATAGTTACTTCATTTTGATATTTAAATGATCTTAACTTAAGTAGGTCAACACTATCCTCTATAAGATGCTGCCCCCTTTCCTGGCACTAGATGCTCTCCTGTGCACCTTCCTTGAGATCTGCAACAAGGGCTTCCTTTCAGATACTAGCTGTGGGCCATTCTGTCTTCAGAGGACGCTTAGGTATATTTTTTCAAGTCCATGGGTCTGTATCAAAAACACTTCTCTCAAAGTGTTTAATTTCAAAGGAAATAAAAGAGATAATGTTAAATCACTTGGAGCTAATTGTCCATCTTTCTCTACACATTCTTTTTTTCACTGGACAAAATAATTTTCTCAAGTATTGAACTAGATTTATTCCAATTGTCTTCCAAATTTAACGTTTAGAAATAGTCCTCAACAGCATCTCTCTTCTATTTAATTTTATTATAGGAAGTCAGTATAGTCTAGTGGCTAGGACTTGGAATCTGGAATGAGAAACTTGGGATTCACTACCAACCCTGGACACACTAATAAGCCTCTGAAAAAGCCTCATTTATCAGCATGTAAAAATGGAGATAATGGCTAATAATAACACTCTTGAAAATGAGATTATCCAATTAAAAAGTTTAGCGTGTTGCCTGGCCTAGGATAAGTAATGACTTGCTATTAGCTGTTGTCATTGTAGGGCCTATTTTACACTACATTTGAAGACAGTCATCCTGTCCTGATCCACATTGAAATCACCTGGGGAGGTTTAACAACTGCTGATGCCTGGTTCTAACTACCACGGATTCCGCTTTAGTTCATTTGGGGTAGTCCTAGGCAAGTAAGGTATCAAAAATGTTGTTCTTTCATACAAGCCCCAGTGTAACACTTTGCACATGGTAGGTATGTGCCTTATAAATAATCATTAAATAACATAATAAACATTTTAAAATTCTAGCAATGGAAACCAAAACTAAGCTGTCCTTAGCTGAATATTGGCAGGTGTTTATTTTTTAACAAGTGACTGTCTTTCAGGGAGATAGACAATAAGCAGCATGGTGGTGAGAGGTGTCTGAATTATTACATCACCTAATACAACTAACCAATCAATCAAGTAAGCAATCAGTCAGGTAATAGATCTTTCAGCAGGATGACATTCATAGTTAATGGATGAGGATGCTGAAGTATTCTAAAATATTATTCCTGGATATGTTATTACTTAGGATACTCATGGCTCATGGGCTAGGTAGGCAAAATACCTGGAACTCCAGTGTTACAAACCTATAAAATCACTTGCCTGTGAAATCCTGTGTAAGTCGCTGAACTCCCTCCAGGCTCTGTCTTCCTTTGCAAAAGCAGGTTAATATATATTTCACACAGTTCCTGGAATTATCAAATGAGATAATGCTAGTAATCATTTTTTCATTGATAAAGGTTATACACATTAAAATATTTTTTCAGCATAGTTATGTTCCCTGGCCCTCTAGCCTTCTACCTATTTGTGCCACTACCAAGGATTTTTTCATAGATGTAGATGTTTTCCTACTTCCTGACTCCCCAAAGATCAGGAACTGGCCTTACTCAGTTGTATATGCCAGGAACTGAGCTCATTATGATACCTAAAAGATGTTTAATAAATATTTGATTAAAGAATATATGGAAATCAAGAAACCATAATTATGAGCAAGTAAGTTTTTACCAAGGCCAAATCAGTGGAAGAAAATTGTCAGACTATGCAAAGCTACATAGGGAGAAGGAACTGCAAGCCTAAATTTAATTTCCCTGATGTTTAACTTTGACTATTGTTTTGAAGGTAAGATTTTAGAAGCTGTCATATTAGACTTTCAATTCATTCAAATCTCATTTATTAGCGGTGATAAAATTTGGGATTTATGACCCTAGCTAATTAACCAAGTGTGCTTTCAATTTCAATCCCTGGTACCTACAAATATTTGATTTAGCATTTAGTGTTTATTTTGAGCTATCACTGCTATTCCTGGACCTTTGCAACTCAATGAGTTTCATTTCCTTTCAGCTTAACCAAAGGAGATGCACTGACTGTCATCAGAGGAGAGGTATTTCAGATCAAACATTCCATAACTGGAGTTAGATTAATATAAATTCATTCCTATGTGACTTGAATTCGCCCACTAAACATTTACCATCCACTGCCTCTGACCTTATACAACTACATGCCACACTGAAGCCAAATTATTGCATTAGTTTTTTGTGAGTGTATTTTGGTTTTGGTTTTGTCTTTTTTTTTTTTTTTTTTGGCAATGCCCATGACATGTGGTAGTTCCTGGGCCAATGATCAAACCTACATCACAGCAGGGGCCCAAACCGCTGTGAGTACAATGACAGATCCTTAACCTGCTGTGCCACAAGAGACATGCATTCGTTTTTTTTAATATTGAAATTAAGTAGAATTTCCCTCTCTTGCTGTATTTCCCATTTCTTTATATTATATTATCAAATTAGTTTGTAATGATGAAGAATTGAATTATAACCCTACACTCTGTATAACTTTGAGAATTTTGCTTTATTTCAGCTCTATCCTATATCAGTTATCGAACTTTAATGTGCCTTCAGATCATCTGGAGGTCTTATTAAAATGCAGATTCTGTAGGCCTGTGATAGGGTCTGGAACTCTGCATTTCTAACATGCTCCTAGACAATGTTGATGATGCTGGTCTAGGGACCATATGTTTAGTAGTAAGGTTCTATAGCTAATTTCAGTTCAGTATAATCGTTTGAACTTTTTCCTCTGCATTCCTTAATTCTTTGTTCTCTTATTACACACTTAACCACTAGACTCAAACTTAAGAATGTTTCTCAGGTATAGACCTTGGGCCACGTAGTCAACTACAGCTTGTGTTGTTTATCTCAGCTCCATAGTTAGCACCTGGAGCACCCACACCTATCAGCCTTATCAAAATTTACCTGCAAATAGAGTCCCCACAAAAAAGAAGTAGACATTTAATAAGAGTGAATGCCAATAGAGATCACTTAGATTGAATTCCAAATTCTGGTTTCTTTGAAGCAAGATGTAATTATAACAGATGTTTTCTGAATCCCTGAAAAAATGTGCATTGTTTTCTAACTAGTGAATTATACTATTCAAATCATTTGTATCTCTCAATTGTATTTCCAACAACAATGCATGTTTTGCCTTTAAACATTTATGTATTCAGATTTTTCATGTCAATCACTTTGTCTTTTTTTAACATTTTGATATTTTTATATTTTGTTGTTTTAAACTCAGAAAAAATGAGCCATTTGATACTGTGTGTTCACCTTTTGTTGGCATTGGAATTACTGTATTCTAATATAACTATTCTGAGAGATTATATGAACAGGTGATCTCCATAAAAGGCTAAGATGTTATCAGAGTCAGTTATCTTTGGAACAGGCAGTTCTAAGATAAGGGAATAGAAAAATAACAAGAAATGATGAATTATCAATGCAGGACATAGGAAAGAGGCATAACTCCTTTAGGATACCTCAGATACCTCTGTAAGTCTTGATATCTTGAATTGAGACTTCTAATATAAATATGCTTTAATATTTTTTCTATGAGCTAACAACTTACATGTTACTTGCTATATTCCCTTTTATCACTACTAAAGATTCATCTTTAATATGTCCTTATTTAAAAACTTAGCTTGATTTCAGACATATGATGGGAAATAATGAGGAAATGGTAAAGCAATATTTGCTTGAAGCTTGGAAGAGGGAACACAGATTTGGGGGACTTCAAGGTCAGAGACTCTAGTTGTGACCCCAGACTTCAAAAGCAGGTACAAGAACAAGGAGCCTGACAAGCCTGGTACTTTGCACAATGACTTGATTGGTGATGAACTAATGCAAGGAATCTAGTGAGTACTTATAGGACATCCATTATTCTTTAACCCTAACAGCCCAGATAGCATGTATGCAACCCAAAAACATGTGTCTTCCCACCCCTACCACATATACAAAGAAAAAAGCAGAGGGAAAAAGGCAGAGTTGATTCCATTTTTGGTCATGACTAAGTTTCTCAAAGAGTCTGACTTGAAAGAGACTTTCAAAATTCAAAGAGATAGAACTACAGTGGGCAGTTTAATTTTTTTCTTTCATGACTATGCAACAATAGAAGATGAGCAGGATGAGAGTGGTTAGAGAAATAAGGTTTTTTTTTTTCTTTAGATCCATGTCTAAGATATAGCGTGTATATCCCAACCCTGCTCATCTACTTTGATCACAGTATTTAAAACTCTTGCACTTGTTTTGATATGATAATCACCAACACATATCATGGTGCAAAAATACTACTGTTTTCTGTCTTCAGCTTAAACTCTGAGCAGCATTTAACACATTTTCTGACTTCTCCCTGCTTAGAGAAACACTCTCCTCTCTAGGCTGTCACGATACCATCTTGCTCTGACTACTCCTTAGTTTTCTTTGCTGAATAGTACTGGATCTCAAATCTGAACCTGCTTTTTCTCTTACCCTTTATCCTCTTTCAAGATCAGTAGTTCTCAGCTCTAAGTGTGTATTTTGATCACCTGGGGAGCTTTAACAACTACAGACACCTGATCCAACCTCCAGAAATTCTAACTTATTTGATTTTGGGGTAGTCTGGCCAAACATGTTACAAACTCTCGGGTTATTCTAAGGTAAAACCAATAATTACAAGCAGATTACTGGATAATAATAAATATAAATTTGTATAGTTTTGCTCAGAATTATTTACGGAAATCAAGATTCAACCATTCAATTGCTGGGATTCTGATGGTAGTATGACAGCATAGTAGTTCATATTGGACTAAATCTCCTGCTACTAACAATTATAAATTCTCAACAAATATTTCTGTGTCTCTTCTTATCAACCCAATGCAGGCAGAAACTGGAGCTGATATTATACTTTCCAGAATGGAATCACACTGAGGAGAGCCACATTTAACTGACTTTTCTCATGACAACACTCCTCAATATGCTCTGTGCACAGGAGGTAGAGTTCAAGCAGAAAACACAAGTCTGAGGTGAAAGTTCAGGGCTGCTAGTAATTGATGAGGATCAATATGTTCATGAAAGGATTAAACCACAGAAGGGGTGGCCCCCAAATCTGTGTGTGAACTCTTCAAAAATTCAGTGGCAAACGTGTAGAGTGAGAATCTAAGGAACTTAGCAGCAAGCAATAGTCAGAAGCTAAAAAACTGAACAGAAATTTTAGTAGCTCCCTGGTATTGGGGATACAGTTTGGAGTTCAAGTCCTGGAGTTGAATTGGAGGAATTAAATGGAGGGCCACATCTTATAGTAAAGACAGTTTCCAAGAATAAAGTCTGTGACCTCAACTGAGAAAAAAATTGAATTACAGTCACTCTAACAAAAATAAAAACAAAGATTCTATAGAATCAAGTTGGTCCATCAGCAACTTGATTGGTTGAAACAGAATTGGCTGAAACAGAATTAACATTTTTCAGAGGAAAGTTAAGGGAATCCAAACTCTCTACAAAATATCTTTCAATGTACAATAAAATTACTGGAAATGTAAAGAAGCAGGAAATTTTGACCTATATTCAAAAGAAAAATCATCCAGAGTTCCTGTCATGGCTCAGCAGTTAGCGAACCCAACTAGCATCCAGGAGGACATGGGTTTGATACCTGGCTTCGCTCAGTGGGTTTAGGATCTGGCATTGTTTTGGCTGTGGTGTAGGCCAGTAGCTGCAGCCCTGATTTGACCACTAGCCTGGGAACTTCCATATGCCACAGGCGTGGCCCTAAAAAGCCAAAAGACCAAAAAAGAAGAAAAATCATCCAATAAAAGCAGACACAGATACAGCAGATACTGCAATTAGGAAACAAGAAGTTTAAAATGACTATTATAAACACAAAGTTTACTGTCATAACATTATAAATCAACTGTACTTCAATAAAACTTTAAAAAGTTAAAAAACATTAAAGAGTTAATAGGAAAAAGTGGATATAATGAATAAAGATGTGACACTGCAGAAAATACATAGAAATCAAAAATGAACCAAATGAGTATCCAAGAACTGAAAAATATAATATCTGAAATCAAAATAGGAAGGGCTTTCACAAGAAAAAATAACAGTGAAATTGAAGAAAGATAAATACAAATTTCCAAATTCAGACACAGATTATTTTTTAATGGGAAAAAAATGAACAGAACTTTAATGGCTTGTCAAACAATACCAAGAAGTGTAACATATGGGAGCCCCAGAAAAATATAAGACAGATAACGGAGCAGAATAAATATTTAAAGGGATAATGGTTGAGTATTTCCCAAATGAGATAGACATCCACAATCAATATATCCAAGAAATTCAGTCAACACCAAGTAGGAAATACTGAACAGCCAACTAATCATTTCAAATTTGGGTTACTCCTAGATCTTAAGACTAGCATGTTCAAAATGATCTCTTGATATGCTCAGATACATTCCACCCTTGAAACCTGCCTGCTCATTTCCCAATAATTCTCATTTTAGTAAATGATATCACACTTACCTGTTTGTTCAAAATTAAATACTGAGAGTCATCTATATTGGTTCCTATGGGTGCCATAACAAATTACCACATAGTGGCTGAAAATAACACCGACTAATTTTCTTGTTCTACAAGTCCAAAGTCCAAAATGGATTTTGTTGGGCCACAACCAAGGTGTCAGCAGGGCTTCACTTCTACCAGAGTCTCTAAAGGAGAAGTTGTTTCCTTGCCTTTTCCATCTCCTCGTAGCTGCCTTCATTCTCTGGCTTGTGATCCATCCACCATCTTCCACACATCTTCTCCGTGACTCAGCTTCCTGTTGCTTTGGTCACATGCTTTCATTCTCTTCCTTTCAAATCGCCCTCTGATAAGGACACATATGATTCCATTTAGGTCCCACCCAGGTAATTCAGGATAATCCTCTCCTCCTCAAGATCCTTAAGGTAATCACAACTGCAAAGTCTCTATTTGCCAAGTAAAGTTGCATTCACAGGTTCCAAGGATTAGAGCCTAAAAGTGTTTGCAAGCCATTATTCAGCCTACCACATTATCTTTTGTCGCTCCTCTCTTACCCCAGTTTTTATTTTTCATAAACAATTCTTTTTAATTATATTTTATTTCTTTAATTATATTTTAAAATGCATCTTGAATCCACCCACTTCATTTCCACCACCGTGCCTCTAATCCAAACTAATTATCATCCAAAGAAGTTCATCTCTGGCTGAAACACTCCTTTACGTCACCTTACTATTATCCCCTTCTCATACTGGAGAGTTTCGCTCAAACGCTTCACTTCTAAGAAGGCTTTGCTACCAAGCTCTAAAGAACGTCATTTTACTTTTTATCTTTTTAAAGATCTTGACACATTTGTAAATCAACATATTGATTTGTTTCCTCTACGAATTAGGTTCAATCAGGAAAAGAGAAAACCCTTTTGGACTTTTAATGAAGGAATTGGTTACCCTAGCTTTGGAAAGTCGAAAGAGCTAAAATGAGGAAGAGTTCTGGAAGATAAAGTAGGGGAAGGAATGTGGCCCAGAGATTAATGAATACCTGAGAAATCAGAAGCCTCCCCTAAGGTCAAAGAACATAACGGCAGAAGTGTTACTAGAATCCAGGAGCACATTCACTTCTGGGGATGCTGTACAGTGGTTGCTGGAACCACTGACAGAGATAACGGAGAGGAAGAGCAGGGCATCTTACTTTCTCATTTTCTATTTCTTTGCAGAACACTAATGCAAGTCTCCTACATTGCCAAGGAAATGCATTTTTGTGGGCTTTACCTCCTAAATGAATAGGGGATTGTTTAAACAGGGTCTGGCAATAACTGTGGTTGAACAATGATTCTTCAAAAGCCCTTAATCCCCAACAGTAAATATTTTTGGAAAATCTTTTAAAAGCATCAGATGTTCTCTGTTTTTTAGTATTTGAATCTATCTCTAACAAGTGACCCTGATGTTTTAAATGCTGTTTCTTAGAGTTACGTTTCCTGAGAACTTTAAAAACAAATGTGGAAGTTTAAACAGCATGAGCACATACTGGGGTGAATTTATCTTGTTTTCCAACAAACAAAAGTTACAAATGGCAGAATAACTTTGTAGTACTGTAGGAAGATCAAAATGTGTTGCTTCCCACCATCAGAAGCCTTGCTCATTATAACAGGAGCCCTGTATATGATCTCCATTGGGATCTTGGCTTTTAGAAAAAGGTTAAGTAATCAGCATTACCATAGCAATGGAAGAGGAAAATAGCAGACTTGCTTCTTGCACAGAGAAAGCAGCTAGCATAAGTAGAGGGCAGGGACTTATCAGTACCTACTCTTCCATAAAATAGTAGTGCCAGGAATTTTTAAAAATGTATTTATTTACCTGGACGAACATAGGATTAAAAATCAAAACACCTGCACCTAGACTCTAACTCTGTATTTTTAAAATTATGTGATTCTGAGAAATGTATTTAACTTCTCAACTTCAATTTTCTTAGTTATAAAATAAGGTAATAATAATAATAATATCATAAAGAATTTGTGAAGATGACTAAGGAAACGTGAAATTGTAAAGTTGCTATATAAATATTTCCATTGAAAAGCATAAATTACTACTTAAATATTTCTGTACTTATAATTGTTACATATAAGAAATATTTTAAAAATGCCAAACCACTTTCAGCATTTGGTTGCAAAAACAAGATGGTAGTTGTTAGAAATTAAGATGCAGTTTTGAAGGTGTTTGCAAAAATGTGGGGATTAGCTTGAATCCTGTTCTGCAAACTATGTGTAACTCATCCCAGAAAATTCTACAGGGAGATAGACACAGGGAACAAAGCCAATGGGAAACAAATACTAATTTATTATTGGTTGGGTAAGTACCTAGTTACTCTTAATGCAAAATGTTGGCAAAGCTGAGTTAGAGATCTGCAGTTTTTTTGCTTGCAACCAGCCTCCTTTCAAATTTTGTAGTACAACTACCGTCTTACTAACCACATGGCACAAGGGACCTGACACACTGACTAGGACTCTCAGGTGGATTTGTGGAAAAAATGAGAAGAGACCGAGTTCCTCCCAAGAGCACCATAAAAGAGAAGTGAAAGAGAAACAGTGTAATATTGATTTCTGATACTTTTGGCAGAGTGTTTCTGCCATTAGCAAATGTGGATGAATCTATGGCCCAGATTTTGATGAATAAGATTAGCAATTTCTTCTTCAAGAACAGGTGAGGGAGCCCCAGGATACATGTGGAGAGAAAGAATCTAAACTCCCCTCCCCTGCCTGTTGCATTCAGCATCCCTAGATGGCCCTTCCCTGGGAGGTAGCCAAAATTCTCTAATTGGCCATTCACACCTCCTGAGTCCTCTGGATAAATTCAGAGAATGATTCCACACTGATGCACTCCAAAGAGGAAACTAGGTTAGCCAGTGTGCTGTTTATCATTCTGTTGCCTCTCAACTACAAAGCTACTCTTCGTTGCCTACCTATAAAATGAAGCTGGGCTCTTTAATTATTTCTTTCTTGATATGCGGGGCAATGCCAAGGTTTGTCAATAGAGAGGTCTGGGGAGACTCAGTGCATGGAGGAGCAAGGAAATCTTTTTTCTGGCCTCAGGGTGCTCTACTCACATGTTCCTGCAGCGTGTGTAGCTTCTGTAGTGCCTAGTTCCTGCATGGCACACATCTACAGTCCTGACTCCTGCAGCCTGCATGGTTTTTTCAGCAACAAGATCTTGCAGCCCAGATGTCTTCTCCAGCACCTTGTTCCTGCAGTGCATGTTGTCTGGCTAGTAGCACCCTCTCAAGTGTCTGGCAGTGGAACGCCTCTTGCGATATACTTCCCTATGGAGAGTTTTCCCAGCACTATAGAGTATGTATGGACTTCCAGCAACTTCCACTGGTGCAGTGCTAGAGCTCCTTCTCCGCCATCTAGTGGGTCACAGCCACACCCTCTTCAGCAAGACCTGGATCTCATCCATAATGGGAAGGATGGATGGGGCTTCCTTCTTGGATGCTCTGTCATACCCCTAAAGTGGCAGTAACTATCCTTATATCTACAATTCCTATGTTCTTTAGAGTTCTTTTTACTTCTTATTAGCTCCTACCTTGTTACTCAAATTCCCTGTTGTTATTAATATTCTATTTATTAAACTTATGCAATCACTGTGTAGTCTCTATCTCCTGCCTGGAACCTGGCTGACAGCCTGGTTGGTGTAGGCTAGGCACTACTTTAGAGAGAGGAGAGAACTAGTATTTACTAGTCATTTTCTCTGCGCTAGATCCTGTGCTAGGTGTTTCACTAACTCATTTAATCTTCACCGCCCCTTCTGTTGAAGGATACTGTTAAGACATCATTTTATAACCAAGGACAATGAGGCTCATAAAAATAAGTGACGTGTCAAGGCATCTCAGCTATGAATTCACAGAGTTTTAGAATTAAACTCTTTACCAATGTTAAATTAGCCCATGGAAGTATGAAATATTCTTTAGGTTTACTTCCTTAGCACCAGATAATATCCTAGATACTTATTTATGGAATGATACCATTTCTAATTCTCTCTGAAATGGAAAGCATATTCCTTAGTCACAAGAAGAAACTGGTCTTTAGGGAGTTCCCATCGTTGCACAGTGGTTAACGAATCTGACTAGGAACCATGAGGTTGTGGGTTCGATCCCTGGCAGCTACAGCACCAATTAGATCCCCTAGCCTGGGAACTTCCACATGCCGTGGGTGAGGCCCTAAAATGACAAAAGAAAGAAAGAGAGAGAGAAAACTGGTCTTTATTAGAGTTTAAGCATTCTTTACCACCAAACTTTACCACCTCTCCTGGTGTGTCTGCAAGGACCCATTAGGAACAGAGTGGATTGAGTTATCAGTAGCTAACCTTCAGAACTACCGCTACTATGTTTCCTTTCTTGACTGATCTTCTTTTAACTCCAATTGATTTTTCAAAAATTTGTTTCCACTTGATTCCCTGTTTTCTTGCACTCCTATCTTCCTTTATAACATCACAGACTTTATTTTATTTGCTTTGGCCCAGTGGGTGATTTCTCAGGTGAAATAACTTGTTTTCTTTCTCTGATTCTAAAAGCATCAGAAGAACTTAGTAGCATGAAAGGGAGTCGTGCAATGTATTTGGAGGATCATAAATTACTCACCGGAAAGAAAATGATGGATATGTGTTTTTATTCTCTGCATGTACTATATCAAGACCATAGTTTTACCCAAGACCAGGTTCAAATGCTTTCTCCTATTAACCCGCATGCACTTTTCCCAGGGGGTGAGCCTAGAGGAGGATTGAGCCTACTTCTAGCCAAAGATGTAAGGAAAGTAAGCTAGGAAATACTTGGAAAGACTGTCCTCCCTGGGGAAAAAAATGTGCACAAGAAGAAGACCCCTTTTCCTCTTTCTTTCAGAGCTGGACACTGTGTGAGCTTGCTGAATGAATAAATGTTTTTTTGAGACACATCGATCAGCTGGCTGTAGGTAGTCAAAAGAAAGATTCAATCCCAAAACAATCCTTTGATATTCTCTCTGGAAGGAACCCATTAGAACTAGGTTGAGGTGGAATTTAAGATAAATAAGTGCAGGAAGCATGAGAGAAATTGGTCACTTATGTCATATTCCATACAGGCACTGAATTTTGGTGCTTTCTCACTCTTTTTAAAATATTGCCCTCAGAAAGCTTTAAAAATTGGAAGAGGAGAGGAGGCAGTTTTTAGGGCATAAAGAGATGCTAAACTAAAATTGCATTTCTGAGCCTGTCAGAGCTAAAAGTATTTGAGAAATAAGATACAAATTCAAAGGTCAAGAGGTTTTTAAAATTTTAATTTGCCCTGTTCCCCCCCCCCCAAGTTTTGAGTCATTTAGGGATAATAGTTGATAAAGTCATAGAAAACAAAGGAATCAAAAAAGATCTATGTCTTATTCGTGAGGGTTTTAGATCAGACTCTGGGTATGGTTTCTTTACACTACCCTGCTGTGGCTGCATGAGTAAACTCAAACAAAATAGTCCTATGAAATTATCAATTTACATTTTGTTCCTGTTCAAAATAAAATTTCACAGTATCATTTTCCTCAAGATACTGAGCCAAAGAACGTCTCACGTTGCCCAGTCATTATCCTGTGTCCAATTCTGTCATTTTCTGTCCAAAACCTCATGCATTTTGCAGGTGCTCTTTGTAATCTGTTCCATGGAATAGGAACTGGACAGCTCTCAGTCACAGATAGGTGGCTTATTTGTGAATACACAGCAACAGCCAGCAGGAGAAGCAAGAGTAGAACTCTCACTTCTGCCGCTTTTAATCTATATTTGTAGCTGTGCACAAGCATGATTCTTCATTCAGTAACTCCAAAGCCATGAGGTTAAGGGAAAAAAAGGGAGAGAGGAGAATATCAGAATGCTCCATAAAAAGTACTGCAATTATTAAATTTTACATATGCAGAGCTTTATAGACTCCTATGCGGTAAAATAAATTCTTTACTGATTTTGCTATAATAATTTACCAGCTCCAAGATAATCAAATTGGTGGATTGTTGCAGTAGTCATAGGCAACAAGAAACAAGCACAAAAATCCACGTGCATTAATAATCAATCTCAAAAACTAACACATTGTTTAAGTCAACTATACTCCAATAAAAGTTAAATTAAAAAGAAAAAATAATATCAGTCTCAGAGTTCCTAAAGCAGATATGCTTTTCTTGGGAAGTATCTTCAGAGATAACACATGTGCCAAACCCAAGACCCTTAGGGAAGGAGCCCAAGGAAGAAATGGAGAGTAATGTAGAGCTATTGCCATCTAGTGGTTAATAACAAAAACATCAGGTGCTTTTTCTCGGGTAGAACAGAATATTTTTTTACAAAGGTAAATATTTTGCAATTTTATTTCACTGCTCTGTATATGTGGTTGACTTAAAACATTTTTTAAAGAACTCGTGGATGCTTATTATATGAGCAATTCAAACCTATAACCATGCTTAAATTTTCATTCATTTATCAAACATTTATTGTTTGTTAAAAGCCAAGCTTTGGGTTTAACACTAGGGTTATAGAGAGGTTCCATCCTTAGAGTCCCTGTTTCAAGCTGTGGTTCAGAAACTGTGGAGAGTTATTCTGATCTTATGTGTGTGACCCAGGGGCTTTCTCGCATATTTTTTTTGACTCTCTCTCCTTCCTTTTCTCTTTATATATCTGCATATACATGTATGACATATAGTACTAGGTATTATGCACTATAAATCATTTACCAACATAGACATTATACAAAGAATACAATCACATGAATTAAAAATACTTAAATATTTAAATTATATGTATTAATTAAAAATCTGTAGTCATGGGCTCATAAATTATTATTGACACTTTGAACATTGTGTTATGATGGGAATATGCTTCATAATCTAAATAAGATTTAGGTTAAGTGCCTTATGTTGTAGAAATTAAAGTCTAGTATTTATTTTTTTATTACTCAATGAATTTTATTACATTTATAGTTGTAAAAGGATCATCACTACCAAATTTTATAGCATTTCCATCCCAAACCCCAGTGCATCCCGCCAACCCCTTGTTTATATTATTTTGTACATGGTTTCAATGACCACATAGATACAAAATATTTCTCAAAAGATTTATAGATCCAGTGGAAAAGGTACATCGCTGGCTGCACTTTCTAAATTATGGTATTAATTTCTTAGTCTCTTTAACATTTATTGTTCATTTGTAAACATTTCATAAATTCTCCCTTTTCCTGATGTCAAAAATCAGATTTTTTCTGAATGAGTCAGAAGGGATTTTATTTTAATATTTTCATCAGAGCACTTAAGAAAAACACTGAAATACTTTATTTGGAAGATCTTAAAATAGGTTAGTGAATTCTGCTTCAAGTTTTATTAAGTGTATGATAGGAGAAGTTTACGTCTGAGACATATCATTTTTGACAACAAGAGTGTAAACAGTCCCAAACATCTATTTTTCAACAGCCTTTGCAGGATTAAAAATAAAACAAAGCAAAAAACATCACTTTCTCATTCATTGTTAGAATATCACCTCTACCTTGAAAGAAGACAGTATATGTCTTTATCTTTTTTGCGGATCTCTGTTAGGTGGCATTCTATTGACAGCTACTTGTCATCTTAGAAAAGGTCAGCCAATGTGGAACACTTGCCATTTGGTAAAAGAAAACTGTTATTCTTTTAGGTTCTTTGCCAAAAGATAACAAGGGAATGATGTTGCACAAAACAAAAATGAAAACACTGCATAAGACCGATTTATACAGTCACATCTCATGTCACAACAAATGGAAACATTATACAGAGTCTACTCTCTATGATTCATAAATGCACAAAACCAAGCATAGGTGAATCGCACTGTGGTGCAATGTGCTTGAAGGGATGTGTGAGGGTGCAGCTGTCAACCACATTGAGGTGTGCAATTTATACTCTTCCCTCAGGGGAGTATACCTTAAGTGACACATGGACCAAGTGGGGATGACACTGCCAATCACATGTATTTTTAAATACATGGTACTTTCTTTAGCCTATTAGATAAGTTTGACTATAAATAAAAGTAGTAACATTTTTCTTCCTGCACTTCTTTTGGAGACACTTGGGGAGGCCTCTGAAATCTTTTCAGGTTTTGATACTCTACCCTCAGCCCTGGGAGGGAAGGAACTCTCAGGAGCCTGAATGTAGGTGAGCAATTTCCTGTTTTCTCTAGGGAAGCAGCTATGCTTGGGTGGGTCCTAAATGTGGTTGGACATCTCCAGAAACCTAGACATGTCTGTGGATAGTTGGTTAGTAGTAAGTGCTCCTCAGGAGGTAATTTCAAATCTGGAGCGACAGGAAGCTTTTACTTGTGATTAGCTCCCTAGGAGCACGGCCCGTCCCTGGAGCTGCCTCCACCTCGAGAGCCAACAGTGTTGGAGGTATGCTCCAGGCTTTCTAGGTGGTGCTCTGACTTTTCCTCTGCTGGACTTGTGTCATTCCAGGTGTCTCAGTGTTAGAAATACAGTCTGGAAGAGCCCTGATTGCTCAGAGGTGGGGACTGCTGAGCTGCAGGTCCTGTAGCAAAGTCTGAAAGAAGCTGGCAACTCAGGAGCCTCAGTGAGCCTGACACCTACAGGGCTCTAGAGGATCAAGAATCTGAGAACCTCAGTGTTCTAGACTGCTGGCTAGGTCACTGCTGAGTACTCACAGGGTTAGGAGAGAAAGTCTGGGGCATCATGGCTGGTAGTGAGTGGGGGAAGAGCTGGAGGCCAGGTCTTTCTTCTGAGTTTGGAAAACTGGTGAGGATCTAGGCTGGGTTTTATTAGATCTTCTAGTCTGCTGGACCAAAGCCAGTAAGATTACCTGAACCTAGCAACTTTAGTGAACCAAGGACTCTAGTTAAATCTCATCTCTATTCCTAGTAGCTTCTACTAGAACTAAAGCAAGCAGAAATATTTCATTCAGGTATGGTAATAAAAAAAAAAAAAAGGCTACAGAATCAAACATTGGACACTGACCTTATTTATAATAAAAGATAGAGCTGTTGATTCAAATGATGAACCTGTCCCCACAAAGTCATGCCTTATTTGTTCTATTTCTGTGTGAAAGTGACTAAAATAGAATTGCTTCCTTTCTGATGACTTTGTTTGGAGAAAACAAAGAAGTTGGAGAATCTTAACCAAGGATGGAAAACACATGTCATGTATATTGCTACTTCTCCATCCTAAGTTCTTGGGAGGCACTGCTACAGAGGTATTCTCTTTATGTTGTACTTCTTCGGCTCTTTCCATCATGGCCAGGTGAATCTTTTTCTACAAAATGGGTGTGCAAGAATTGCTACATTATTGACTTCTTAAAAATGTTTTATTGTAAAAAAATTTTAAAATGCACCAAAAGAGGATGAGTTCATGAGCCCACATTACTCAATGTCAAAACTGCCCACATTTGAAAAACTTGCTTCAACTATCCAACTTCACCTCACAGATATGCAACTATATGATTTATTGTTTTAAATATAATTAATTCTGACTTAGAGTTTCCAGCTAGTAACTATCTAGATAAACAATCTCTGGATGAACTTTTTCTCTCCCTGCCTTCATACAAAGGTGGTAATGGAGGCTCCTGTAAAACCATATTCCACAGAGACTTCTCCAGCCTTTGAGACATCTGGCAGAGCTGATACACCTAACATTCATCCTATACTGAACTTTGAAGACCTGTGGCTCTGAAGCTTTTATACCAGTGTCAGGCACCTGATCGTTTGCCTTTGCTGCAGCCATGGCATGTAGCATCCAGCTTTCTGAGGTTTATCAAGCAGTTATTTCCTTGAAATAGCCTGTTTCCGTGGACAGTTCAATGGATCAGACTTCACATTCCCAATACACTGCAAAGTAGCAGATCCCCATCCCCTTTTTTTTAAATGCTGTGGTATACCCCAGGTCTTTTACTGCTTTTATCTGTTTCTCACCCTGGAAGAAACTCTGTTCTCTTTCCTCTTCCTCATGATCTCTGCCAGGAATTTAAGTTTCCAAAAAGGCCATAAAAAGTGATTTTCTATCAGCAATTTTATTTTGCTGTGAAATCACACCCAAGGGAAGGGAACTCAAAGTCCTGGTTGCCTCTGTGGAATGAGGGGAGGAAAATACAAAGTATAAAGCCTTAATACTGCTTCTTTTTTTAAAATTTTTCTCATAGCTAGAAAAGTAAAACACATTTTAATATTTCAAAAATCACTTGTCATACCAGTTTTTCAGGATTAAAAACAATGGCTCTATAAGTGCACTTGTACTTTACCACAGTGTGTGAGATATATTTTATTTCTAGCCAGCCAATAATCAATTTCTGCAGTCACACTGGCAACTTTTTGAAGATATCCATCATTCTGGAGGAACTAGTTGAGGAAAACCTAGACTGACTGCTGGCAGTGTCTGAGGCACTGAGGTAAAGGAGAAAGATTGACAATCAGAAGAGCTGCTAACTGTGACTTGGCAAGCCATTTTATAACTCTGAGACTTAGGTTCCTTATAATTATCAGATTGATAACAATAAGGATGATAATCTATTCCATAGCATACTAAAGTATCGAATGAGTGTATAAACAATATAAATATATATTGCTTTAAAATGAAATCAGAATACTATTACTATTTTTATGAAATTGAATATTATTTTTCTTTAAATATGTAACAAACCACAGTAAAAATAAACCTTTTGAAACCTCAGAAACTTGGATTTTCTGAGACTGAATAGAATGTGCTATTATTTCAGAATATATTAAACATGCATTGGGTTTTGGTGAGCACACACAAATGGTCAGTATACACAAGTGGAGAGTGACTAAACTGCTTGGGTGTAGAGGTGAGCTTTAAGATTCATGCAGATTCACGCACTTATACTCAGTACACTTTATAGACTAAATGTCCTCCAAATTCTTATGCTGAAATCTAATCCTGAAAGTAACGGCATTTGGCAGTATGCCCTTGGGAGGAAATTAGGTCATGAGGGCAGAAGCCTCATGAATGAGACTAGTGCCCTTATAAGAGGAGGCCGGGGGAGTTCCCTGGCCACTGTTGTGGCTCAGCAGAAATGAACCAACTAGTATCCACAAGGTGCAGATTCAATCCCTGGCCTGGCTCAGTGAGTTAAGGATCAGCATTGCCATGAGCTATGGTACAAGTTGCAGACGTGGCTCAGATCTGGCATTGCTGTAGCTATGGCATAGGCAGGCAGCTGAAGGTCTGACTCGACCCCCTAAAAAAAGAAAACAAGAAGAAGAAAAAAAAGGGGGGCCAGGGAGCTAGCTCACTTTCTTTCCTCCATGTGAGAAGACAAGTAGTAGTCAGTGATTTGCAACCTGGAGCAAGATTCCTCACCAGAACCGACCTCACTGGCATCCTTATCTCAGACTGCCATCCTCCAAAACTGTGAGAAAGTAATGTCTGTTATTTATAAGCCACCCAATGTATGATACTTTGTTACAGCAGTCCAAACTAAGACAGACACTCTTGTCATTGTTAAGTAAAGACACTGGTGTATGTATAAAAACCTTCTATCATAATATTTATTACTTTAAAACACTTGATAGAAGTAAAGTTTTTCTTATTATGCCATCCTGAAATGAAGATTCCATGTCTGGCTCTAAGAATCTAAGCTTCTAAAAGTCAGAGTGTGGCCTAAAAGCATTCTGATTAAGAAGCTGGAATCATTTTTTGTTTATTTAAAAATCTTATGAGTTTCTACACAGCAAAGGAAACCTAAAAAAAAAAAAAAATGAAAAGACAACCCATAGAATGGGAGAAAATATTTGCAAATGATGCAATCAAAAAGAGCTTAATCTCTAAAATATATAAACAACTCATGCAACTCAACACAATAAAACAACCCAGTCAAAAAAGTGGGAAGAAGACCTAAAGAGACATTTGTCCAAAGAAGACATATTGACAGGCAGTAGGCACATGAAAAAATGCTCAACGTCACTAATCATTGGAGATTGCAAATCAAAATGACAATGAGCTACCACCTCACACCAGTCAGAATGGTCATCATTAACAACTCTACAAATAATAAATGCTGAAGAGGATGTGGGGAAAAGGGTACCCTCCTTCACTGTTAGTGGGAATGTAAATTGGTACCACTATGGAAAACAGTATGGTGTTTCCTCAGAAAACTAAACATAGAACTACGATATGATCCAGCAACCCCACTCCTGGGCATATATCTGGACAAAACTTTCTTTTAAAAAAAAATTTTATTAAAGTATAGTTGACTTAAAACATCCTTTCAATTTCCACTCTATAGTAAAGTGACCTATCTATTTATCTACACACACACACACACACACACACACACACAGACACATATATTCTTTTTTTTCATACTAT
Source organism: Catagonus wagneri (assembly GCA_004024745.2). NCBI lineage: Eukaryota > Metazoa > Chordata > Mammalia > Artiodactyla > Tayassuidae > Catagonus > Catagonus wagneri. Next base: position 27,989,767 of record PVHT021183634.1, on the reverse strand, counting down.
CTACCATCGTGTTCTAACCCAAGAGACTATACAATTCCCTGTGCTGTACAGTAGGATGCCATTATCCATCAATTCTAAATGTAATAGTTATCATCTACCAACCCTGAACTCCCTGTCCAATCTCTTCTCTTTTATCTCCCTCCTGGTAAACACAAGTCTGCTCTCCATGTCCATGATCTGTTTCTGTTTTGTAGATATGATCATTTGTGCCATATTGTTGATTCCATAGATAAGTGGTATCATATGGTATCTTTCTCTTTCTGACTTACTTCACTTAGTGTAAGAAAATCTCTAATTCCACCCATGTTGCTGAAAATGACATTATTTTGTCCTTTTTTGTGACTGAGGAGTATTCCATTGTATATATATACCACATTTTCTTAATGCATTCATCTGTCGATGAACATTTCGGTTGTCTCCATGTCCTGGCTGTTGTGAATAGTGCTGCAATGAACAAAGGGGTGCATGTACCTTTTTGCATGAAAACTTTCTTTGGATATATGCCCAGGAGTGGGATTGCTGGATCATATGGTAATTCTATACTTAGTTTTCTGAGTAACCTCCATACTGTTTTCCATAGTGGTTGTACCAATTTACATTCCTACAAACAGTGAAAGAGTGTCCCCCTTTGTCCATAACCTCTCTAGCATTTGCTATTTGTTGACCTGTTAACAATGGCCATTCTGACTGGTGTGAGGTGGTACCTCATAGTACATTTTTTTTTTCTTAATGGATTTTATTTCAATTATATGTGTACATAAATCATCACAAGTCAATTTTATAGATTTTGTATCCCAAACCCAGAGTGCATCCCCCCCCAGACTGTCTTATTTGAAAAACCAAGTTTTTCCAAAGTCTGTGAGTCATTGTCTGTTCTGCAAAGAGGTTCATTGTGTATTTTTAGTTTCCACATGTAAGCAGTAGCATTGGGTGTTGTTGTTTAATTGTCTGACTGGTTTCACTTCACATGGTAATTTCTAGGTCCATCCATGTTGCTATAAATGTTGGTAATTCGTTCCTTTTAATGGCAGTAACAGTCCATTGTGTGTATGTACCATATCTTCCCTATCCACTCCTCTGTTGATGGGCATTTAGGTTGTTTCCATGACCTGGCTATTGCATAGAGTGCTGCAATGAACACTGGAGTACATGTGTCTTTTCGAGTCATGGTTTCCTCTGGATAGATGCCCAGGAATGGGATTGCTGGATCAAATGGTAATTCTATTTTGAGTTTTCTAAGGAATCTCCACACTGTTTTCCAAAGTGGTTGCACAAGTTTGCATTCCCACCAACAGTGTAATAGAGTTCCTTTTTCTCCACACCCTCTACAGCACTTATTGCTTGTAGACTATTTGATGATGGCCATTCTGGCTGGTGTAAGGTGGTACCTCATAGTGGTTTTGATTTGCATTTCTCTAATGAGGAGCAATGTTGAACATCTTTTCATGTGTTTATTTGCCATCTGCATGTCTTCTTTGGAGAACTGTCTGCCTAGATCCTCTGCCCACTTTTTGATGGGGTTGTTTGTTTCTTTGGTATTGAGCTATAGGAGGTGTTTGTAAATTTTGGAGATTAATCCCCTGTCAGTCGATTCATTTGCAAATATTTTCTCCCATTCTGTGTGTTGTCTTTTCGTTTTGTTTAGAATTTCCTTTGCTGTGCAGAAACTTTGAAGTTTAATTAAGTCCCATTTGTTTATTTCTCTTTTTATTGTCCTTACTCTGACACATGAATCTGAGAAGATGTTACTATCATTTATGTCAGAGAGTGTTTGGCCTATGTTTTCCTCTAAGAGTTTTATCTTATCTGGTCTTTAATCTAGATCTTTAACCCATTTTGAGTTTATTTTTGTGCATGGTGTTAGGAAGTGTTCTAGTTTCATTTTTTTACATGTAGCTGTCCAGTTTTCCCAGCACCACTTATGAAGAGGCTGTCTTTTGTCCAATGTATATTCTTACCTCCTTTGTCATAGATTAGTTGACTATAGATGAGTGGATTTAATTCTGGGCTTTCTATCCTGTTCCACTGATCTATATTTCTGTCTTTGTGCCAGTACCATACGGTTTTGATGACTGTAAGTTTGTAGTAGAGTCTGAAGTCAGGGAGCCTGATTCCTCCAGCTCCATTTTTCTTTTTCAGGATGTCTTTTGCTATTCTGGGCATTTTGTGTTTCCAAACAAACTTTAAACTATTTTCTTCTAGTTCTTTGAAAAACGTCCTTGGTAATTTGATAGGGATTGCATTGAATATGTAGATTGCCTTGGGTAGTATAGTCATTTTGATAATATTGACTCTTCCAATCCAAGAGCATGGTATGTCTTTCCACCTGTTCAAGTCATCCTTGATTTCTTTCATCAGTGCCTTATAATTTTCAGAGTGCAGATCTTTTGTTACTTTAGGCAGGTTTATTCCTAAGTATTTGATTGTTTTTGATACGATGGTAAATGGGATTGCTTCCCTAATTTCTCTTTCTGATCTTTCATTGTTAGTATATAGAAATGCAGTTGATTTCTGTGTATTAATTTTGTATCCTGCGACTTTGCCAAATTCATTGATGAGCTCTAACAGTTTTCTGGTAGAGTCTTTAGGATTCTCTAGATATAGTATCATGTCATCTGTAAAAAGTGATAGTTTTACCTCTTCTTTCCCAATTTGGATTCCTTTTATTTATTTTTCTTCTCTGATTGCTGTAGCTAGGACTTTCAGAAATATGTTGAATAGTAGTGGTGAGTGTGGACATCCCTGTCTTGTTCCTGATCTCAGTGGGAATTCTTTCAGCTTTTCACCATTGAGAATGATGTGAGCTCTGGGTTTGGCATAGACAGCCTATATTATGTTGAGGTAGGTTACCCCAATGCCCACTTTCTGAAGGGTTTTATCAGAAATGGGTGTTGGATTTTGTCAAAGGCTTTTCCTGCATCTATGGAGAGGATCATATTGGTTTTCATTCTTCAGTTTGTTAACGTGGTGTATCACACTGATTGATTTGCGGATATTGAAGAATCCTTGCATCCCTGGGATAAATCCCACTTGATTGTGGTGTACAACCCTTTTAATGTATTGTTGGATTCGGTTAGCTAGTATTTTGTTGAGAATTTTTGCATCTATGTTCATCAGTGATATTGGCCTGTAATTTTCTTTTTTTGTGGTATATTTGTCTGGTTTTGGTATCAGGATGATGGTTGCCTCATAGAATGAGTTTGGGAGTGTCCCTTCTTCTGCAATTTTTTGG
>PVHT021183634.1:27963766-27986435 GCA_004024745.2 Catagonus wagneri | reverse complement strand
AGCTGCTTTAGATGTAAAGTTAGGTTGTTGATTTGAGCTTTTTCTTGTTTCCTGAGGTAGGCTTGTATTGCTATAAACTTTCCTCTTAGAACTGCTTTTGTTGCATTGCAGAGGTTTTGGGGTATCCTGTCTTTGCTGTCATTTGCTTCTAGGTATTTTTTAATTTCCTCTTTGATTTCTTCTGTGATCCACTGGTTGTTTAGTAGCATGTTGTTTAGTCTCAAAGTATTTGTATTTTTGGCCAGTTTTTTCTTGTTGTTGATTTCCAGTTGTATAGCATTGTTGTCAGAGAAGATGCTTGAAATGATTTCAATTTTCTTAAAGTTATTGAGGCTTGATTTGTAACCCAGGATGTGATCAATCTTAGAGAATGTTCCCTGCGCACTTGAGAGGAATGTGTATACTGTTGCTTTTGGTGGAATGTCCTATAAATATCTATTAAGTCCATCTGATCTAATGCTTCATTCAGGGCCTGTGTTTCCTTATTGATTTTCTGTCTGGATGACCTGTCCATTGCTATAAGTGGGGTGTTAAAGTCCCCCACTATGATGGTGTTCTTGTTGATTTCTCCTTTTATGGTTGTTAGCAGTTGCCTTATATATTGTGGTGATCCTAGATATTTAAAATTGTTACATCTTCTCCTTGGATTGATCCTTTGATCATTATGTAGTGCCCTTCCTTGTCTCTTAGAATGTTCTTCATCTTAAAGTCTATTTTGTCTGATAGGAGTATTGCTACTCTGGCTTTCTTTTGATGCCCATTTGCATGGAATATTTTCTTCCATCCTCTCACTTTCTATTTGTATGTGTCTCTAGAAGTGAAGTGGGCCTCTTGAAGACAGCATATATATGTGTCTTGTTTTTGTATCCATTCGGCTAGTCTATGTCTTCTGCTTGGGGCATTCAGTCCATTAACATTTAAGGTAATAGTTGATATATATGTCCTTATTGACATTGTATTAACTGTTTGGGGTTTTTGTTGCTCTTTTTTTCTTCCCTTATTCTCTTGTTGTCTCCTCTCACAAGATGGCTATCTTTAACGTTGTTTTTGAGTTGATTTTTCTTATTTGCTTGTGTATCAATTGCAGATTTTTCATTTGTGGTTACCCTGAAGTTTTGATATAAGAGTCTAAATATAACTGAGATTGTATTAAGTTGTTGGTTTCTTAATTGCACATGCGTCTCCAGTGACCTGCATTTGTGCTCTCTTCTCATGATTTCAGATTTTGGTAGCATAATTGTGCATGTATGATATAGTATCTTTACTTTATATATGCCTTTATTGGTGGGCCTTGTCATTTGTGGTGTTTTTGTTTCTGGTTGTGGCCTTTTCTTTTCTGCCTAGAGAAGTTCCTTTCTGATTTGTTGTAAAGCTGGTTAGTGTTGCAGAAATCTCTTAGCTTTTGCTTATCTGTAAAGGTTTTGATCTCTCCTTCAAATCTGAATGAGAGCCTTGCTGGATAAGGTAATCTTGGTTGGAAGTTTTTCCCTTTCATCACATTTAGTATATCATGCCACTCCCTTCTGCCCTGAAGGGTTTCAGCTGAAAAATCTTCTGATAACCTTATCGGGGTTCCCTTGTGTGTCATTTGTTTCTTTTCCCTAGCTGCTTTCAATATTTTCTCTTTGTCTTTAATTTTGGTCATTTTGATTAATATGTGTCTTGGGGTGTTCCTCCTTGGGTTTATTTTATATGGTACTCGTTGTGCTTCCTGGATTTGAGTGAGTGGTTCCTTTCCCATATTAGAGAAGTTTTCAGTTATTATCTCTTTGAATATTTTTTCTGTTCCCTTCTCTCTCTCTTCTGCCTCTGGCACCCATATAATACGGATGTTGGTGCGTTTAATATTATTAAACATTTCCTCTTACACATTAGTGATTTCCACTAATCTGTCCTCCACCTCGCTGATTCGTTCTTCTGCCTCCTGAATTCTAGTGTTGGCTGCTTTTAAGGAATTTTTTATTTCAGTTATTGTATTTTGCATCACTTCTTGTTTAATTTTTACAGCTTGTATTTCTTTGCTCATTGCTTCCTGGAAATTATCAATCTTTGCCTCTAGTCTATTTCCAATGCCTTGCATCATCTTAGCATCGACAGTCTAAAGTCCCTTTCTGGGAGGCTGATAATCTCCTCATCACTGAGCTGTTTTTTTTTTTTTTTTTGGGCTTTTCTCTTTCACCCTTTTCTGAGTTAGAGTTTTCTGTCTTTTCATTTTTGTAGGTTTTTGGTGTGGTGACCTTTCTGTCGACAATAGAGTTGTAGCCTCTCTTAGTTCAGGTGTTTGCCTCCCTTGTGGCTAAAGTTAGTACGGAGGGGGCTTGCTGTAGGCTTCCTGATGGGAGGGAGTGATACCTGCTCACTGGTAGGTGGGGTTGATTCTTATCCCTCTGATGGGTGGGGCTTTGTCTCTGGATGAGATTAGAGGCTGGCTGTGTGCCTGAGGGGTCTTTAGGCAGCCTGTTTACTGATGGGTGGGGCTGAGATCCCACCTGGATTAATGTTTGGCCTGGGGCTTCTCAGCGCTGATGGGGGGACCAGATTTTCCCAGAAATGGCCACCTCCAGAGAAATGCAGGCTGTTGGATGTCCCCAAGAGCTTCACCTCCAATGCCCTTTCCCCACAACAAGGCACAGTCACCCCTGTTTTCCCAGGAGATCCTCCAGGAATTGCAGTCAGGTTCCATCCGGATTCCTCTGGAGACTGCTTTGCCCTGGGGCCCAGTGCATGTGAAAGTCTGTGTGTGCCTTTCAAGAATGGGGTCTCTGCTTCCCCCAGTCCTGTGGAGCTCCTGCACACAAGCCCGTCCGGCCTTCAATGCCAAATGCTCTGGGGGCTCTTTCTCCCTGTGCCCAATCCCCAGGCGTGGGGATTTGACGTGAGGCTCAGAACTCTCAGTCCTGTAGCTGAATCTCTGTGATATAGTTACTTTCCAGTCTGTGGGGCTTCCCACCCTGGAGGTATGGGGTTGCTTCTATCATGTAATCACCCCTCCTACCTCTTGATGTGGTCTCCTCTTTATCTTCTGGAGCAGAGTATCTTTTTTGGAAGTTTACAGTCCATTTGGTTGAAGGTTGCTCAGCATTTGCTTGTAGTTTTGCTGTTTTTTTGGGAGAGAAGTTGAGCTCCAGTCCTTCTATTCTGCCATCTTAATCCCACAGCTCCACAAGTCTCCCCTCGTCCATTCTTACCTGACAGAGTCCTGAGGCCCCACAGTCAGCCAGTTTCTGGGGACAGGTACATGAATTTTTCTGTTTGACTTCATCTGTATCTCTAAAATCCCAGCCAGGAAGACTCTCAATGCATTTGAGAGGATATGCTCCAACAGTGGGTGCTTTTTTCCATTGCTCTCAGTCTGGTTTCACTTGCTCACAGCATGCCACATGCAGAGGACTTAACCCTGGGGCTTCAGGCCAGAGTTCCCAAGGTGAAAGGGCTAAGCCAGCGCCTCGGCTCAGGATCTCCCTCCGTGTGCAGAAGTGCTCCTCCCAACACTCAATTCAAGATGGCGGCAGTGGGCCATGAGCAAAGGCGCCTGTACCGTGATTCAGGCTAGAGCAGCACTGCGCTTGGCCTGGAGAGACTCGTACCTCATAGTACTTTTACTTGCTATTATCTAATATTTAGTGATATTGAGCATTTTTCATATGCCTGCTGACCATATGTATATCTTCCTTGGAGAAATATCTATTTAGGTATTCTGCCCGTTTTTCTATCGAATTGTTTTTGTTGTTGCTGTTGCTGTATGAATTGTGTGTATATTTTGGAGATTAAGCCCTTTATGGTTGCATCATTTGAAAATATTTTCTCCCATTCTGTGGGTTGTCTTTTCATTTTTTTAATGGTTTCCTTTGCTGTGAAAATCTTTTCACTTTAATTAGGTCCCACTGGTTTATTTTTGTCTTTATTGTCATTATACTAGGAGGTAGATCAAAAAAGATTTTGCTGTGATTTTTATCTGGAAAAAACTTTCATTCAAAATATATATGCACCCCTAGGCTCATAGCAGCACTATTCACAATAGCCAAGACATGGAAACAACCTATATGTCCATTGACAGATGAATGGATTAAGAAGATGTCGTACATATGTACAATACTACTCAGCCATTAAAAAGAACAAAATAATGTCATTTGCAGCAACAAGATGAAACTAGAGAGTCTCATACTAAGTGAATTAAGTCAGAAAAAGAACGATGAATACCATATGATATCACATATGTGGAATCTAAAATATGACACAAATTAATTTATCTGTGAAACAGTTTCACAAACATAGAGAACAGATTTGTGGTTGCCCAGGGGGAGGGGGAGACAGAGGGAGTGAAATGGACAGGAATTTGGGGTTACTAGTTGCAAACTATTACATTTAAAATGGATAAACAAGGTCTTACTGATATTACAGGGACATATGTCCAGTCTCCTGGGATAGACCATGATGGAAAAGAATATAAAAAAATGAATGTGGGAGTTCCCGTCGTGGCTCAGTGGTTAACGAATCCAACTAGCAAACATGAGGTTGCGGGTTTGATCCCTGGCCTTGCTCAATGGGTTAAGGATCTGGTGTTTCCATGAGCTGTGGTGTAGGTCGCAGATGTGGCTTGGATCCCACGTTGCTGTGGCTGTGGCAAAGGGCGGCAGCTACAGCTCCTGTTAGACCCATATCCTGGGAAACTCCATATGCCGCAGGTGCACCCCTAGATAAGGCAAAAAGACAAAAAAAAAAAAAGAATGTACATATATGTATAAATGAGTCACTTTGCTATATAGCAGAGATTGGTACAACACTGTAAATCAAATATACTTTAATCAAAAACTTAAATAGGGATTTTCAAAAATAAAATAAAAAGAGTTAACAGACAAACAAAAACAAGAAGTTGGAATCAGACCTGGGTTCAAACTAAAACTCTGACTCTCCTTAATTTGGTCACTGTTCATTTAATTTTATTTACCTAGCTCTCTAATTAGACTAAAAATTTGAAGGTAGAGGCCATGTCCCTGACCTTCTCCATTTCATTCTATATTTTCCCCAATAGCTCCATGTTTCTTGGTATGGTGGTCTGTAGATCACCAAGATTTTATATCCACATAATAAAGTAAACACTTTTCCCACCTAAATTCTGAACAATGTGAGAAATAAATAATTGGAGACCTATATATCCCATATATTATTGAAGAAGGAAGTGAAGTTGAAAAATGCACTGTATGGAAGAGCCACATATACATCTACCAAGACAAACCAAAAATCAGAAAAAGTTATCTATGCAAGGTGGCACTAGGGAAGCAGGGAAACCTGAGCAAACAAGTTCAGAGTAAAAGAATAACTCATGTTGTCTGCAGTCAGGCTCATTCCCAAACCCAACAAAAAAGAGCTGCAGAGTGTCCTGGACCTTCAGAGTTTGGGGGCAAGACATGAGGCACGGAAGAAGCAGATGTGGACCTACATAAGATGGCTGGACTTGCATGTTTTAAAGGATTCCCAATCAAGAGCACCACCTGAAGTGGTTAGAGCTGCTCTTGCGATGCCTTTCAGAAACTAGGAAGTGAAATAAGTTAGCGACAAGAGAACTTGGTAAGCATCAGGGAATTGCCATAAGAGGTTCCCAGAAAGTTGCCAAGAAATTCCACAAAAGGGTTCAATTAGAAGAATAAGTATTTGGGCATCTGCCACTCTCATAGTCTGCCAATGTCAGATAATCAGCAATTTCTATCCCTTCTTCTCTTTATTCTTATATTTCAACACTAGAGGATTCGAAGAAGCATAGTCAGGGAAAAATGGGTGAGTATGGGTATCTGGGTCACTTTGCTTATAGAAGAAAATGAAGGACCATTGTAAATCAACTATACTTTAATAATAAAAAAAAGAAGCATAGTGAGCGGGAGAGAGAGAGCAGAGGAGCAAGAACAGGAAAAGGTGAGGATATCACAACCAGCCATGTGTTCCCATTGCAGAAATTCTAATCTGAAGAAAGACCAAGTTGGGGAATGAAGGAAACTTCAAAGTGGATGAAACATTGAAGCTTTAATATTAGCTTGGGTTTTTTAACATTGAGAGAGAAAACTATTTGTTATTAACTAAAAGCTATGGAAACATGCCTAATATTTCATTCAGGGATAAGGAAAAGGTTGAAAGGGGCAATTAACTAGAGACTGATTTTCTCATAAACTATTTTTATATGTTTATTTTACACTGGGATTTATACGAATGTTGTGACAGGGAAAGTCTTTTTTTGAGATTGTGATAGAGAACTATAAGGACAAGGTGGCTGAAAGCCATTTCTTTCTTGAGAATAAAGCCAAATTGCAGAAAGCAGAACCAAGAGATTGAAGGGAGAGAGAAAAATATATTTATTTATTATTGATAACAATGTCTGAATTCTTAATTCAGACGGGCTTAATGTGAAATCTTCTCTAGGATCTCCTAGTTTATGGAAACGTATTTATTCCTTTTTGCCCATGAAAGCTAGGCTCAATATTTTCTTTTTCTAATTCATGTTATAAAGAGTTCTGACTAATAAGACATAATTACCTAGAAAAGTAATTAAAACTCCAGGTACTACATATACTGCAATTAGATATCTTCTCTGATATTGGCATAAGTTCTTAGGTTTTGTGCTATTCATATATAATAATGAAAAACATGCTTAGCATTTATTATACATCAGTCACTGCTCTAAAACTTTACATGAATTTACTCATTTAATGACCACAATGACTATGAAGCTGTCACTATCTAGTATGATCCTTAGTTTATCAATGATTTGAAGTTAAGGAAGTTGTTCATGGTCACACAGATAATAAGTAGTGGATTTCAGATACAAACCCAGGCTTCTCAGCTTCAGAGCCCACTACTGATCTCAATTTAGAGTTAAAAATAAAAGAGGATAATTGTGACTGCTCAAATCTTATAGCATTCTTCGTAGGCTATGCAAAGAAATGCCTTTATGCACATAAGAAAGCAGATTTTTATAAAGGCATGAAAATGAGTGAAATGAGATACTAGAATAAACATTTCTGATGTACAATCATTTCCAAGATTTTAAGTATTTGCTTTAATTGTGTTTTTCACTGAAATGAGCAGTATCTTGAACAGTCTGAATCTATGACATCATGCTGAAATAGCACAGTTTTTCATGTTAAGGGTAAAAATAATAAGTTTTCAAAAAAAAGCAATAAAATATTTTAAATCATGCTGCAGATGGTTTGACAGCAGAGTTTCACTTTATCACAACACCTGATGGTTTTTTCACCACTGGAGGTATGTAATGTGGACATATTTAATAAAAATCTATAGGAAAGCTTTACAGAGATGAACGAAACAAAGAATGGATAAAGATCTGTTCATCATCTTTCATGAGGAGACATTTAACATTTCAGCCTTTGAAGAGATATTAGAGTTTCACAGAGTAGTCACTGAAAAATCTTTTTAAAAACTTTAGGATCATTTTGAATCTGAATCTCCAAAACCATGAGATACAATGAACACTACTGTCCATACCTACTGACTAAATTTTAAGTTAGAAATATCTAATTTAATCTAAAGAGTTATTTAAAAGAATATAACAACTGCAGGTGATTGAGCTGATGGGAGAGAAAAACTGGAGCTCAACTTCTCTCATAAAAACAACAAAATTACAACCAAATGATGAACAACCTTCAATCAGGTGGACTGGAAACTTTCAAAAAGATATCCTACCAGAAGATAAAGAGGAGGACACATCAAGAGGTAGGAGGGATGGTTACATGATATAAGCAACCCCATACCTCCCAGGTGGGAAATCCACAGACTGAAAAGTAACTATCACAGAGACTCAGCTACAACAGTGAGAGCTCTGACCCCCACATCAAGCCCCCACAGCTGGAGATCTGGCGTTGGGAGAAAGAGCTCCCGGAGCATCTAGCATTGAAGGCCAGTGGGACTGGTGCACAGAAGCTCCCTGGGACTGAGGGAAATGGAGGCCCCATTCTTGAAAGGCACACACTTTCATGTGCCCTGGGTCCCAGAGCAAAGCAAAGACTCCATAGGAATTTGGGTTGGACATGACTGCAGTTCTAGGAGTATCTCCTGGGAAAAGAGTGAGTGACTGTGGCTCATTTTGGGGGGAGGACATTGGAGGCAAAGCTCTTGGGAATATTCATCAGTATGCATTTCTCTGGAGGTGGCCATTTTGGGAAAATCTGGCCCCACCCATCGGTGCTGAGAAACACCTGGCAAATAATAATCCAGGTGGGATCACAGCCCCACCTATCAGTTAACAGGCTCCCTAAAGATGCCCCAGGCACACAGCCTCCTCTAATCTCATCCAGAGACAAAGCCCAACCCACCAGAAGGATAGGAATCAGCCCCACCTACCAGTAGGCAGGCACCAGTCCCTCCATGTAGGAAACCTATGGCAAGCCCCTCTACCAACTTCAGCCCCAAGGGGGGAAGACACCAGAAGTAAGAGAGGCTACAACTCTATTGTCTGCAAAAAGGAAAACACACAAAAAACCTATAAAAATGAAAAAAGCAGAGAACTATAACTCGGATAAGTAAGAAAGCAAACCCACAGAAAAACAGCTCAGTGGTCTAGAGATTATCAGTCTCCAGGAAAAAGACTTTAGACTGTTGATGCTAAAGATGATGCAAGACATTGGAGATAAACTGGAGCAAAGACTGATAATTTACAGCAAACACTGAGAAAAGAAATACAAGATTTAAAAGTGAAGCAAGTGGAGATGCAAAATACAATAACTGAAATAAAAAATTCACTAGAAGCAACCAACAGCAGAATCCAGGAGGCAGAAGAATGAATAAGAGAGATAGAGGACAGACTAGTGGAAATCACTGATGCAGAACAGAAGAGAGAAACAAGATTGAAAAGAAATGAAGACAGTCTCAGAGAACACTGGACGACTATATAATATCCACATTATAGAGGTGCCAGAAGGAGAAGAGAGAGAGAATGGGACAGAAAAAATATTCACAGAGGTAATAGTTGAAAACTTCTCTAACATGGGAAAGGAACCTCTCACTCAAATCCAAGAAGCACAGTGAGTGGCATACAAAATAAACTCATGGAGGAACACCTGAGACACATATCAATCAAACTGACCAAAATTAAAGACAAAGAGAAAAGATTGAAAGCAGCTAGGGAAAAAAAAAAAAAAATAACATACAAGGGAACCCCAATAAGGTTACTGGCAGATTTTTCAGCAGGAACTCTGCATGGCTGGAAAGGAGTAGCATGGAATACTTAATGTGATGAAAGGAAAAAAACTCCAACCAAGACTACTTTACCCAGCAAGGCTGTCATTCAGATTTGAAAGCGAGATCAAAAGCTTTACAGATAAGCAGAAGCTATGAGAATTCAAAACCACTAAACCAGCTTTGCAACAAATACTAAAGGAACTTCTCTAGGCAAAAAAAGCCACAATGTGGGAAACAAAAATACCACAAATGACAAGGCTCACCAGTAAAGGCATATATATAGTATAGATAGGAAGTCATCCATGCACAAATATGCAACCAAAATCAGAAATTGTGAGAAGTGGATGGTACAAATGGAGGACACTAGAGACTCCTATATCAAAACTTCAGTGTAACTGCAAACCAAAAATCTATAACTGATACATGCACAAATAAGAAAAATCAAATCAAACACAGCACTAAAGATAGTCATCAAACCATGAGAGAAGAGAATGAGCAAAGAAGGGAAGAAAAATGAACAACAAAAACATATCCAAAACAGTTAATAAAATGGCAATAAGAACATACATATCAGTAATTACCTTAAATGTTAATGGACTAAATGCCCAACCAAAAGACATGGGCTGGCTGAATGGATACAAAAACAAGATTCACATATATGCTGTCTTCGAGAGACCCACTTTTCTAGGGACACATACAAATTGAAAGTGAGAGGATGGAAGAAAATATTTCATGCCAATGGGAAACAAAAGAAAGCTGGAGTGGCAATACTCATGTCAGACAAAAGAGACCTTAAAATAAAGAATATTTTGAGAGACAAAGAAGGACATTACATAATGATCAAAGGACCAATCCAAGAAGAAGATATGATGATTTTAAATATTTATGCACCCAACATTGGATCATCTCAATAAATAAGACAACTGCTAACAACCTTAAGAGGAGAAATTGACCATAACACAATAATAGCAGGGTATTCCATCACCTCATTTACAGCAACAAACAGATCATCCAGACAGAAAATCAATAAGGAAACACAGCCCCTGAATGAAGTATTAGACCACATGGACTTAATAGATATTTATAGGACAGTCCATCCAAATGCAGCAGAATACACATTCTTCTCAACTGCACATAGAACATTCTCTAAGATTGATCATATCCTGGGCCACAAATCAAGCCTCAGTAACTTTAAGACAATTAAAATCAAATTGAGCATCTTTTCCAACCACAATGCTATATGACTGGGAATCAACAACAAGAAAAATAAAAGGTACGAAAAACACAAACACATGGAGAATAAACAGCATAGTACTAAACAACCAATGTATCACTGAAGAAATCAAAGAGGAAATTACAAAATACCTAGAAGCAAATAACAAAGATGCAACACTCCAAAGCCTATGGGATGCAGCAAAAGCAGTTCTAAGAGGGACTTTTAAAATAATACAAGCCTACATCCGGAAACAAAAAAAAGTTCACATAAACAACCTAACTTTACATCTAAAGCAGCTAGAGAGAAAACTGACAAGACCTAAAGTTAGTTGAAGGAAAGAAATCATAAATATCAGAGCAGAAATCACTGAAATAGAAATGAAGAAAACCATAGAAAAGATCAATGAAACTAAAAGCTGGTTCTTTGAAAAGATCAACAAAATTTATAAACCCTTAGCCAGACTTATCAAGAAAAAAAAGAGAGAGGACTCAAATAGATAAAATTAGAAATGAAAAAGGAGAGTGACAATGGATACCATAGAAATATAAAGGATCATAAGAGACTACTACATGCAACTATATTCCAATAAAAGAGAAAGCCTAGAAGAAATGGACAAATTCTTAGAAAAGTACAGTCTTCCAAGATGTACTAACCCAAGCTGAATGGGAGTTCCCGTCATGGCTCAGTGGTTAACATATCCAACTAGGAGCCATGAGGTTGTGTGTTCAATCCCTGGCCTTGCTCAGTTGGTTGCTGTGAGCTGTGGTGTAGGTTGTAGATGTGGCTCGGATCCTGCGTTGCTGTGGCTGTGGTGTAGTCCTGCAAGTATAGCTCCGATTAGACCCCTAGCCTGGGAACCTCCGTATGCTGTGAGTGCAGCCCTAGAAAATGCAAAAAAAAAAACAAAATAATAAATTAAAATAAAAATAGAAAAGATGAATGGACCAATCACAAGTACTGAAATTGAAACTGTGATTAAAGGCTTCCAACAAACAAAAATCCAGGACTAGATGGCTTCACAGGAGAATTCTATCCAACGTTTAGAAAAAAGCGAACACCTGTCGTTCTGAAACTATTCAAAAAAATTGCAGAGGAAGGGACACTCCCAAACTCATCACCATCACCCTGATACCAAAACCAGACAAAGATGTCACAAAAAAGAAAATTACAGTCCACTTTCACTGATGAACATTGATGCAAAAATCCTCAACAAAATACTAGCCAACCAAATCCAACAATACATTAAAAGGATTGTACATCATGATCAAGTGGGATTTATCCCAGGGATGCAAGGATTCTTCAATATCTGCAAATTAATTAGTGTGATACACCACATTAACAAACCAAAGACTAAAAACCATCTGATCCTCTCATTAGATGCAGAAAAATAGTCTGACCAAATCCAACACCCATTTCTGGTACAAACCCTTCAGAAAGTGGGGATAGAGGGAACCTACCTCAACATAATAAAGGCCAAAAAAGACAATCCCAGAGCTAACATCATTCTCAGTGGTGAAAAGCCGAAAGAATTCCTGCTGAGATGAGGAACAAGGCAAGGATATCTGCTCTCGCCATTACTATTCAACATAGTTTTGGATGTCCTCTCAAGGGCAATCAGAGAAGTAAAAGAAATAAAAGGAATCCAAATTTGAAAGGAAGAAGTAATAGTATCACTATTTGCAGATGACATGATACCATACCTAGAGAATCCTATAGACTCCACCAGAAAACTGATAGAGCTCATCAGTGAATCTGGCAAAGTCTCAGGATACAAAAATAATACAGTCCTGGGCATCAACCCATAGAAATCCATGACACAAAAAGACACCTGAACTCCAGTGTTCATTGCAGCACTATGTATATTAGCCAAGACATGGGAACAACCTAAATGTCCTTTGACAGAGGAGTGAATATAGAAGAAGTGGTACATATACACAATGGAGTATTACTCAGCCAAAAAGGAAAGAAATAACAGCATTTGCAGCAAGTAACATGGAGGAGCCTAGAAATTATCATGGTAAGTGAGGTCAGTCAGACAGTGAGATACCAACATCAAATGCTATCACTTACATGTGGAATCTAAAAAGGACACAATGAACTTCTTTGCAGAACAGATACTGATTCACAGACTTTGAAAACCTTAGGAGACATGTTGGGGGGGTTTGGGGGTACACTGAGGGTTTGGGACGGAAATGCTATAAAATTTGGTTGTGATGATTTTTTACAACTATAGATGTAATAAAATTCATTGAGCAATTTAAAAAAAGAATGGATTTTCTAAGATTATCGCCAGAGAATGACACCAATCCAGACTTCCTGACCCTAAATTCTGGACTCTTTGAACTAGTTTCTAAAATAATATTTCAGTATTTCGAGATATTTCAAATTTCTATTCTCTTGGTTGTTGTATCTTTTGGTAATAATTGTGGTTTTTCTACCAGGAAAACATTCTGCCACGTAGTATAAAAATGATTTTTCACCAGAGTGATCCTCTATTTTATTTTTAGTATGTATCTTTGTCTGGAAAGGTTAAAATTAGCAGTGATATAATTTCAGTTATTTTGAAACTTGTATTTGAGGACATTTTATAAAAGCTAAACATTTTGACTAAGCTTGTTGCTCTGAGATTAATTTAAATATTATTTTTCTTATGACTGAATATCTAATTTTACTTGATCAAAGTGCCTTTATTAATTTCTTTATTAAATTTCTAATCCAAGTGCTTCTTTAAGCAGAGAATAGGAGCTGACTATTTTTGAATATGGAAATGTAAATTCATAGGATAGATAACAGAGTGATACATTAAAATAATTATAATGCAACATAATAGGTAATATAGTATAGAGAAAAATAAGTGTTATGAAAACATATAATACTTGTTACAGGGAATGGGTATTTGTGAAAGATTATATTTCCTTTCCTCAAAGATTTCAGAGTTGGAATTTCAGTATTATTCTCTGTCCAGCAATGCACATGACTTATTGTGACTACAGTTTCCATTGTCAGCTTTTATAATACAGATGTTAAAGGGTGTGGCACTTTGATAGAATATTTGGAGTTAAAAAAATTTAAGACCCCATAATCTTAAGCTTTTGAGTCTCAATTTTCTCACTCTTAAAATGAAGGTAATGTCATCTACTGATTGTTGGTTATCATTACATAAGAAAAGGAATGTCTTGGAACATTTGTATTTATTACGCACTCAGTAAATATCGCTTGAATATTAGAGAAGTGCAAGAGGGAGGATAGTAATGTCTAAATGGCAAATAATGAGAGGTTGTGGTGGATAGTGTAAATTAAAGTAAGTGAAAGGGAAAATTATGTGTGCCACCAACAGAACACAGCCAGACTCCTGATACATAGGAAAGGTTCATAAATATTTTTCTAAATGGGATTAAAAATATGGTTCTCATAGTTGACCACACTAGTATTCTTTGGGATACAACTTTTAGGCCCAAATCACTCCAGTTAAATTCAACAGACAAAATAGCACTGTGAATCTTCAAATTGGCAACTGAATCAATCTGTATTTATATCTATATTAGGAAGCCATAATTCACTCTCATTTGATGTCAAGTTAGTGAGCTGTTTCAACTTAGTGAGTTTCTCCATATAAACCATGTTTTTAAATTTAAATTAAATGATAATGCTGATTTTCCATGCCTCCCTGAGATTTTGCCCAAAGACAAATCCCTCTAAAACACCAAGTTACTTTGCTACATTGCTTTGATGATGTTCTTTTACTAAAATGCCCATGAAAATAAAAAATAAGACAGTGCACATTTATACTTTTAAGAAAGTAAAAAAGATAAATGTTTGTAATTCCACTGCATAATATAGTTGTCTGTCTCTCTTTCCTTCACCACAATTTGCTGAGCAATTGGAAGAAAATTTGTGATCTGCAGTGCATCCTGCAGAGACTTAGCATCATCCTGCTGTTTCTTCAAGAGTAAACAATAAACGCTGCCTGGGTTTCTCGAACAATTAAAAGGTAATTAAGCTTAGCTCTTTAAGAATGAGTTCAGGACTAGAAATGACCTATTCTTGGCTAAATAGTGCTCAGAGGGCAAAACACTTAATTATAGAAGATCGTTTTAAACACAACACAGAGTAATCTAAGTCTTTCGTAACAGTATCTAAACAAAAATTGCCAATTTTTCATGTATTTAAATGTTTTGCAAACCAAAAGGTTTTCTAATTACAAATAAGTAGAAACAGAAATACATTATTGAGAGATGGTGACACACATGAAACCGCTCACTGAGTAAAATAATAACATCAGAAGCCAGCAGAAAAATTTTCAAAACCTGCTCACTTGAAGAACATGTAAGAAACCAGTAGTTTGGGAAAATAAAAAGGTCTCTAGAGACCCTCAGATCATTTCATCTCTGTATCACTTCTGCTTCTCCGGCTCTGTGTTTTGGTGAATAGGAAGCAGATGGAACAACCTGCCCTCATATACTTCTTCTAAAAGAAGTAAAATAAGATGCTCCAGATAGATGTACATAATGACCTCGAAAAGGGTGACTGCCCTTAATCTCTTCTTATTTGCCTACCTAGGGAGTTGGCTGGACTTTGAAGAAAAATAAAATCTGAATTTTATCTCCCCACCTGTTTTACATCATTGGCAAAATGAGGCCAATATCATTCTCATAGGAATTTGTAAGAATTAAACAAAATATGTGTTTATTGAATTTCTGAGGATAAAGTAAGGACTTGAAATGTGTTGAACAAATCAGGACTCTCTATCATCAAATTTTTTAAAGTTTCTGTGGAAATTAGGATTAAAACATTGTACACATGGTCTTTGAGTATCCTGTTACCAAATCTAGATTTTGAGGGAGTTCCCATCATGGCTCAGTGGTAACAAACCTGACTAGTATCCATGAGGCCGCGGGTTCAATCCCTGACCATGCTCAGTGGGTTAAGGATTTGGCATTGCCATGAGCTCTGGTGTAGGTCACAGACACGGCTCAAATCTGGCTTTGCTGTGGCTGTGGCAAAGGCAGGCAGCTGCAGCTCTGATTTGACCCCTAGCCTGAGAACTTCCATGTGTTGCAGGTGCGGCCCTAAAAAGCCAAAAAAAATCCCCCCAAAACTGGATTTTGATTCCAAGATAAATTTGAAGCTATTGGAGAGTTTTATGTGGGAAAGAGTGGTAAAATGATTTGACTTACATTTTTTAAAAGATCAACTTGGCAGATCTATAGAAAACTCATTGGAGAATAGCAAGAAAGTGACAGGAAACAATTGAGGATTTCGTTGCAATTGTCAGATGAGAAATGATGAGGACTTGGGCCAACTGGTATTGGAAGAGATAAAGTGATGTCTAAACAAGGGTGATTAGTTATAGGTTGGGTTGGAGGTTTTTGGACAGATGCTGGGTAAAAAAAGGAACAATTTAAAATGAAATTCACATTTTTACATTTGCAACAGGGAAGACATAGAAACAGCATTTTAAAATATGAAAAAGAATAGATTATATAGGAAATGTGCTGGCACATTTCATTAAAAGTTTGGAAATGCAATTTAGATCACTTTCTCATACCATGAAGTCAAAAAAAGTTCCAGAGAGATTATAACATCTAGTGAAGAAAATCTGAAAATTAAATTTAATGGAATAAAGTGTAGATAAATGTTTATCTTATTTTTATGTGAGGAAAATCTTTCTAATCTCAAAAAAAGTAAAGGAATAAATACACTGGGAAAATGGAAAGACTGAACTATGAATATTTGAAAAGTTTTCAACACCAAACTAAATTGGTGAATAAAATATGATAATAAAATTAGCTTAAAAATACAAATGACAAGAGGAAAAATTAGCAATATAATTCTTAAAAAAGTGCTATCCCAATTTTATCTAGGGTAAATTAGAAGTGTAAATTAGATCATTTTATTAAAACTAAAGAGTAAGTATACAGGAGTAAGAACCTAACACAAATCTTTTATATAGCAAGCTCCAAATGCATTTTGGAAGGTTGAATCTAGAGTGGTCTGACCAAGCAAGAGACATTAAAATGTGTGACATTTATCTAAAGGTCAGTGGGATAATAACCAAAGATGATCATGTGACTAGGAAAGATGATCTTGGCCACAATGCAGGGAGCAGTTGTCTGTGGTCAAGACCAGAAACAAGAATATTAGTTAGAATCACGCAGGAACCAGGTTATTTTAAAAGACTATAACAATAATGGGGTACAATCACTTGGCAGAATGAGGGATGCTATTATAAATGACTTCTAGGAAGCTGTGCCATCCCTGAGATTTCATGTATACTCCATTTATAGCTAAAAGTAATTCTGTTCTCTGTATACATAGCTATCTACAAAAACCTACTCTTTCAAGGTAGAGTTTCCAGCTTACCTGTGTCACATGTTCTTCCCCTGCTTGCTCCAACCCTCTCTATTTCTAGCCAAGTGTCTTTCTAGTTAAAGTGCTTTAGGTTTTACACTTCATTTTATGACTGTGAAATTAAAACTGCTGGCTTTTATTGATATTGTGCCTATATTTGATTCTGGTTGTTTGAGCAGATCTTTGACCCAGTAAGCCCCTTTTGTGAGACTTTATAATACGTAATTAATCCAAAAGCAGATAAAGTAGAATATCTGTCAGAAAAGAATTATAAATGATTGAGTAGCATAATATTCTCTATTTCACAATAACATAATATACATCCATTAAAAATGACTATTATAAAGACTAAGCAACAAGAATATTCTGATGAATCATTTTAAACACAGTATAAATGCATATCCATGCTATGGTTAAAACATTATAGAAATAATACACATATTTGGGGCCAGGTCTGGACAGGAGCAATTAAAATGAAAACAGTTTGATTCACAGAGATGACGGAACAGTAGTTCTCAAACTATAGTGTGCAAATGAAACATCTAAAATACTTCTTACAAATTCACTAGGCCAACTAACTCTAAGAGATTTTTACTCAATTTCTTTGAAGAGAGACTTCAGAAAAAGCATTTCCAAGTAATTCTGAGGCAGGTCATAAGCAGTTTACTCTTGGGGGCACTGTGACAGTACCAAGGGTGATTGAAAGAATTATAACCACAGTTTAAAAATCCACTAATGTGGTTATGTTGTTTGCCCCATGGATATGAAATATACTGCACTTGATTGTTTGCATTGCCCCTAGTCAAAATGTGATAGACTAAATTTTATACAGTTGATTTATAATATTATCTATGCATATTTCTGACCCGTATTAACTGCTTTCTGTATCGCCTATGTCTGTGGGACTTTATTTTCCCTATCTACTTCCTCAGAAGAGACTGCTCCATTTGCTAAACTCCCTGCTATTCTGTTGTCAGTACTGAGCAGGGCAAACAGTGGATGCACAACAGTTCAATGATTGGTGAGGACCTTAAATGATAGTAAGGGTAGTTCTCTAGTGGAGGAGGATTAGGGTTAAGCCCACTCTCATGGATTCAGTATCCACATTTCTCAACGAACCTACATTTACTGTATCACATCTATCTCCCTGCCTCCTCAAAACTGGTTTCCTTTACCCTACTGAAACTGATCCTGTCTATGACCCAACATACATCAGGCCCCACTGCATTCTTGCTGGCATCCTCCTGAGGATACTGAATTACCTTTCTTGGATCAACTTACCAGTTAGCATCCTGTTATAGAAGATGGTGCTTATCAGTGGGAAGTGTATAGATATAGCGTGCTATGATGTAGTTAATAATTGCTATTTAAATGGCTATTATACATAGAACTGTGACCAGCACATACTTAGAATGTGTACAAAAAAGGTTAGGGATTATCCACTCCAACTGTTTGTCTGCCAACCACTATATGTCAACACTGACACTAACCCTAATTACCCCGCATCTACACTGGATGCTTGAATTGGACTTTAAACAAATTAACTACTATGGCTTTATGAATGTCTCATACCTCCCATTTTATTCTGGACCCTGTTTCATCTTTCTCCCCACATACTTCTAGGGATTATGTACCAGCAAGACTTATACCCAGTCTTGTCTTCCTTATAATGATTAGATTAGAAATTATATGTAATTTATAATGTAGACCAAGACAGTCCCATTAATAGC
Source organism: Catagonus wagneri (assembly GCA_004024745.2). NCBI lineage: Eukaryota > Metazoa > Chordata > Mammalia > Artiodactyla > Tayassuidae > Catagonus > Catagonus wagneri. The sequence continues at coordinate 27,967,952 of PVHT021183634.1, read as the reverse complement.
CATCTTTCCAAAGCACACTATACAAACTAACTCTGTATTGAGAAGAGGGAAAAGGCAGCAATACAATGTCAAGTACTTGGCACATATAATTAAATTTAGTCTCACATCAATTCCCTCTTACCTGAGAAAACTGAAGTTTGGAGATCATACAGGCTTAAAAGAAGTTACAGAGGCATATCATATCTATCTGGCTCAAATGAAATTCTTTTTTCCTTTTTTTTTTTTGGTACTGTATTACAATGCTATTCAATATGTCTGGTTTTGTTGAATTTATGTTTAAGAAGCAAAAACAAGCCACTTAGAAGGAAAAGTTTATCACTAGTAGCATGATAGCAGACAAGCTAAGGCTGTTGAATTAAGGCTTTTTTGCTTGTGTGTCTTTCACTTTTTCTAGAACTCCTTATTTCAACTACTTGACTATTACATAACTTTAGATTTTGATCAAGGCCAAAACTAATGAAAGGGAGAAGAAAGATGAGGCTTTAAGTGGGTATACCATGGACAAATTCTTGACATAAAATTAATGTTCAGGGCAAGTAGGGAGCTGAGCAAAAATGATTAATTGCTCATTAAAATTTACCTTGGTATTAAAGTGTGTCAAGGGCATACAGTTCTGAAGGCTACCGGATGAGACTAAGTGTGGGAATAATAAGAAATGGCCATGAAGTCATTTTTTTTTTCTTCTGTGAACTTAATAGCATGAGAACCATTGCATAATGACTGACACCATGATACAGATAAAAAATGAACAATGCAGCAATGCAAATTAAGAGGCTGGTGTTTGTTGACTAAGGTAGGAATAATGAATAAGCAAGGTCAGGTCATATGAGGATTTTTCTTTTGTTTAAGAGCTCTAATAAGAGTTTTAAACAGAAATTAAATCGCAGTTTGTATTTTAGAGATGTCAGTCCCTTTTCATTAAAATACTCATGGAGACAAAGATAACACATACGGATCATTCTGAGAACTAAGGATATGTGTCAGCCATTGGAAAGGGACCCAGAGGAGTGTATATGAGCCACCAGAAGTAGATAAAACTGGATTGAGAAATGCAGTTATAACCTATATGTTGAATACTGGTGGTAGGAAGTAGGGATTGAGCAGAATAGGAAATCAGTATAAAATATAGTTTTATTTCTTCCAACTTAAATTGGAGACTTTGGATTAAAAGAGCCTAAACCAACTACGGATCTACTGTGTGAGTATGATTTCTTTACAGACTGAACCAGGGACACATGCCACCCCTCTTTATCCCTCATTAATCTCTCTCCTTTTGTATCCAAAGAAACAAACTCTCAGAATATAATAGGGCAGGTAGAAAAAGGAGAAGAATAATAGTCAATTATATTTCTTCATGTGTTTTTTTCACTTATAAACAGTGATGTATGTGCAGAGCAATAAGAATAATATTGAGGTAAATAATAATGAAGATTAAAGGATTTTATGTACTCTGTTTAATGGAAAAAGAGACATGAACACATTTTTACCCCATATTTACTTGTTGAGGTACTGAAATTAAGACAATATCAATTTATATAAAGATCAATTCAATTTTTGTCAATTTAATATGATTTTAACTCATTTTTATTTTTTCACACCACCTGGCATTTATAATATTGTGATTTTTCATTATTTGTATTATTTTTTATTTATTTTGTTTATCTTTTTTCAGTCCTCTTCCATTTTTTTTGACTGTTATTTTGTTTTGGCAGTTCATTTTTAGGATTATATCTTCATATTGTTTAAAGTATTTGGTAGTGCAAGTTGAACTTATTAGTCTTTCAGAAATGTTGGTTTGCCTTTTCAGAAATGTTGATTGCCTTTCATCTCAGAATTATTTTAGCTATTCTCAAATGTATCTATATGCAATTTTGGATATTGATTTTATGATAAAACAAAAGTTACTTATGGAAGAATTGTGACTTTTATTAAATTCATTCTTATAGGAACTTCCTGAAATACTTTTTAGCTTTAATAAGAATCACATTTCTTACACAGAGTTACATTTTGTGCTTATTTATTTTTAATTATATATAAAATATTTTATTTCACTGTATTTTCAAGCTGGTATTGTTAATATGGAGGGAATGTATTAGCATTTAAATTAGAAGACCATGATGAGAATTTGGAATGGAATAGAGCATTGATTAATAGACCAGACGACTCAATGAAATAATGCCTTTACCTGAGTAGGAGCTAAAATTCTAATGACTTGAAAATTAGGTAATGATATGACTCAAATATAGAGACAAAGACTTTGTGACCACTTCCTTCTATAAGTTACAAGATTCCTATTGCTGATTTTAATTTGAATTGAGTAAATGCTATTATTGTCACAGACAAGAATCTGGTCATATCAGTGCCAATATTTCTATAAATCAGGAAGCCTCAACTAAATCTGAAAAGATAAACCCAAAATTACTTGCAAGCTTCATTTCAAAATTTAAATGACATAGGTGTTTCTTAAGTGAGTAAGTATCTGATAATCTAGGGAATAGAAGTAAGAATATAATAGTTTGAGGAAATCAAAATTATACATTTTTAGTTAAGAAGTAAACTAGTCTTTCAGGTTGCTGCAGACCATGAAGTCAGTGTACTAAACAAGCTCTCAAGATCTATTTCCCAAAATATTTAAAGTAGCTTCACATCACACAAGGTCATAGCCTAAGCATTGCTCAAAGACAGGAAGCTCAATTTTCTAAACACCTGTGAGGAAATAAGAAAAATCACAGATACTAGCATCGTGGACTCACTGTTGTCTGCCTCACTCCTGCACATGCTAGGCTTGAAGGAAAGCAAAGATAGACCAGGAAAAATGTTAGATACTGAGAGAGAGAGTTAGAGCTATCACTAGAAAAATTAAATCCACTCTAAATCTAAAAATACTAAAAATAGAAACAAGGCAAAAAGGAGCACTTATGAGCATGCTTGAAACTAGTAAAATAATAGAAAGTGACAGAGAACATACAGAACATCTCAGCAAAGCAATAAAAGATATAAAGACCAAATAGTGCTTTTAAAACTGAAAATTGTAACACTCACATATAAAAACTCAGTGGATGAGCTAAGGAGAAAGAAAAAAAAATCAATGAGCTAGGTAATGTAACAAAAAAAAATTATCCAGGCTGGGAGTTCCTGTCATGGCTCAGTGGTTAACCAATCCGACTAGGAACCATGAGGTTGCGGGTTCGATCCCTGGCCTTGCTCAGTGGGTTAAGGATCTGTTGTTGCCGTGAGCTGTGGTGTAGGTTGCAGATGTGGCTTGGATCACGCGTTGCTGTGGCTGTGGCATAGGCCAGCAGCTGTAGCTCCAATTAGACCCCTAGCCTGGGAACCTCCATATGCCGCGGGTGCAGCCCTAAAATGACAAAAGACAAAAAAGAAATTATCCAGTATGAATAACACAGAGAAAATAAACTGGGAGGGGAAAAAAAAGAACAGAGCCTGAGGGATGTGTGGGTCTTTAACAAAACTCTAAGAGTTATATCATGAGAGTCTAAAAAGAAGAGGAGGGAGTTCCCTTCGTGGCCCAGTGGTTAACAAATCCGATTAGGAACCATGAGGTTGCGAGTTCGATCCCTGGCCTTGCTCGGTGGGTTAAGGATCCGGCGTTGCCGTGAGCTGTGGTGAAGGTTGCAGACGTGGCTCGGATCCCACGTTGCTGTGGCTGTGGTGAAGGCTAGCAGCTACAGCTCCTGTTAGACCCCTAGCCTGGGAACTTCCATATGCCGCAGGTGTGGCTCTACATAAAAAAGGCAAAAAGACAAAAAAATAAAAAATAAAAATAAAAAGAAGAGGAAAAAGAGGGCAGGGTGGGAAAAGTACTCAGAGGAATAACAGCTTTAAACTCCCCAATTTGGCAAAAGACATAGCCTATGAATTCAAGAGCTAAATGAACTCTGAACAGAATAAATAAAAATTGTGATAAATACATTATAGTGAGTCATCTGAATACTAGAGAAAATAAAAGGCTTAAAAGCAGCGAGAAAGGTTGATGTCCGAGAGTGTCTTGCCAATGTTTTCTTCCAGGAGTTTAATAGTGTCTTGTCTTATATTTAAGTCTTTCAACCATTTAGAGTTTATTTTTGTGCATGGTGTGAGAGTGTGCTCCAGTTTCATTGATTTACATGCAGCTGTCCAAGTTTCCCAGCAAAGCTTACTGAAAATACTTTCTTTTTCCCATTTG
>PVHT021183634.1:27927828-27962766 GCA_004024745.2 Catagonus wagneri | reverse complement strand
TACCATGCTGTCTTGATTACTGTGGCCCTGTAATATTGCCTGAAGTCTGGGAGAGTTATGCCTCCTGCTTGGTTTTTGTTCCTCAGGATTGCTTTGGCAATTCTGGGTCTTTTGTAGTTCCATATAAATTTTTGGATTGTTTGTTCCAGTTCTGTGAAGAATGTCATGGGTAATTTGATAGGGATTGCATTGAATCTGTGCAGTTGGAAAATCTGACAGAAATCTGTAAACCAGCTATAATGCAAAAATAAAAAAAAAGAGAAAAAAAAGAAAAAAAGCAGCGAGAAAGGAAATATTTCAATTTCTGAAAGAAAAGAATTGTTAAGCCATTATACTATGTCCAATGAAAATATCTTTCAGAAATAAAGAGGAAATCAATACATTCTTAGATGAAGGAAAACTGAGAGAATTTATTACCAGCAGGTCCATATTAAAGAATGACTACAGAAAGGTCTCTGAACAGAAAAAAATGATAAAAGGGATTTTTGGCAGGAAGAGGGAAAAAAAGTAGAATAAGCAAAAATATGGGTAACTACAATAGACTTTACTTCTTCTCTTAGATATTCTGTTATGTTTGACTATAGAAATAAGCATTATCATCTGTCTTATGTGACTCTAAATGTGTGTAGAGGAAATATTTAAGACAATTATAAATAGAAGAAGGTAAAGAGATGTAAAGGGAGGTAAGGTTTTTATATATCACTTGAGTGGTAAAGGATGATACTAATATTGCGATCATTATGCATAATCTAATATCCAGAACAATAACCAAAATACCCATACAGAGAGGTACACTAAAAACATTACAGATGAATCAAAATAGAATTCATAAAATTGTTCAATTATCCTATAGAAAGGAAGAATAAAAGAAACAGAGAAAAACAAAAGTAAAATGGCCACCTTAAACCCAACATATCAATAAGTATATTAAATGCAAATGGTCAAAATATACAAATTAACAGATATTGTCAGAGTAAATTAAGTAATATGACCCAGCTATATGCTTTCTACAAGCCATTCTCTTTAAATATATCAGTGTAACAAATATAACAGTGTCAGCTGGTTGAAAATAAAAGGATGGAAAGCAGGAATGGCTATAAAGGCAAAGAATATTACCATAGATAGAGAGGGATATTGTAATCAAAGTGTTAATCCACTAAGAATATTTAGCGATCCTAAATGCATCAAACAACAGAGCTTCAAATATGTCAAAAATAACTGATAGAACTGAAGGAGAAAATAGATAAACCCACAATTATATTTGGAGATTTCAACATCCCTCTATCAACAATTGATAGAACATATAGACAGAAAATCAAGAAGGATATGGAAGAACCAACAAAATTACCAACAGTATGTAATTAACACTGACAGGATACTCCACTCAATAAAACTGAATACACAACCTTTCAAATGTCCTTGGAACTTAGACCAAGTAGATCTTGACTTGACCATAAAAAAAATCACAAAATCTTTAAAAACTAAAAATGCCAAGTATGTTCACTGACTACATGGAAGCAAACTGGAAATCTGCTGTGGAAAGAAAAGGAGAATTCCAAACAGTTGGAAACCAAGCAGTATATTTCTAAATAATCTATGGGCCAAAGAGGAAATCTCAAGGTAAATGTTAGAAATACATTAAATTGAATTAAAATGAAAATAAAACAGGTTAAAATTTGTGGAAGAAACTCAATGACAACAATAACAACATTCCCTAAACAACCAATTTAAGAGTCAGCAGAGTTCCCTGATGGCTCAGCAGGTTAAGGACCTGGCTTTGTCACTGCTGTGGCTCAGGGTTACTGCTGTGGCTCGGGTTCGATTCTTGGCCTGGGAACTTCTGTATGACACAGACATGTCCCCCTGCCCTCCCCCCCAAAAAGAATAAGAAATATCTTGACTAGCCATTTATCAAAGAAGACATACAAATGGCCAACAAACACATGACAAGATGTTCAATATCACTAATAATTAGTGAAATACAAATAAAAACCACAATGAGATACTGCTTCACACCGATTAAGATGGTTATTATCAAACAAATAGAAAATAAAAATTTCTGGATGTAAAGAAATTGGAACACCTGTGCATTGCTGGTAGGAAAGTAAAGTGGTACAGCTACTGTGGAAAGCAGTACAGTTGTTCCTCAAGAAATTAAACATAGAATTATCATATAATCCAGAAATTCTACTTTGGGATATATACACAAAAAAAGTGAATGCAGGGACACCAGCAAATATTTATATACCCATGTTCATAGCTCCATTATTCAGTGTCCAAAAGGTGGCAGCAATCCAAGAGTCCATCAGCAGATGATTGGATAAACAAAATATGGTATACACATAAAATGGAATATTGAATAATATTAAAAGGAAGAAAATTCTGATACTTGCTACTAAATTGATAAACCCTGAAGACATTACGCAAAGTGAAGTAGGCCAATCGAAGAACGACAAATATTGTATGATTCCACTTATATGAAGTACCTAGAATAGCCAAATTTGTGGAGACAGAGAGTAGAATGGTGGTTTTTAGGGGCTGTGGGGAGAGAGGAATGGAGAGTTTTTGTTTATGGGTGTAGAGTTTCAGTTTGGAAAGTGAAAAAGTTCTAAAGATGGATGGTGGTGATTGTTGCAGAACAATGTGAATAAGTCTGTGGAACTATACTCCTAAAATGGTTAAAATGGTACATTTTGTGATATGTATATTTTATCACAACTAAAAACTGTGGGATCTAGGTAAAGTAGTGCTGAGAGGAAAACGTATAGCACTCATTGCACAATGAGAAAAGTGGGAATGTCTCTAGACAATGATGTAAGATCCCACCTTGATAACCTAGAAAAAGAAGAGCAAAATGAACGCAGAGCAAGCACAAGGAGGAAAAGATAAAAGGAGAAAGTGATGAAATGGAAAAAAATGGAGATATTTAACAAATCAAAGAGCCAGTTCTTTGAAAAGTTCAGTATTATTGACAAACCCCTATCAAGACAGACAAAAAAAAAGAGAGAAGATTCAAATCACCAATATGAAGAATAAAACATAGTATATCACTATCAACTTCCCAGAATGTATATCAAATGCTCCATTTGAGACATATTGTTTTGCATAAATCATGAAACCTCCAGGCCATAAAGTAGGGATTTAGGTGACTTGGTGCCCAGGAACTTGTGTTGAAACCTGCCTCCACAGGTCAAAAAAGGGCTTAGTCATTATCTGATTAAACTATTATGTAGAGTGCATTACATAGCAAGGCTTAGTTTGTTTCATTTCACGGAGATAATTTATTTAAGTCATACCAATAAATAAAATGAGAGCACAAAATTTCCTTACATATTTTTCATTACGTCAGGAATATATTCACATGATTGATACTTTATAATAGCTCCATTAGAGAAAGAATCAGCCACCTCTACATCCCAAATGATGTCACTGTTGTCATTGGGTATAAATGAAGGAAGGTCACCCAATGGAAGAAAAGAATGACAAGACTGTGTATCTGTAGCTTAACTACCAGTGAACCTTGTTTATCCATTTCCTCACAAGATAGCTGGGGACTGGGTGATTGATCAGGAAGTATATGCGCCAGTGCTTCTCAGACTTTGGAAACTTGAAGCAGAAAATTTTCATCAGTGCAGAGAAATTACAGTGGCTAATAGCTGATTACTATTTACTGTCTAGTAGAAAATGGGGACTCTGTTGAAAAACTGCGCAGACTGATATCTGTCTCCAATTCCTGAGCATTTCACACCCTGATTATAAAGAGAATATACTATATAATTACTCCCCTGAAAGGGAAAAGGTAATCTCTAGCATTTTTGGCCACAACTTCCACTAAAACAACAGGGAGACAGAATCATGTTTGTCATTTAAAGTACTAGGAATTTCTGCAATTACATGGAACAGTGTTTCTAAATTTTTAGCAATTTTATGTCTCCAATTTAAAGTACATTTTAAAAAGCTTCATCAAAATTAAAAACAAAACACAGATAAAACAGAATATTTGAAAGTTGACAATTATGATTATTTCAGATCAATGAAAGAGATGAAATTACCTGAATCTTACACCAAGTTTTCTATAATTGTTTCATAATTGAAAGCTATAGTTGATAACTGGGGCCAAATTCAGTTGATATATTCTTTTTTTTAAGAGAAACACCTGCATACTCTTTTACATTTTTGACAGTTTATAAGAACATTTTTTAGTTGTAAAACAATCATCACACGCAAAATTTATAGCATTTCCATTCCAAACACTCAGTGCATCCCCGCACCTCCCAACCTGCCTCATTTGAAAACCATAAGGTTTTCAAAGTCTGTGAATCAGTATCTGTTCTGCAAAGAAGTTCACTGTGCCCTTTTTTAGATTGCACATGTAAGTGATAGCATTTGATGTTGATGTCTCACTGTCTGACTGACCTCACTTACCATGATAATTTCTAGGTTCCTCCATGTTCTTTGCTGCAGATGCTGTTATTTCTTTCCTTTTAATGGCTGAGTAATATTCCATTGAGTATATGTACCACTTCTTTATTCACTCCTCTGTCAAAGGACATTTACGGTGTTTCCGTGTCTTGGCTATTATACATAGTGCTGCAATGAACATTAGAGTGCAGGTGTCTTTTTGAGTCATGGTTTTCTCTGGGTAGATGCCCAGGAGTGAGATTGCTGGATCAAATGGAAATTCTATTTTGAGTTTTCTGAGGAATCTCCATACTGTTTTCTACAGTGGTTGCACCAGTTTACATTCCCACCAACACTGTAATAGGGTTCCCTTTTCTCCACACCATCTCCAGCATTTATTGTTTGTAGACTTTTTGATAATGGCCATTCTGGCCATTGTAAAGTGGTACCTCACAGTGGTTTCGATTTGGATTTCTCTAATAATGAGGGATGTTGAACATCTTTTCATGAGTTTTTTGGCCATCTGTATATCTTAGGGAGGATTGTCTGTTTAGATCTTCTGCACATTTTCTGCTGGAGTTTGAGCTGCAGAAGGGGCTTAAATATTTTGGAGATTAATCCCTTGTCAGTCGCTTTATCTGCTAATATTTTCTCTCATTTGGTGGGTTGCCTTTTTGTTCTGGTTAGGGTTTCCTTTGCTGTGCAGAAACTTTTAAGTTTAACTAAGTCCTATTTGTTTATTTTTGTTTTTATTGTCATTACTGTAGGAGGTGGATCTGAGAAGATGTTGCTGTGGTTTTTGTCGGGGAGTGTTTGGCCTATGTTTTCCTCTAAGAGTTTGATAGTACCTGGTCTTACATATAGGTCTTCAATCCATTTTGAGCTTATTTTTGCGTATGGTGTTAGGAAGTGTTCAAATTTCATTCCTTTAGATGTGGCTGTCCAGTTTGCCCAGAACCACTTATTGAAGGGGCTGTATTTCTCCACTGTATATTCTTGCCTCCTATGTCATAGATTAGTAGGGCTTAGGTGTGTGGGTTTAATTCTGGGCTATCTATCCTGTTCCATGGAACTATTTCTGTCTTTGTGCCAGTACCATAGAGTTTTAATGACTGTAGCTTTGTAGCACAGTCTGAAGTCAGGGAGCTTGATTCCTCCAGCTCCATTTTTCTTTTCCAGCATGGGTTTGGCTACTCTGGGTCTTTTGTGCTTCAAAACAAACTTTAAAATATTTTCCTCTAGCTCTGTGAAAAACATCCTTGGTAATTTGATAGGGATTGCACTGAATCTGTAGACTGCCTTGGGTACTATAGTCATTTTGATAATACTGATTCTTCCAGTCCAAGAGCAGGGTATGTTTTTCCATCTGTTTGTTTCATCTTTGAGTTTTTTCATTAGCACCTTATACTTTTCAGAGTACAGGTCTTTTGTCTCTTTCGGTAGATTTATTCCTAAGTATTTTATTCTTTGATGGGATTGTAAATGGGATCGTTTCCATGATTTCTGTTTATGATCTTTTGTCGTCAGTGTATAGAAATGCAGTCAATTTCTGTGTATTATTTTTGTATCCTGCGACTTTGCCAGATTCATTGATGAGCTCTATCAGTTTTCTGGTGGAGTCTATAGGATTCTCTAGGTATAGTATCATGTTATCGGCAAATAGTGATACTCTTACTTCTTCCTTTCAAATTTGGATTCCTTTTATTTCTTTTACTTCTCTGATTGCCCTGTATAGGACTTCCAAAACTGTGTTGATTAGTAGTGGTGAGAGCAGATATGCTTGTCTTGTTCCTCATCTCAGCAGGAATACTTTCAGCTTTTCACCACTGAGAATGATGTTAGCTCTGAGCTTGTCATATACGGCCTTTATTATGTTGAGGTAGGTTCCCTCTATCCCCACTTTCTGAAGGGTTTGTACCAGAAATGGGTGTTGGATTTGGTCAGAGTATTTTTCTGCATCTAATGAGAGGATCAGATGGTTTTTATTCTTTGGTTTGTTAATGTGGTGTATCACACTGATTGATTTGCAGATACTGAAGAATCCTTGCATCCCTGGGATAAATCCCACTTGATCATGATGTACAATCCTTTTAATGTATTGTTGGATTCGGTTGGCTAGTATTTTGTTGAGGATTTTTGCATCAATGTTCATCAGTGAAAGTGGACTGTAATTTTCTTTTTTGTGACATCTTTGTCTGGTTTTGGCATCAGGGTGATGGTGATGAGGTTGGGAGTGTCCCTCTGCAATTTTTTCGAATAGTTTTAGAAGGATAGGTGTTCGCTTTTATCTAAATGTTGGATAGAATTCTCCTGTGAAGCCATCTAGTCCTGGATTTTTGTTTGTTGGAAGCCTTTTAATCACAGTTTCAATTTCAGTACTTGTGATTGGTCCATTCATCTTTTCTATTTTAATTTTAATTTTTTTTTTTTTGCATTTTCTAGGGCCGCACTCACATCATATGGAGGTTCCCAGGCTAGGGGTCTAATCGGAGCTATACTTGCAGGACTGCACCACAGCCACAGCAACACAGGATCCGAGCCACATCTGCAACCTACACCACAGCTCACAGCAATGCCGGATCCTTAACCAACTGAGCAAGGCCAGGGATTGAACATGCAACCTCATGGTTCCTAGTTGGATATGTTAACCACTGAGCCATGACGGGAACTCCCATTCAGCTTGGGTTAGTACATCTTGGAAGACTGTACTTTTCTAAGAATTTGTCCATTTCTTCTAGGCTTTCTCTTTTATTGGAATATAGTTGCATGTAGTAGTCTCTTATGATCCTTTATATTTCTATGGTATCCATTGTCACTCTCCTTTTTCATTTCTAATTTTATCTATTTGAGTCCTCTCTCTTTTTTTTTCTTGATAAGTCTGGCTAAGGGTTTATAAATTTTGTTGATCTTTTCAAAGAACCAGCTTTTAGTTTCATTGATCTTTTCTATGGTTTTCTTCATTTCTATTTCAGTGATTTCTGCTCTGATATTTATGATTTCTTTCCTTCAACTAACTTTAGGTCTTGTCAGTTCTCTCTCTAGCTGCTTTAGATGTAAAGTTAGGTTGTTTATGTGAGCTTCTTCTTGTTTCCTGAGGTAGGCTTGTATTGTTATAAAAGTCCCTCTTAGAACTGCTTTTGCTGCATCCCATAGGCTTTGGAGTGTTGTATCTTTGTTGTCATTTGCTTCTAGGTATTTTCTAATTTCCTTTTTGATTTCTTCAGTGATACATTGGTTGTTTAGTACTATGCTGTTTATTCTCCATGTGTTTGTGTTTTTTGTAGTTCTTTTTTTTTTCTTGTTGTTGATTCCCAGTCGTATAGCATTGTGGTTGGAAAGGATGCTCAATTTGATTTTAATTTTCTTAAAGTTACTGAGGCTTGATTTGTGGCCCAGGATATGATCAATCTTAGAGAATGTTCCATGTGCACTTGAGAAGAATGTGTATTCTGCTGCATTTGGATGGAAGTCCTAAAAATATCTATTAAGTCCATGTGGTCTAATACCTCATTCAGGGGCTGTGTTTCCTTATTGATTTTCTGTCTGGATGATCTGTTTGTTGCTGTAAATGAGGTGATGGAATACCCTGCTATTATTGTGTTATGGTCAATTTCTCCTCTTACGGTTGTTAGCAGTTGTCTTATTTATTGAGATGATCCAATGTTGGGTGCATAAATATTTAAAATCATCATATCTTCTTCTTGGATTGGTCCTTTGATCATTATGTAATGTCCTTCTTTGTCTCTCAAAATATTCTTTATTTTAAGGTCTCTTTTGTCTGACATGAGTATTGCCACTCCAGCTTTCTTTTGTTTCCCATTGGCATGAAATATTTTCTTCCATCCTCTCACTTTCAATTTGTATGTGTCCCTAGAAAAGTGGGTCTCTTGAAGACAGCATATATGTGGATCTTGTTTTTGTATCCATTCAGCCAGCCTATGTCTTTTGGTTGGGCATTTAGTCCATTAACATTTAAGGTAATTACTGATATGTATGTTCTTATTGCCATTTTATTAACTGTTTTGGATATGTTTTTGTTGTTCGTTTTTCTTCCCTTCTTTGCTCATTCTCTCCTCTCATGGTTTGATGACTATCTTTAGTGCTGTGTTTGATTTGATTTTTCTTATTTGTGCATGTATCAATTATAGATTTTTGGTTTGCAGTTACACTGATGTTTTGATATACGAGTCTATGTATATACACAAGGTTGTTCTCAGTTGTTGGCCTATTAATTGCAAGTGCATCTCTAGTGTCCTCCATTTGTACCATCCACTTCTCACAATTTCTGATTTTGGTTGCATATTTGTGCATGGATGACTTCCTATCTATACTATATATATGCCTTTACTGGTGAGCCTTGTCATTTGTGGTATTTTTGTTTCCCACATTGTGGCTTTTTTTGCCTAGAGAAGTTCCTTTAGTATTTGTTGCAAAGCTGGTTTAGTGGTGTTGAATTCTCTTAGCTTCTGCTTATCTGTAAAGCTTTTGATCTCTCCTTCAAATCTGAATGACTGCCTTGCTGGGTAGAGTAGTCTTGGTTGGAGTTTTTTTCCTTTCATCACATTAAGTATTTCATGCTACTCCTTTCCAGCCATGCAGAGTTCCTGCTGAAAAATCTGCCAGTAACCTTATTGGGGTTCCCTTGTATGTTATTTGTTTCTTTTCCCTAGCTGCTTTCAATCTTTTCTCTTTGTCTTTAATTTTGGTCAGTTTGATTGATATGTGTCTCAGGTGTTCCTCCATGAGTTTATTTTGTATGCCACTCATTGTGCTTCCTGGATTTGAGTGAGAGGTTCCTTTCCCATGTTAGAGAAGTTTTCAGCTATTACCTCTGTGAATATTTTTTCTGTCCCTTTCTCTCTCTCTTCTCCTTCTGGCACCTCTATAATGTGGATATTATATAGTCGTCCAGTGTTCTCTGAGACTGTCTTCATTTCTTTTCAATCTTGTTTCTCTCTTCTGTTCTGCATCAGTGATTTCCACTAATCTGTCCTCTATCTCTCTTATTCATTCTTCTGCCTCCTGGATTCTGCTGTTGGTTGCTTCTAGTGAAATTTTTATTTCAGTTATTGTATTTTGCATCTCCACTTGCTTCACTTTTAAATCTTGTATTTCTTTTCTCAGTGTTTGCTGTAAATTATCAGTCTTTGCTCCAGTTTATCTCCAGTGTCTTGCATCATCTTTAGCATCAACAGTCTAAAGTCTTTTTCCTGGAGGCTGATAATCTCTAGACCACTGAGCTGTTTTTCTGGGGTTTTTACTTTCTTCCTTATCTGAGTTATAGTTCTCTGCCTTTTTCATTTTTATAGGTTTTTTTGTGTGTTTTCCTTTTTGCAGACAATAGAGTTGTAGCCTCTCTTACTTCTGGTGTCTGCCCCCCTTGTGGCTGAAGTTGGTAGAGGGGCTTGCCGTAGGTTTCCTACATGGAGGGACTGCTGCCTGGCCACTGGTAGGTGGGGCTGATTCCTATCCTTCTGGTGGGTTAGACTTTGTCTCTGGGTGTGATTAGAGGAGACTCTGCTTGGGGGCCTTTAGGCAGCCTGTTTGCTGATAAGTGGAGCTGTGATCCCATCTAGATTATTGTTTGGCCAGGGGTTTCTCAGCACCGATGGGTGGGGCCAGATTTTCCCAAAATGGCCACCTCCAGAGAAATGCATACTGATGAATATTCCCGAGAGCTTTGCCTCCAATGTCCTCCCCCCACAATGAAACACAGTCACCCCCTGTTTTCCCAGGAGATACTCCTAGAACTGCAGTCATGTCCAACCCAAATTCCTATGGAGTCCTTGCTTTGCTCTGGGACCCAGGGCACATGAAAGCATGTGCCTTTCAAGAATGGAGTCTCCATTTCAGTCCCAGGGAGCTTCTGTGCACCAGTCCCACTGGCCTTCAATGCTAGATGCTCCAGGGGCTCTTTCTCCCAATGCCAGATCTCCAGGTGCGGGGCTTGATGTGGGGGTCAGAGCTCTCACTCTTGTAGCTGAGTCTCTGTGATAGTTACTTTTCAGTCTGTGGATTTCCCACCTGGGAGGTATGGGGTTGCTTATATCATGTAATCACCCCTCCTACCTCTTGATGTGGCCTCTTCTTTGTGTTCTGGAGTAGGATATCTTTTTGAAAGCTTCCAGTCCACCTGGTTGAAGGTTGTTCATCATTTGGTTTAATTTTGTTGTTTTTATGAGAGAAGTTGAGCTCCAGTCCTTCTATTCCTCCTTCTTAATCCTTTCTCCAATTCTTTTATTCTGTGATTTTTTTTCTTATCTATTAAATGAGGCAATTTGCTTATTTCTATTATTTTAAATATGGATATCACAGTCTGTAATTTAGGATTGTGTATCAACTCAGAAATGGACAACTATGATAAGGTGTTTCTTGGAGCCAAGTGACTTATCCATGAAATGCTTCCCAGAGTCAGTCATTTATTCTTTTTCCTTTCATTGCTTGACTAATTTTATTTTATACTCTCAATTTTGTTGGGTTCTCTTTGCTTATTTATTTGTTTGGAACAGATCAAAATGTATATAAAAAGTACAATGTGAAACTACCATCTGCTTTTTGAGGCCCTAGTATATTTTGCATCTGAAACTATGAAAAACATTTAGAAAGAAATGACGATTTTGTAGACAACATGAGTTACTGAGTTCCTATTTAGCTATAGCAACCAGGAAGTCTATTGTAAGGATGTTTGATCTTTCAGTCACTAATGAGCTTCACTGTGACATTGTACTTTGAAATATTGTTTGTTTAAGTGAAGAGTCATAGACACCTCTGGAATTAAGGGCATCTTCTTTGTACCAGTAGCATTCTTTCAGGGCTGATCTTTTGTTCTGTTTATATTATGTAACTCTACCCCTAACTGACTGAGTAGCAGATTCCTAACAAATGTTGAGACAATCAGTAACTCTCTACCAAGAATTTGGAATTGATACAGAGAGTGGGAGTCAGTAAAGCTGCCAATTTCCTGCCCTGAAAGAGGGTTCATGGGTATTGACTGCTGAGGGCTCCAATAGCTTCCCTGATTTCTGCCACTTCCATGTGGACTATTTAATCTTCCTTTAGATTTATTAACACCCCAAAATCTTATTTGAATATTCCACTTCTTTAAGTAAGCAAATTGGGACTGAATTCTGTTCTTTATAATCAAAAATACTTTAATTAGTACAAGGATAAAAATTTAGAGTAAAGGAATAATGATAGTGAAAGAGTTTTCTTTCTCATCATCTAATTAAAAAACTTGATACTTTATATCAAATCAGACTTTAGACATCATTTAATTTTACGCTGTTGTCTGTTAAAGAAAAGGACCATCCATGAAAATTTTATCTTTCTTATTTAGCCTACCCAGTCTGTTAACTACGACAAATAACTGTGTTCACTTGATTCAAGAAAACATGTAGGCTACCCTCATTGCTCTAGAGAGTAGCAATGAAGTGTTTCCTATGCCAGGTGATAGAACACATATTTATTTTTCCACCTTCCAAGATCGCATTGGAATTACTTAAAGGTTTTAACACATATGTATCTTAAGACAATGTAAATTTCCATGAATATATTTTATGAATTTCTAGAAGATGGAGATTGGGCAGCATCATATTCATATGCATTAAAAGATTATAGCTCTGAATACACCTTGGGAGAGGCTCTGATGGAGACAGACATGCTACTCATGGAGAGGTTTACTCAGTGGAGAGGATTAAAGTGGAGAGCTGGTTGTGAGGCAATGGTTAGGCCAGTCCATCATGACAATCTACAAGTTCATCTAGCACAACACTGATAAAAGAAAAGGAGCATCCATTATGGAAGGTGCCTGACTTCTCATCAACACTGGATACAAGAAAATTAGGCAGTTGGGGGTAAAGTCTTCAAAATTTGAAAACTCACTGAATTTAGCCCTTAATTCTCAAACTGGCCAATAAATGTGAAGGCAAGGTAAAGATACCATTTCAGGTACAGAAAGTTTAGAACTTTATCTTCTCTGTCTCTAAAATTCACTGAGGATATACACTAGCAGAATAAAAATGGGATCCAAAAAAGAAAAAGACATGAAAACCACCAACAATGAAACTAAACCAGGAATGCAATGAATATCTAGCTGTGCAGCAGGCATAGAAAACAAATGGTTTAAATTAGAACAAGAAACATACTGACAGACGTAAAGAACAGACTTGTGTCTGCCAAGGGGGAGAGGGGATGAAGTGGAATGGAGTTTGGGGTTAGTAGATGCAAGCAATGACATTTAGAATGGATAAGCAATGAGGTCTACTATACAGCACAGGGAACTATATCCAGTTTCTCGGGACAGACCATGATGGAAGATAATATGAGAAAGGGAATGTATATGTATATGTATAACTGTGCCACTTTGCTGTATAGCAGAAATTGGCACAACATTGTAAATCAACTATACTTTAATAAAAAAGTAAACTAAAACAGGAAGTCAGACAATTTAATGTGAAAATAAACATGCATTTTTTTTTTTTTTTGCTTTTTATGCCCACACTCGTGGCATATGGAGGTTCCCAGGCTAGGGGTCCAACTGGAGCCATAGCCGCCAGCCTATGCCATGGCCACAGCAATGCCAGATCCGAGCCATGTCTGCAACCTACTCCACAGCTCATGGCAACACCGGGTCCTTAGCCCATGAGCGAGGCCAGGGATTGAACACACAACCCTATGGTTCCCAGTTGGATTCGTTAACCACTGGACCACAACGGGAACTCCACGCAATTTTTTTTTTTTTTTTTTTTTTGTCTTTTAAGGGCCACACCTGCAGCATATGGAAGTTCCCAGGCTAGAGTCAAATCAGAGCTATAGCTGCTGGCCTATGCCTCAGGCGCAGCAACACTGGATCCAGGCCACATCTGCAACCTGCACCACAGCTCATGGCAACACTGGATCCTTAACCCACTGAGCAAGGCCAGGGATCAAAAGTGTGTCCTCATGAATATTAGTCACATTCTTACCGCTGAGCCACAATGGGAACTTACATAAAATTTATAGTAATATATAAATAAGATCTTGGAAAATTTTAATGATAAAATGTAGATAATATGTATCTCATCTATAAACAATGACAAAAAGAAAAATAAGTAGAAATCACAGAGAAGACAGAAAACTAAACAAAAATGAAAATTAAAATGTGGCACAATTATGAATAACTGATAAAATGTGAAAATAGAATTTATTCACTTCAATGCTGGATTCTTCTTCAGCTGACAAGGTATTTAATTTACAAATTACATTTCTCTTTCTATAAGGTAATGACACTATTTGGTTCTACAATAATGTATATTTTTCATGGTCATAATAAGCATTATTTTTTTTTCTCAAATTTTAGAGCAAAACTCACAGGCTAAAAGAAAACTATTTTGAAACTTATAGACCCATGAAAATATTGTAGGAGTTCCCGTTGTGGCTCAGCGGGTTAAGAACCCAACTAGCATCCATGAGGATGTGGGTTCAATCCCTGACCTCACTCAGTGGGTTAAGGATCCTGCGTTGCCATGAGCTGTGGTATAGGTCACAGATGGGGTTCAGATCCTGTGTTGCTGTGGCTATGGTGTAGTCCAGGGGTAGCAGATTAGACCCCTACCTTGGGAACTTCCATATGCCTCAGGTGCAGCCCTTAAAAAAAAGGAAGGAAAAGAAAATATCATAAGTAATGACAATTTATAAGTTCATCTACAGAAAATTGACAAAGGAAAGGGTCATCAGAGGTTTAAAGAAGTGAAAATTAAAATGCACTTCTCATAAGTCCCTCATAAAGCTTTTCAACATTTCAGCTTAAGTATATCATTTCAAATGATAGGTCAAATACTCCCAAACAAAATTTTTTAATGGAAAAAATTTGGGAAGGAAGATAAGGGGCTGTACAAGTACATTAAATTCGTTTAAAAAGCAGAAAATTGCTAGATACTGTCTTAAATATTGAAAAGTGGTTACTTCCAGGAAGAAAGACCAGAAATGGAATATGTTGCAGATAAAAATCTTTGCTTTTATTTTCTTTAGTGATGCTTATTTTTTCTAAAGTATATGAAGTGGTTTTATTATCCAAATACTGAATTTAAGACAGTAAAAGGACTAAATGTGCAGAAAGAGTCCTAATACCATGAAATGTAAAATAAATTAGTTTAGTAAACATAAGAATTAAGAAATTATTATAGCGTTTTTTTATTATTTTATTTTATTTTTATTAGAGTATAGTTGATTTACAGTTGTGTCAATTTCTACTCTACCATATAGTGACCCAGTCATACACATATATGTATTCTTTTTCTCACACTATCTTCCATCATGTTTTATCCCCAAGACTGGATATATTTCCCGTAGGACCTCATTGCTTATCCATTCTAAATTTGATAGTTTGCAACTACCAACCCCAAACAGAATACCGTATGATATCACTTATATGTGGAATCTAAAATATGGTACAAATAAACCTATCTATAAAATAGAAACAAGACTCTTGGATATAGAGAACAGACTTGTGATTGCCAAGGGGGAGGACGGAGGAAGTGGAATGGTCTGGGAGTTTGGGGGAGGGTAGTGTTTTTTCTCATTCCCGGAGTAAGTTTTTGGAAGGGGGGGCAATAATTTGTTTCTGAATACGCAATAGGCAGTTTAACCCAGTAGACAGCTCTGGGGCAAAGACTGCCCATTAGAGGAGTCAAATGTTGGTCAGAAATTCCAAGCCACTGTCCCCTTACTGTGTGTTCTCAATCACTGACTGGGGATTTCCCAGAAGAATGTGTTCTTGGCTTGAATGTTGAATGTGTCTGTGACTATTAAGTGCTACACCTGGAGGTTCACACTCCTTGCAGCTGACAACATAATTCTTTCCTCAAGGGAGATCTGAACAGTGTACTCCATAGCTGCCAAATTACTAACTAGAAAGGAAGGAAGACCTCTATTCATCTGTGGGGCAAAGTAAATTAGCAGAGAAGGTTCTGGCATTAGGCAAATCTAAGTTCAAATACTTCTAGCAGATGGCTGATCCATTACAACAGAAATATTACCTAATGTTCCTGAGTATTATCTTCTTTATCTACAATGCAAAAAATACTAATTTCCTTATGGTTAATTTGTTAAATTAATGAGTAAGGCTGTTGTAAAGGCTAAATGAGATAGTACCTGGGAAGAGCCTAAAGGGTGTTTAGCACATAGTAAATGTTCCCTAAACACAAAGAAGTAACAAACTGCCCTAATTTGGGGTTTGCAAGAGTTAAGAGATTCTGGTCACTAGTTTTGATAGACTCTCTTAAAGAATTCCTTTTTTCCTGGACATTTTATGCACAACAATGTTACTGTGAAACACACATTACCCCTCTTCTTGAAATGACTCAATTTTCCCTCTTTGTCACTCTGCAAGGTCAACTGTCCATTCTGATGTGTTAAATAACTAGAATAGTAGATTGTAACACAATGTCCTGGCATCTTAATTCTAAGTAGATCCTTTGGCTACAAGTCAGTATCTTAACATTACCAGAGTTTCTGGCATTAAGACAACCACTTTTAATTCTCTCTGGAAGAATTTCATCAGTTAAGCAATTCTTTTGGAATCCAACTTGAGCCAGCTCTATTCCCTGGAAATTTGCCACCTATGCACCTACTTACCCACTGCCAGCGTACCCATGGCAGACTCTCCTTTCTCATTGATTTACTGACATAATGCAATCTCAGTTCATTATTATAATTTTCATTTCAACTACAATTGATCATTTAATTTAAAGTCATTAAAATTACTATGGTAATTATTTTTCATTCCTGACACCTATTATTCTATACTATTACTAATAATTAAAGCTATGATAATAAGAATAGTAATAAATCTATAATAGTTCATTCCACATCACCTTAGTTTGGAACACATTAGCTGTTTATACCTTTAAGTTACTCAAGGACAATTCTATGTAAATATCTGTTGCCCTTTATTTTTAAAATTATTTCTTTGGAAGTTTTCCCAGATTGGAAATACTGGGCCAGAAAAGATTAACATTTTCAAGACTGTGTGTTTATTGTCAAACTGGTTTCCAAATATATTTTAATTGACAATGCTAACAGCAATACATACATGTTCTTATTTCCCTGAAGTGTTACTAATACTTTGTTTCACTGAGGCACGAAGAGATAGGGAAAAACACAAACACTGGCATCCATGTTTCCTGATTTTGTCATGTAATGATTTCAGCATAAGATAGCATATAAGCAAAAAATTATATTAATACAATAGATAAGACTGCACATTTTACTGTGTGATCTAGCATCAATAATGTTTTCTCTTAAAATAATATATTTGGAAACTGGTTTGGCAATAAACAGTCTTGAAACTCTTAATATTTTCCAGTGTCCTAGAACAACTGACTACTGGTTTTTCTTTCAATTTTCTGAATACGTAGTAGCTTCCAGGCACATCTTTACATAGATTCAGTTTTGGTCCCATGGTGGTTAATTGCATAGGCTCAAGAACAAGAATGAATCTCAGGTCTCCCATTTACTAGATGTGTGACCACACACAGGTTACATAATCTCTCTGTGTTTCAGATTCCTTTCCATAAAATGAATATGACAGTGATATTAAATAGTATTAAAGAATTTAAATGAGTTAATGTATAGGAAGTACTTATATTGTACCTAATATATAGTAAATCATCAATAAATATTTGCTATACTTTTAAAGTTTAATACTTACTAGACCGGTACATATTTAAGAGGCTTTGTTTAAAATGATTGATTAAGCCATTTATGTTGTATTTTTAAAAGATATTTTATACTCTGTGGACTATGGAGAGCAAATAGGTTTCATTACATGGACCAACGTGAATTGATTGCTTATAGGTGCCTGAAACACTACACTAAAAGTGATTTTGTGTCCATAAACACAAAGCCTCAAGGGTAACTAATGATTAGCAGTGTCTGTCACAGGCACAGAAAGGACAACAGGAAGTTGTCCTTTTGATACTATTGATGTGGGCCAAATATAAACAATCAAGTATTTGTATCTAAATAATTTTTTTTTGGTTCTGTGTAGACACAGAATGAAAATCATTTATTGGCTCTGTATATACATAAACTTGTTACAGAGACAATCTGAGATGGGTATTGAATTTGGAGTGAAGGACCTTGTCTTTCACTGGATCACTTACACAGGAATTTTTTTCATGGAAGGTCATACTTTCAACTATTTGTATTTAACTACAGAGAAGAAAAAAGGGTATTACTCTAGTTCTAAAAGATTTAAGCTCATTGAAATAATGTATATATGACTTTTTAATGATAAATCTTAGTTCCCTACCTAGTAGCCTATGTTATTATAGAAAGAAAAATCAGTTCCTTAATGTGCTGCCATTTGTCTCCCCAACTAGTCAAGAAGGAACTCATATGGAAGCATCATATCTTATTCATCACTGTGTTCACAACACTTGGTCTGGAGTAGATGTTCAGTGAATGTTTGTTAAGCAAATACATATCTCCTACATCTCGGGCACTGTGGTGTAGGATTTAAGATGAATGAGAGTACCCTAGGTGGTGTCAGAGGTTTTCATTGCCATAACACAGCGGCACTCTCAGTGGCTGTCACAGCTAATGGGAATTTAACTCTTGAAACATGCTTGCTAAGTTTTCCAATTATTTCCAGTTTTATAATTCCAATAGGTGATCTTTTTTCATTTCTTTGTGAAAAATACTATGAGGTTTATAACAGTAATCATTACTTCTTACCGTTAAAAATAACTTTCCTTCCTGGGTTTCTATCCTGCCACACTATCACAATGTTTTTTTAAATTTCTCCTCATGTTTGTTTTCAGTCTACTCTATTTATCATTCAGCCTGTGCTGTTCCCTGGGAGTTTATTATTGGCCTTTTTCTCTTTTACATATATACACATTCATATCTTGAAATTACCACCTCTATCACCTATATGTTGTTGATACCTTAAATAACATTTTAATACTCTTATTCTTGAACTTCAGATTTAAATGTTGAACTCCTCCCTTGACATCTTTTCCTGTATTACTTCCAGGTCCTTCAAATCCAATCTATTTAATACCATAACTATTACTTCCCCTGTCAGAAACATATTTATGTATTATATAAAAGAATGGTTACACACTTTGGTGAGTTACAAAGTCTAAAATCCCTGATAAAACTTATGAAAAAAATCTATTATCTTTTGCACCTAATATTCAGCAAGTCCTTTTGAGTCTAACTTTTCCATTACAGTATCCATCCTCCCTTTCCATTCCCACTGTCACTGTCCTGGATGAAGACCTTGTTGCTATCTGCATTATTGTAATAGTGTCCTTACTTATATAATGTCTTCTCTCTATATTGCTTACTAGTTGCAAGCAGTAACTATAATCCCTAAAAAATTCTCCATACCCATTTAATTTAGAAAAGAATTCAGTGTCCTTTCTTTGCATGGAATTTTCTTTTTTCAATTGAAGTACAGTTGATTTACAATATTATATTAGTTTCAGGGTACAACAGTTTCAGTGTTTTTGCGGATTATACTGCTTTATAAAGTATTACAACATACTGGCTATAATTCCCTTTGCAACATAATATAATCCTTGTTGCTTATCCATTTGATACAAAGCAGTTTGTATCTGTTAAAGCCATTAATTTGTCCCTCACCTCTGTATGGGATTTTTTAATCTCAATAATTTTTTTGCACACTCCAAATATATCAATGATTTTATTGGGTGGAAATACACTAAATGCCCCACTTAAACACTGTCAAGCTGAATAAAAATGCAAAACTTATACAGAAGAGGCATATGTAAAATGTAAAAAAAAAAAAGGGATTGAAAGTACAAGAATGGATATGAAATACCAAAATTAAAACAAAACAAAAGCAATGAAACAAAAAACAAAGAAATGAAGCTTACATTAGTGCCTGATATGGTATAAGAGCCAAATAAACACTTTTTTGTCTTCTTGTCTTTTTAGGGCCTCACCCATGGCATATGGAAGTTCTCGGACTAGGGGTCTAATTGGAGCTGTAGCCACTGGCCTATGCCACAGCCACAGCAAAGCCAGATCTGAGCCATGTCTGCGACCTACACCATAGCTCACGTCAATGTCAGATCCTTGACCTGCCGAGCCAGGGATCAAACCTGCAACCTCTTGGGTTCCTAGTTGGATTCATTTCTGCTGCGCTATGATGGGAACTCCAATAAACATTATTTTTATTAACAAACTTGTCCAAAATCATATAATGACAGGGACAGGATTTAAACCCAGGCAGTCTAAAGTTCATATGCTCTTAGCTACTACACAGAGCTACATAGGCACTGATTAAACACTACAAACAAGAAAGGACATAAAAAGGAAAATACTGAAATACTTGAATACAGCAAAATATTAAATATCTGTTTATTAGAAATGTATCACAAGGAAAATGAAAGGCTATCTTTACAAAGAAATTATACTTGAATCTGAACTTATCATTAGATAAAACTACCAATTTACAAGTATTATAAAGTCAGAAGAACATGTTAAATGACCTCTGAGATGCAGTAGCAAAATATAAAGCTGCAGGGTTTTTTTTTTTTTTGTCTTTTTGCCTTTTTATCTAGAGCTGCACCCGCGGCATATGGAGGTTCCCAGGCTAGGGGTCTAACAGGAGCTGTAGTTGCCGGCCTTTGCCACAGCCACAGCAATGCGGGATCCGAGCTGCGTCCGTAAACTACACCACAGCTCACCGCAACGCCGGATCCTTAAGCCACTGAGCAAGGCCAGGGATCGAACCCGCAACCTCACGGTTCTTAGTCGGATTCGTTAACCACTGAGCCACGAAGGGAACTCCAAAAGCTGCAGGGTTTTGAAATCCATCTCTGATTTAAGAGTAAGACGATACACCCACGGGCTACTCTCTTCCAGTTACTAAGGTGGACTTCTTTCTAGGAGACATGAGGGTCTTGTCTATAGACTTTGGTGCTAGGTATCCTTGAAAGTTTTACTAAACCTCTCTTAGACTGAATATCAGCACGAATTTACATCATAGTCTGAAAGTCCTACCAGCTTTTCCTGACTCTTTCCTATTTCCCTTCACACAGTTATTCCCTAATACAATCTGGTCTTGGCATCTGCTTCTTGGAGGACCCAGACTAATACATTCTACTTAAGAGGCCCTGTATGTCTGTGAGCATAAATGACATCATTTTGGGCCTTTACAGTTTCTTCTGTCCTTCCGCTGACCCTACCAAGGACTGTACTGTGCAGTGAATCACTTCTCTGTCATCGAGGGTTTTATAGCTAATAGATATTGGTTAATAATCATTAGGACCAGGTAGCCTCTGTGCCCTGTTAGTCCTCAAACAGTGATGGAAAACTTCCCTGACGTATTCCCAGAGTCCACGAGACCAGTTACTTACCCAATCATGAATCTTAACTTAGAAATGCAAATCCTATTTCCGAGCACCAACCCCATATCCTGGGTTAACTATAAAATTGTCCCAACGACCCTCAGCGGTGCAGAGTGCAGCTGCCAATAATGCTTATCCACCCCATCTGGTTCCCACCCTGTGAGTAAGTAATAATAAATTGACCTATTAATTATATGGCGCTATCTGGATCATTTTTCAGTCTCATGATGCCTTGGAGGATATTATGCTAGGTGAAATAAATCAGACAGAGAAAAACAGTATGTTATTATTTATATGTGGAATCTAAAAATAAAACAAACTAGCGAATGTAACAAAAAAGAAACTGACACATATAAAGAACAGATTGGTGATTACCAGCGGAGAGAGGAAGGGGGGAGGGGCAAGATTAGGATAGGGGACTAAGAGGTACAAACTACTGTACGTAAAGTAAATAAGCTACAAGTAAAGACTAGGTAGTCAACTGTGAATGACTGTTTCCATGCAGGTACTCAAACAAGGCCTCATAGAGAAGTCTTTTGCTCTTTTTTTGCTGCTTTAGTTTCATGCTAATGACATGGAAACTTGCTATAAGATAATGCACAGTCCATATGCTTATGCAGGTACATTCATTGCTACCTCAGATCTTGACCTATTCCTAACACTCTTAGATCTTGCCTCTTTCTAGGATCCTCCAGTCTTCTCTGTCTCTTATATATTCCTCCAAATCTCTAGTTTAAAGAAATGTATTTTATGTCTAGAGAAGTATTTATCATAAGCACTTGGCATAATCTTTTTAATGGATATAAGTTCCCAGAACTTTCCCTCAGAAATGAATGACTTTTTGGGTGATGATGGGATTTTTTTAATTCTTTTGATTTGATATCCAAAGTGTAGGGTATTTCAGGAGATGGCAAATGTTCGTGGATTCTTTATTCCACATTATCTTGGAAACTTTTAAGACAATTTTTCATTTGTTTTCATCTTTGTTTTGCTAACCATAGTTTCAAACTACTCTATTTCTCATTGTCACACCACATCTTTCTGACACTATGAATGTGTGTGATCAACAGCACAACCATGAACTAGCCATTTGTCAAGTTAATGGTGCCTTTGCCTTGAAAAGAAATGGAAGTATTTTTTATTCATTCTCTGTCCCCTCACAGACCTCTTGAACTGTCCTAATCACCTTTACCGGACCATTAATTCTCTAGGCAAGTGATCCAACATCCTGGACCATATCTGTTCGATTTTACCTTTTTACCACTGCTGCAGTTCAAATTCTGAACACAACTCTCATAACACATACTTCTTAGATGTCGACCTTAGCCTCTTCTAACCTCTGATTTGCACTTTAGAAGTAGTATTTTACTCTAGATTTCACTAGGTCTGCATGGGCTATATGGTTCCTTTTTTTGTTAACGATGAATACATATCTTAAATTAAGACACTAACATGCACACCACAAAACCTCATTAATTCTCTCTGGCCCCAGAACACACTCTTGTTTGCTTCCCAAATTCGATATTTCCAAATGCAATCAGGAGATATTATAAATAAATTTCAAGTCTATGATGGAATAATTGTTAAAATACTTAAGAACTAAGATTCTAGTGATATTGTAAAATTCAGTTAATATAAAGCATTACAGATTATCTTTTATTTTATTTTTTTATTTTTTATTATTTTCTTTTTTTTTCTTTTTGCTTTTTAGGGTCATATCTGTGTCATATGGAAGTTCCTAGGCTAGGGGTCGAATTGGAGATACAGCTGCCAGCTTACACTACAGCCATAGCAATGTGGGATCCAAGCCACATCTGCAACCTACACCACAGCTCACTGCAACACTGGATCCTTAACCCACTAAGTGATGCCAGGGATCAAACCCGCAACCTCATGGATATTAGTTGGGTTCATTACTGGTAAGCCACAATGGGAACTTCCTACACATCATCTTTTAGCAGAGTCTGAACAAGGAAAGACAGTTACTTTGAGGGACCAGATAACAAAACTATGTCTAAGAAAGATATCCTGGGTTCAAGAGAAAAGTTAATGCATATTTGTCATCAGTTACTTCTGAAAAGAAAGCACTAGGATTCTAACTGTGGGCAAGGCAAGAGTTCAAGAGTTTGATGAACAGTAGAGCCAGGCGAGGACAAGTGCTCTATGAGGGAGGAAAGAAGGAAACCTTCAATTATAAACACGGCTGCCCTGTCCAGAGCTCTCTACTTTTGTGTTCGGGCTAACTGGCATTTTAGACATGTAAAAAGCATAAGCTTCATTTGAAAACAAAAAGATTATATATATTGACCCATAAAGTCATATATAAACCATAGGTATAATAAATAACTTCCTTGGCTTGAATTTTTATAAAGGTAATTGAATTGAAATACATAAGTATAAACACACATATTTCAGAATTACCTGTGTAACGTAATACTGTATTAGAAGCATGGTTACAATAACATCTTTATTTTTCCTTCCTTGATGCACCCCATGGGGCATTTCTTTGTCTACCACCTTCTTAATTGCTTCCAGAATCTTGGCTATTGTCTGAGACTGATGCTTCTCAGTCAGGGATTTACTCCTTCACCTTTTTTCAGGGACGAGTCAGAACGAAATGTATTGGGGTATAATCAGCAACAACTGGAGATAAAGGAGGATGGATGGATGAGTAATACTCCAAAGTCTGGGCAAGCCGGCAGGCAACCTCAAGTCACTCCATCTACAGATTCAAGATTCCCAGGGCAATGCTCAAGTCTAGGGCAAGAGCTTCCGTCTCCAGGGGTAAAGGCAGGATGAGGTCTTCATGACACTAGTTGGTTAAAGGTGGAGCTCAGCCCTTCCTAGACATCTATTATGGTGCTATGCTCTTGATGAACCTCACTGCAGAATCTTAGTTTCAAATTTAGAATCTTAGCAGTTACATGGCAGCTGATGTACCTGGACTATTAGATTAGCATACATCAATACCAACTCTATGCTCCATAGATCAACTTGCCACCTTTCCTTCTACAAAGCTGCAGCTCTCTGGTTATTAAATGTCCAGGTACAAGGGAAGAGAGTAATATTAGACATACTTTAGGAAGCAGAAAAACTCATGCATAAAAGGACAGACTGATGTGAGTTTTGAATAAATCATCTTAAGCAATTAACTCTTTCGTACTTAATCTTAAATCCTTGTACATGCTGGAGAAATATAACTAAAAACAAAATCTCCTCCTAACCCCCAAAACTTCTTCATAAAAGTAGAAGAGAAAGGAAACTATTTTATTATTAAGTGAACATTAAGCACGGCAATTTTCTAAGAGATTGCAAAAACAGAAATAAATCTCATCCTTTTATATAACCGAGCAGAAACAACCCATTTACATGCATGTTCTCAAAATAAACAATAATTGGTCCTCAAGTAAGTGGAGTTGACAGCACCATTTGTCACACAGTCAATTCTAATTTCATTTGATAATTGGGGTGACCATCTGTGTCAGCTAATTGTCTTTATCCAAAGGAATGTAAGTTTCTAATACCTTTCTGACAAAAGGTAGTTTTGCAACTTGGAGCAAGGCACCCCAGCTGAAGTTAGGCTCTTACCCTGCCTCAGAAACTGGAAGATAGAGGCATTAAGTTCTTTGATGATTACATTTCAAAGAGAGTTTCCAGGTCCTTGAAAAAAACTTTCTTGGACCATAAAGCTGGAAAGAGGTTTATTTAGTTTTTAAAAAAACATATGCATCTCAAAAAGACAAAGAAAGAACTTATCACACATTTCCTAAAGTAAATATATTAAACATCACTTTATACATCTTAAATATGTACAGTTTTTTTGGTCACGACTGCAGCCAGGAAGCAAGCCCATACCACAGCAGTGGCAACACCAGATCCTTAACCTGCTGCTCCACAAAGAACTCTTTTAAATTTTTATTTTTAAAAATGTAAACAACTCATACCTATGGTGGAAAAGAAAAAAAAAAGAGAAGACTTTGATTTTGTGGGGATTTGGGAGAAAAACACAGAACATTTCTAAATTGGCTTGGATTAAATCTATCTTAAAGGAAAAAAAATAAATAAAGGGAGAGGAAGCCTCTTCCCTTATTTTCAACAGAGAGAACTAAGGTTTCGTTTTTAATTTGTATTTGCCCCTGCACACAAAACCTGGTGCATAAGTGCTCAACAGATATTTATTATAGAATCCTATTGATATGATAAACAAGATGAGTAACCCCCAAATTGATGGAGGGAATATAAGCAAAAGAATTATAATCAATAGAAAAAAATGTAAGAAGTTAATGATACGTCAAGAAAACGTGCATAAACAATAAACAATAAAATGACAGAGGACAATGTGTTCTAGTTATGAGATAATGAACTGGGTAGCACAAAACTGGAGGTGGTTAGGAGAGCATCACCGTAGGAGCTAGGGGAAAGACTCTTAGAGAGAAAAGGCAAAAACGTAGCAAGGAAGTTTTCGGATTTGGCTTTAGATTAAGCATTTGCTTTATTTGGAAAAGCCGAGTTAGCTGTTTGTGATTAGTTCTTAGGTTTTGATTTCTTAACCTTGTATTATTTATAGGCTTAGCTTTTGTCTGCTTACATAGACTGTTATGATATAAGGACCAGCTCAGTCCAAAAGCCCTTCTTTAACACTCTTCAGTTGAAACAGTGCAAAAGTGGTTATACAAGGACGCAGCAGGGTAACTGATTTATTCTTTTTCATTCCTTTTCCCATTTCTATCCATCCCTACCCATGCAGCCATTTTAATGTGTAATACATTCTTTATAAATATATATATATCATATTTTATAAAATCTTTAAGTTTTGTGATATATCTGTACATACATGCATACATAATTTATATGGACAATACAGTATTATAGGTTTCCTTTTATTTTCTTTATTATATATAAAATGCATGTATTTATGTACGTACATGTGGTGTGTGTATATACATATATGTGTATATACACATATGTGTAACACAAATATATTAAACATAGGTGTTTGTTTTTAAGATGTATCCATGTTGTTTTACGTACATCTAGTCTGTTGCTTCTCACTGTTGGTTAACCCCTGTGGTCTACATCATCCTACTACTCAGTCACTCAAATTGCTTCCACTTCTCTCTATCACAGTAATATTTTCAGAGAATATCTTGAACATGTCTTACAGATATGTATGTTTATTTGTGATATCTACCCAGGACTAGAACTACTGGGTAAAGTGGTACATGTATATTGAATTTCACCTAATACTACTAGATTTTTTTCACAGAATAGCTGGACCAGTTATGTTTTCATTAGCATAGCTTGAGGTTTGCTACACCCTCACTCCTCACTCCCACACAACACTTGGCATTGGTCAGAACTCAAGCGTTTGCTAGTCTAATAGGGACAAATGATTTACTGGTGTCCTTTATTCTGCATTCCATCTTCTTTTATTGCTATATAGCTCTTGACATTAAAAACATCAACTTTAGTCTGTCATATACTTTGTGAATATTTTTCTTTATGAACTTGTCCTTCAGATAAGTGTTTGTATTGCAGTTTTTCAGTTTGCTTTCTCAATATATTTTTCATTATAGGAAGTCAACTGGCTTAATCTATATTTCCCTTTTTGTCTTCAGTGTCATGCACCTAGAAAGATCTTCTCATCCATCTACTGTATTAGAAAAAACATGCTAAATATGGTTCCAATAAATTTACAAATAATAAAATGTTCTAACAATTAATAGGGAATGCATAACACAAATGGTTTTTCCATTTCTCAACCTGTACTATAATTGATAATTGAAATTTATTTTACTTTTGTAGGAAAAGCACTCATTTTCATGAATTGTTAGGCACAGAATTAACTATGGATGGACCTTTAAGAATCAATAATGTGCCTGCCTATCTTCCTTCAGGTGAGTACATGATCAGTGAGGAAAGCTGTTATTCTCCCAGGAGGAAGTACAGTGGGAAAAAATTGCAACACTAATTGAATAGTCTTTACTTATCTGCAAGAACATATTTTTTTCCAATTTTGTAGGCATTTTTGTTATACGGCTTAGACTTTTTCTCCATAATCATCCTGCAAACTAAATAAATCACTAAACCCTATATATTTTACCTTGTAAAAGGTCTCAGAACTATGCATGTTTCTCCACACTCACAGCTGTAGCCTTCATACAATTACTATCTATTTTTTTTTTGTCTTTTTGCATTATCTAGGGCCGCACCCACGGCATATGGAGGTTCCCAGGCTAGGGGTCTAACAGGAGCTGTAACTGCCGGCCTTCACCACAGTCACAGCAGTGCGGGATCCGAGCCGCGTCTGCAACCTACACCACAGCTCACGGCAACGCCGGATCCTTAACCCACTGAGCAAGGCCAGGGATCGAACCCGCAACCTCATGGTTCCTAGTCGGATTCGTTAACCACTGAGCCACAACAGGAACTCCAGACAATTACTATCTATTAACTGAATTAGTACAACCATCCTTTAACTACTTTTATTGGCTGCCAGTTTCTCTCTGTTCCAATGTATTTCTATACTTCTCTTTAAATCTAATTTGACTATGTGACTTCTCTGATTAAAATTCTCTATTTTCTACACTGTAGTCTGAATCAAGCCCAAACCTCTTTTCATGCCATGGTGAGCCATACACATCTGGCCTCTGTCTTCCATCCTCATCTCCCTCCTTTAACAAATGGCAACCCACCTTTAACCAGAAGACCAGAGGTCTAGACCAATCAAAAGGCTTACGTTTCCCTGAGTATCTTCTCCAAAGTGACTTTTCTTTCATGTTGCTCTGTCTGTTCAGAATGTTCTCCCAAATCTGAAAAAATTCCTAATTACACTTCCTTGAGTCATCTCACACAGACAGATACTTGTAGGAAAACAATCTGGATGTCTGCAGACAGAATAGCCAATCAGAATATCGCTTACTATTGCCAGCAACTTCAGATGCATTAATAACTCAGTAGTTACAATAACCCTAGGAAGCTGGATCTGTGGTAATCTTCATTTCTCAGATGAGGAAACTGAAATTCATGGGGATCAAGAATTGTGCTCAACATCACACAGGTAGTAAGTGGTGAAGCTAAGATACGGACTCTGACAGTCTGAACTTGGAACATCCACATGCTTTATTGCCACTCCATAAAGCTTTCTGATTTTTATCACAACACATATAAGAGTCTTGGAGCACCACAGTTTATTACTCTATCCCCTACTAGACACTGAATCCTTCAGGTCAGGGACAACGTCTGTGTTATCCTCCCTGTATCCTCAGCACCCAGTTTGCTCCGTGATGTAGACTAAATAAGTGAAAAAAAATGACTCATGAATTACACACCTTATTTTCCTTACATTAATTGTGTTCATTACTTGTGGCCACATAAAAGACAAGCTAAGAATAGAGTAAATATGAGCCTCAAATCAGGCCAAGTGGTACCTGTTTTACATTCAGTTTAGATGCAGTGTGAGGAAAAATGAAAACAACCAATTTAAATAAAGTTACTAGATGTATTCTTGGAAGTCTCCTCATTTTCTATCACAAATGCATATTTAAATTTGGTCTGTGCATGTACCATCTTTCCAACTAGATTAGAAATACCTTTAAAGGAGTCTACATTCCACTGTGCCTCCCCCATTGCTTAGCAAGATGCTGTATACATGGACTGCTCAGTAGATATTTGTTGAATAAATGAACCAATTATTTAACTGAAGCTTATTAATATATTAGCATGATTCCATTTTATAGTATTTATAGTATTTGACAAGCAAATGTGTATTAGTGTAAGTTATTCTGATCCCCCCTTCTTGGAGATCTCAATAGTCACCTCTTCCCTTATATGATCATTATTCTGTCACTTACATATTTTGGGATTATCTGTTACATTTCTACTAGATGTTTAAAATCTGACTCACGGGTTTCCACTGAGAGGGAGTAAGACTAAGCATTTATTGTAACAGATACTCACTTGGACATCATGAGGCAAAGAAGCCAGGCAGACTTTCTACCAAATTCTAAGTCTGACACTTACTGCCTCTGTGACCTGGGGATAATAATTTAACTTCTCTCATCTACATATCTATCTAAAGATGAGTTTACTGAATAAAACATTTAACTCAGATTGGACATGAAGGACATATAATGTGTTTTTTTCTCTGCTACAATATAGGAAACAAGATTCTTACCAACTCTGACAGGAACAAGATGTCAGAGGTGGTAAGAATCTTGTTTCCTGTACACATCAGGAACAAGATGCGTAACTTTTTAAAAATAAAAATTTATTCAATTTATCTAAACTAAACTAAACAAAAACATGTTCAGCATTTCTCTCAATTCCCATACCCCACCTCTCACAACCACCAAAATCCATTCTCTGGATCTATGAGTTTCCCCTCTACCCAGATTCCACATGTAAGAGGGATCACACGGTATTTGTCTTTCTCTGACTTATTTCACCTAGCATAATGCCTTTGAGGTCACAAATGGAAAGTTTTCACCTTTTTTTTGTTTTTGTCTTTGGTTAGGGTCACACTTGTGGCATATGGAAGTTCCCAGGCTAGGGGTCAAATCAGAGCTG
This sequence comes from Catagonus wagneri, assembly GCA_004024745.2. NCBI lineage: Eukaryota > Metazoa > Chordata > Mammalia > Artiodactyla > Tayassuidae > Catagonus > Catagonus wagneri. The sequence continues at coordinate 27,933,433 of PVHT021183634.1, read as the reverse complement.
CAGCTGCCGGCCTATGCCACAGCTACAGCAACTCGGGATCCGAGCCTCATCTGCGACCTACACCACAGCTCATTGCAATGCTGGATCCTTAACCCACTGAGCAAGGCCTGGGATCAAACGTGCTTCCTCATGGATGCTAATCAGATTCTTTCCTCTAAGCCACGACGAGAATTCCCTCTTTTTTTCTTAGTGAGTCTACAAAAGATTTGTCAATGTTATCTTTTCAAAGAACAAGCTCTTCACTTATCCTTTCTATTGTTTTTTTTTTAGTATCTATTTCATTTATTTGTGCCATAACCTTTGCTATTTTATTTCTTCTCATTTTGGGCTTTGTTTGCTCTCTGTTTCCATATTTTGAGGTACAAGTTTAGGTTGTTTATTTGACATTTTTCTTGTTTCTTGAGGTAGGCATTTATTGCTATGAATTTCTCTCTTAGAACTCCTTTTGCTGCAGTCCATAAATTTTGTTACATTTCCACTTTCTTTTCTTTCTTCCTTCCTTCCTTCCCTTCCTCCCTTCTACCCTCCCTCCCTCCCTTCCCTTCCCTTCCTTCCTACCTTCCTTTTTAGGGTTGCATTTGCAGCATATGGAAGTTCCCAGGCTAGGGGTCAAATTGGAGCTATAGCTGCTGGCCTATGCCTATGCCACAGCCACAACAACAGGATACAAGCCACACCTGCAACCTACACCACAGCTCATGGCAATGCTGGATCCTTACCCACTGACTGAGGCCAGGGATCGAACCTGCATCCCCATGGATCCTAGCTGGGTTCATTAACCACTGAGCCACAAAGGGAACTCCCTACATTTCCATTTTCATTCATATAGTGAATTTTTAAATTTCTCTTTAGATTTCTTCCATGACTCTCTGGTTGTCCAATAGCATCTTGTTTAATCTCCACATATTTGAGAATTTTCAATTTTCTTCATATAATTAATTTTAGTTTTATACAATTGTGTCTGGAAAAAATGCTTGTTAACAATTTCAGTAGTCTTAAATTTAGTGACTTGCTTTGTGGCTTAACACATGATCGATCTTGGAAAATGTTCCATGTGCACTTGAGAAAAATGTTAGCCAGTTGCTTTTGGATGAAATGTTCTGCAAATATCCTCCTTTCTTCTTCTCTTGATCTCTTCTTTTGTGGTTTGATGGCTATCTTTAGTGGTATGCTTATCTATTCCTTTTTCTTTACCTTTTGTATATTTCCTATAGGTTTTTGCTTTGTGGTTAGCAATGCATAACAATTTATATCTGTAACAGTCTATTTTAAGTGGATAACTAAGTTTGATCCCATTCTTCCCAACATTTTACTCTCCCCTCCACATTTTATGTTTTTAATTATTGTGACGAGAATTATCTTTATTACTTTTGGTTTTTAACCTTTATATAAGCTTCATAAGAAAACCCCTACCTTTAATGCATACTTCTTTTCCAGCAAGATTTAGTCTTTCATAAGTGTTCTTATTACTAATTAGCATTCTTTTGTTTTCAGCTTGAAGAAGCCTCTTTAACATTCTTTGTAATATTAGTTTAGTGCTAAGGAACTCCATTAGCTTTTGTTTGTCAGGAAAACTCTTTATCTCTCCTTCAATTCTGAATGGTAACTTTGGTAGAGTATTCTTGGTGGAAGCTTGTTTTTTTTTTTTTTTCAACATTTTGAATATATGTGTGCTATTCCCTTATGGTCTGCAAAGTTTGTACTGAAAGATCCACTGATAACCTTGCGGGGGCTCCCTTATACATAATTTTTTCTTTTGTTTCTTAATATTTTCTCCTTGTCTTTAACTTCTGACAAATTAATTATAAGGTGGATTGGTCTCTTTGAGTTCATCTTATTTAGAACTTTCTGAGTCTCCTGATTGCATATCTATTTCCTCCCTCAGGTTAGGGAAGTCTTCAATCATTAAAACTTCTAATAAGATTTCTAGCCCTCTCTTCTCCTAAGAGTGCTGTAGTGTGAATATTAGTCTTTTTATGTTGTCCCCTAAATTCTTTAATCTATCTTCACTTATCATTATTTTTTCTTCTTTCTGCTCTGAGTTTATGAATTCCACCACCTTGTCTTCAAGTTGACTGATGTTTTTTCTGCTTCATCTTGTCTGATGTTGAACCATTCTAGTGTATTTTTTTTAGTTTAGTTATTGTATTCTTCCACTCTGTGACTTCCATTTGGTATTTTCTTATATTTCCATCTCTGTTCTCACTGTGTTCATCGATTCTTCTCACCAAAGTTCAGTAGACATCTTTATTATCATTACTTGAATACTTTATCAGGTAAATTACTTATCTCCATTTCATTAAGCTTTTTTCTGAGGTTTTGTCTTGAGTTCTGGTTAAAGATGAAGATGTAGGAAGATTCTGAACTCATCTACTCTCATGGACACACTGAATGTGAGTCCACAGCTACATATGGAACAATATCCTCTTTAAAAACCTAAAAACTAGCCGAATAATGACTACACACCAGGCAAATGAGAAGAAAACAACATCAGAGTGGGTAAGAAAGAATGGACACCATCTCACCATAAACCCCACCTCTGGAACCACAACTGTAAAGGAACTCAAAACCTAGAGCTTCTCCCTGAAGAATGAAGGGTTCAAAACCCATACTGGACACTGTAACTTTTAAGAGATGCATTTGAGAGATGAGCCAGCCTCCTTGAAATTTCCGTCATGGCTAGGCAGTTAATGAACCTGGCCAGCATCCATGAGGACACAGGTTTGATCCCTGGTATTGCTCAGTGGATTAAGTATCTTGTGTTGTCATGAGCTGTGGTGTAAGTCACAGACATGGCCAGATCCTGATTTGCTGTGGCTGTGGTGTAGGCCAGTGGCTACAGTTCCAATTTGACCCCTAGCCTGGGAATCTCCATATGCCATGGGTGTGGCCCTAAAAGAACAAAAAAAAAAAAGAGAGAGAGAGAGAGAGATGATCCTCCAAAACATCCAGTTTTGAAAACGAATGGGGCTATTATCCTGAGACCCACAATATGGTAGCAACCTGACAAACACCTCTCATAGAGCTCTCAAATTCACCAGCCCCAGGGCCCAGCTCAGAGGCAGCCAACTGTCCTCAAAGGCTCACCTACTTGTATTAAAATCTCAACCTGAGGGGCAGGGATCTAAGTTAACATGTACATCTAAAAGCTTGCTGAGAAATTCTCTGAGGAAGGAGACTGGCAGGTGCCATCTTCACATTCTCCCTTTGCTGTACTCCAGAGCACCAGTATCTCCCAGAATGGTGCCTTTACACATGTCTGCTGCCCAGAAGATGGCTCTTTATCACTGGGCTCTGGGGGTCAGGGCACCTTACTTTCTTGGTCCCATGGGACTGTAGTAATTGATATCACCAAAAAGGAGCTCACATCCCTGTCTGGTGTCCCAATATTTGGTGTCTGCTACCAGGGGAAACCTCTTTAATATCTGGCTGTGGTGGCCAGTGGGGCTTATGCTTATGGGTCTCAAAGAACTATAACCAACAGAAAAAGAATTCCTAAATGGCTACCACCCCCAGGGACAGCAAGAATTAACAGACCCAGGACCTTGGTCTTTCTTTGAAGGAGGCCTATTAGCTAATTAGTATGACTGTGGCCTGAGGGGCAGGTTCCAAGTAAACACATATCTAGGGACTAGCTGTAATATTTTCCAAAGGCCTGAGATGATGAAGCATTATCTTCACACTCACCCTCTGCTGTGCTGCAGGGTAACAGTCTCTCCTGGAAGGGAAATCTGCATGCATCTGGTACCCATTTTTTGTGTCTTGATCACCTGGCTCTTGTGACTAGCTGGGCTTATGCTTGTAGCTCCTCAAGACTGTGTATATTTGCATACTTTTAAAAGCTGCTGCTTGAGGACCTGGCTTCCATTCAGTCTTAATCTAGGTACTGCAGTCTTTTCCTCTGGGACACTGACAGATTTTGAGATATACTACACTACTGGGAGCTATTGAAAATACACTAGGCTGCTTGGATAAGCACAGAGATTTGATGGAAAACCAAGAACTGGGGCAGGGAAGAACAAAAAGCTTTATCTCCTACATAAGATCACTCCTTCATCAGGAGAAGTAGCTGTTTCATCTACTGTAAGGAAACCAACCAAGAAAATCAAGCAAAATAAAGAAACAGATGAATATATTCCAAATGAAAGATGTATGACTTTAATCTACACATTCAATGCAATCCCTATCAAATTACCAAGGACGTTTTTCAAAGAACTAGAAGAAAATAGTTTAAAGTTCGTCTGGAAACACAAAATACCCAGAATAGACAAAGACATCCTGAAAAAGAAAAATGGAGCTGGAGGAATCAGGCTCCCTGACTTCAGACTCTACTACAAACCTACAGTCATCAAAACCATATGGTACTGGCACAAAGACAGAAATATAGATCAGTGGAACAGGATAGAAAGCCCAGAATTAAATCCACACATCTATAGTCAACTAATCTATGACAAAGGAGCCAAGAATATACATTGGACAAAAGACAGCCTCTTCAATAAGTGGTGCTGGGAAAACTGGACAGCTACATGTAAAACAATGAAACTAGAACACTTCCCAACACCATGCACAAAAATAAACTCAAAATGGATTAAAGATCTAGATATAAAACCAGATACTATAAAACTCTTACAGCAAAACATAGGCCAAACACTCTCTGACATAAACGAAAGTAACATCTTCTCAGATCCATGTGTCAGAGTAAGGACAATAAAAAGAGAAATAAACAAATGAGACTTAATTAAACTTCAAAGTTTCTGCACAGCAAAGGAAACTCTAAACAAAATGAAAAGACAACACACAGAATAGGAAAAAATATTTGCAAATGATTCAATTGACAAGGGATTAATCTCCAAAATTTACAAACACCTCCTACAGATCAACACCAAAGAAACAAATAACCCCATCAAAAAATGGACAGAGAATCTAGGCAGACAGTTCTCCAAAGAAGACATGCAGATGGCAAATAAACACATGAAAAGATGTTCAACATCGCTCCTCATTAGAGAAATGCAAATCAAAACCACTATGAGGTACTACCTTAAACAGGACAGAATGGCCATCATCAAAAAATCTACAAACAGGAGTTCCCTTCGTGGCTCAGTGTTTAACGAATCCGACTAAGAACCATGAGGTTGCGGGTTCGATCCCTGGCCTTGCTCAGTGGGTTAAGGATCCGGCGTTGCCGTGAGCTGTGGTGTAGGTTGCAGACGCCGCGCAGATCCAGCGTTGCTGTGGCTGTGGCTGTGGCGAAGGCTGGCAGCTACAGCTCCGGTTAGACCCCTAGCCTGGGAACCTCCATATGCCACAGGTGCGGCTCTACATAAAAGCAAAAGGACAAAAAAAAAATCTACAAACAATAAGTGCTGGAGAGGGTGTGAAGAAAAAGGATCCCTTTTGGTGGGAATTCAAATTGGTACAACCACTGTGGAAAACAGTATGGAGATTCCTCAGAAAACTCAAAATAGAATTACCATTTGATCCAGCAATCCCACTCCTGGGCATCTATCCAGAGGAAACCATGACTCGAAAAGACACATGTACTCCAGTGTTCATTGCAGCACTCTATGCAATAGCCAGGTCATGGAAACAACCTAAATGCCCATCG
>PVHT021183634.1:27877701-27922997 GCA_004024745.2 Catagonus wagneri | reverse complement strand
AAAAAAAAAAAAAAAAAAAAAAAGAAAAGGAAGAAAGGAAGAGTAACTCATACACCAAAGATATCTAATAAATTTGGACTATCATTAACATAGGGGCTTTCCGCTAACCTAATTACTGTATGCATTATAAAAATATTTATCACTCTCCAGTCTAAAAATGTATTTGATCACTGATACTTTGTCTTATTCTTAGAGACCTGTAATAGGATTGCCCCATTCCTTTTATAGATAAAGAAACTGAGACTAGCTCTGACATTTTCTAATTGTTTTTAAGCAGCGTTTTGATCAAAGTATACCTAGGATATAGCTATGGATTCTTTTTTTAAAATATTCTGATTGATAACAACTGATTATGAGCTGCAGTTTCTCAATTTGCATTATCACAGACACTTCACTCATATACTTTTGAGTCAAATCTCATTTCCCAGAGATAGTTGAATATAATACATAGGTTTGTGCTTTCAAGTTAAAGTGTGGATATCTGATATTAGAAGAGAGCTACTGTCCTGTATTATGTCAAAGATTAACAAATTAAAAATGGTCAAAATGAGGCTAAAGTTCTCTAGGACACTGTGCTGATTATTTTGCATTTTCCCTAAACCTCTCCAATACTTACTCTCTGCCTTTTTCTGCCTTGCACTTTGCGTAGGAGACTGACACAAATGGACTCTATCTACTAGACTTCCCTGCCAAAAGTCTTTCAGTTGGGTTTGGACACTAGAAGAAGAGGCTGTTAATCTGAAAGCAGGGAGATAGAGACTGCAATATTTATTCGTGTCTCCTTTTCTTAGCCCTGTGCAATATATATATAAAAAACATTTAATTAAAGTCTCTCATTTAGAAGATCTCTGGTGGCCTAACAGTTAAGGATTTTGTGTTGCCACTGCTGCAGCTCAGGTTCAGTTCCTGGTCCAGCAACTGCTGCATGCTGTGGGCACAGCCAAAAGAGAAAAAAAAAAAATGTCTCTTCATTTGGAACATTTGGGGTGAATTCTGTTTTCCTGCCAAGACCCTGATTGAAATAGACACAGTGTCTTAATTCATGCTAATAATCCAAATTTAATCATTGAAATTTATGAAATCTCTAACATAGAAAGTTTATTAAGTATAATTATATCTGGCAGGAAATAATAAAGCACCTGGTTCAAAAGACTTAAATTAATCAGGATTTTAATCAGTGTTTCTTTTTAATTTTTATATAATGAGAAGTATGGAGGTAGGTGACTACCAATACTAATTTTAGACTCCACAATGTACATTCTGACATATACTTGACTCAGCCTTTATTTCAGTATCACATGATGGTTGCCCGAGCTCCATTTGTCACATCTTCATTCAATCAAAAAAAAAAAAAAAAAAAAAAAGCAAGATGAGGAAAGGCAAGCACAGCCGTGTCCTACTTTGTCAAAACTCAGTTACTGGAGGCTGTTCTCAGAAGATTTATGGTTACACTATTTATTATGGGCTGAATTGTGCCCCTTAAAATTGATATGTTGAAGCACTAACTTCCCATTATCTCATAATGTGTATATGTTTGGAAAGAGGACACTAAAAAGGCAATTAAGGTCAAATGAAATCATATTGGTTGGCCCTAATCCAATCTGAATTATGTTCTTATAAGAAGAGAAATTTAGGACACATCAAAGAGATATCAGAGATATGCATGCACACAGGAAAGACCATGTAAGGACATAGTAATGTTTCTTTCACCACTCCTTTTCAACATTGTACTGGAAGTCCTAGCTAATGCAATAAGGTAAGAAAAGGAAATTAAAAATATAAAAATTGGGATTAATAATAACATTGGTTATTTAGAGGAGGTTGTTTGTTTGTATGTTCTGGCAAATTAGATGATGTCTATGCAGAAAATCCCAAAGAAACGATAGCAAAAAATCCTATAACTAATAAGCAATTATAGCATGGTTTAAGATACAAGGTTAATACACCGAAATCCACTGCTTTCCTATATACCAACAATGGAAAATTGGGATTTGAAATTAAAACCACAATACAATGGCCAAAACACAGAACACTGGCTACACCAAATGTGAGAAAGGATGTGGAGCAACAGGAACTTTTATTTACTGCTAGTAGAAATGAAAAATGGTATAGTCACTTTGGAAGACCAACCATCACTTTCTTATAAAAGTAAACATACTCTTGCCATAGGATACCAGAATCATGCTTTTCGATATTTAAGAGGAGTTGAAAACTTATGACTAAACAAAAATCTGCACATAGGTGTTTATAGAAACTTATTCACAACTACCAAAATATGGAAGCAACCAAATGTCCTTCAGTAGATGAAGACATAAATACTATGGTATATTCAGACAATAAGATATTATTCAGTACTAAAAAGAAATGAGCCATGAAAAGACATGGAGGAAACTTAAATGCATATTACTAAGTGAAAGAAGCTGACCTGAAAAAGGCTACACACTGTATGATTCCTACTGTATGACATTCTGGAAAATGCAAAACTGGAGCCAATAAAAAGACTAGTGGTTGCTAGGAATTGATGGGAAAGATAAACAGGTAGAGGACAGAGAATCTTAGAGAAGTGGAACTACTTTGTATGATAGTATAATGGTGTGTACAAATCTTTATATAGTTGTTTAAACCTATAGGATGTACCACATCAAGAGTGGACCCCAATGTAAGCAATGGACTCTGGGTGATAATGATGTGACAATGTAACTTTATCAGTTGTAAAAAATGTACCACTCTGGTGGGGCATGTTGTTATGAGGGAGGTTATGCATAGTTGGGGGGCAAGTATATATGGGAAATCTCTCTACCCTACACTCAATTTTACTGTGACCCTCAAATTGTTACTGCTCTACAAAATTAAGTCTCTTAATTTGGCATGAAAATGAAGTACTTAGGAATAAATCTAATAAAATATGCAGCTAAAAGACCTAAAATGTAACACTGAAAAAGAACAAAATACAAAAGACTGACACACGAATTCGACTTACTATAAAACTACAATAATCAAAATAGTGTGTTTTTGGTGAAAGACTGTAAAACAGGTCATCAGAACAGAATACAGAGCCAAAACTAGACCCACACAAACATAACCAATGTATCTTGGACAAAGGAGAAAAAGCAATTCAATGAAGAAAGTATAGTCTTTTCAGTAAATTGTGGTTGAACAAAGGATATCCACATGCAAAAGTAAATGAATATAAACACCATTGTGAATATTGATAAGACTAGAAAAAAGAGGATGTGGCAAGACCTTTTAATACTTCAGACAAATACTAGCCTTGTGTATGAATGCAGCTCCTATTTATAATATCATTACAAATTTCAGAATTAAAGCAGTTCCAGGCCTTAGGAAAATGACATGATGCAGTGGAAAGAACTAGGGTTTTGTGATATCTGAGTTGTCATATATTAAATCTTTGGTACTGGAAAAATACCTTAATATCCCTGAGTAATGCTTCCTAATCTATAAAATGGAAATAAAGATACTGCCTTCCTTTTCTGACATGGTTATGGAGGTATTATTAAATAATGGATGTGAAATGATAACCATATCATAAACATCTATTTGTATTAAGTGAAGCTAAGGAAACAGTGATATAAATTTAAAACCAGATAGGCAGGCTTAAAAAATATTGTCAGTGATATGTCCAATGTATCACCAAGAACCTCACACATAAAATAACACCTGAGTAATTTTTATTGGTGCACTAAATTGGTACACTGTTTTGTTTTGTTTCCCACTACGAAATAATACCATTTTAAAATATATTCAGTATTTATGATGTATGATGAGGTTATGATTTAGAGATATTCAGTGCCTTAACTGGTGCTGTTTCCATGGAAACAGGGTACTTTCCTGCCTCTTTACATTAGATCTGACTTACTTTGGGCAATGTAATCTTAGTGGACATGACAAAGCCAGGGGCTTGAAAAGTGCCTGCAGTATTGGTCCTGTTTTTTTGTTTTGTTTTGTTTTGTTTGTTTTGTTTTGGTTTTTTGTCTTTTTGCCTTTTTATGTAGAGCCGCACCCGTGGCATATGAAGGTTCCCAGGCTAGGGGTCTAACAGGAGCTGTAGCTGCCGGCCTTCACCACAGCCACAGCAACGCAGGATCCGAGCCGCGTCTGCAACCTACACCACAGCTCATGGCAATGCCGGATCCTTAACCCACTGAGCAAGGCCAGGGATCGAACCCGCAACCTCATAGTTTCTAGTCGAATTCGTTAAACACTGAGCCATGACGGGAACTCCTGAAAATTCACATTTAAATGATAAAAAGAGTAACTGCAATAATAACAGATACTCATTATACTTTAGTATGCCTTTGCATCACTGACATTGAAGGAATAGACTTGAGAAGTGTTTTTTCTATAATTTAGTTTTTCAAGTCAGCACAACATATTGAATTTTATCCTTGGCATTTGTCCAGAGTTTCATGAAATGCCTGAGTCTAAAACTAGTGAAGAAATAAGAGAATTAAAAGGGGGGAAATCATATGTTTGCTTTGAATCATTCCTGGCAGACTCTTTCCCATTTGGTTTTTCACATCCTCAGTAATAATTCATTAGGTGACAATAACAAAGATCAGATTTATTCGTAAAGCAAGATTTACAAATGGCCTAGAATAGGTTTCCTTTTGCTCCGATTTTCCTTAGATCACATTGTCAATATATATTTCTGGTTAGCAGTGATGCCAATATTGGCCTTGATATTTTATCACTTAATATCTCTTTGCACATCAACATCAGGTGTGTGGGGAATATCTTCAACACAATTGCAATGCATTTACCTGAGTCCTCCTACTCGTGAAAAGGTGGACAACATTACAAGGGAGTAGCTAAAACCTGGTGCCAGAGAATAAGTTCTGAGAGATCATATCACAAATGAGCATCTTCCCAGAGCTGAAAATTAATCACAAGGGATATCAAGTCCTTATCATACCATAGTAAGTTCAAAAGCCAGGAGGAGAAGCAGAAACATAGCAGCAGCTTGAGAGTGATGTTGTGTATCAGTGAGGAAGGCAGAAGAGTCTGGGGTAACTGCTGAGAAGAACCTAATGACAGCCACAGCTATCATGAGAGCCAGTGAGAAAGGCAGAAGAGTCTGGGGTAACTGCTGAGAAGAACCTAATGACAGCCACAGCTATCATGAGAGCTGGATATATAATAGGTGCATGAGGGTTTTGAACTGGCTTTTAGCATGAGACTGTGTTTATCTCAGCATTGACCTAAAACACATTTTATGTATATAACCAGATAGATACTGGTGCCTTGAGCCTATTTCATCCTTGATGCTAAAATGTTTTCACTCCTTTCTTAAGCTTAAGTTTCGTCTAACACATACACACATTGATACATCTTCTCTACTCCTAGGGTAGTATTCTGTGCAGTTCTCTCATAGAGGTACTTATAGCTTTCCACAAGAGCATCAGTGTATCACGCAGCTCTAGGCAAATGAACTGAGAAAAACTAATGATTATTTTTAATATTAGAGAATCTTTAGAGCAAGGAACTTTCTAAAGATAATATTGGATTCTTAAATGACTGTTACATTTATTTCTTAATAGTTCAGTCTTTTACTGGAGTAGTCCAATAGCAAATTCACAGCTTTTAAGACTATATTTTGAACTTTTTAATTATGTTCTTTAGATTCAATGTTTGTTCATAATTATTTATATAATCTACATACTAGTGTCAAACTTGTGATTTTTTTTTTACCTTTTATTATGCAATGAAATTTAATTTATTTAATATTTCCGTGCTTTAAAACTTTTCTTGTTGAAATGGAAAGAACACTAAACTTGGAGTAAAAGCCTCTGACTACAGATATTACCTCTGTTGTTTTACATTATGTGAATTTGGGAAATAATTTGAACACTTCAATGCCTTAGATTCAGTTTCTTCATATCAAAAATAAGATTACCAAGGTGTACTTAGCTCATAGAGTTGTTGTGAAATTAAATTAGATAATAAATTAGATAATATAAGTGAAGCTTCCAGGCACATATTGGACACTCAATAAATATTTGTTACCATTTGGTTGTGAGCTCTCATTGCCCTTAACATTGCTTCTAAAATATTTAGAACCATTATAATGCTAAAATGCTTTCTCAGACAAGGTTGAACTGAGCTATAAATTCACCAAGGCATTCATATTTTCTCAAGGAACATATCTAAAACTCTTATTCAAAATTATACAAAGATTGCTTAAGACACTGGTAAAAGTTGGACAAAATTCCTCCAAAAAGAATATTTTTACTAGGGAGAGACAAAAGGAAAGGTGCTATCCCCCCAAAGGCATCCATCTATGTACTATCTATTCCCTGTACCCTCTCTTCTTTTCCCACAACCTCTCCCTCTCTTCCTTCCTTCTACCCTCTACTCCCCTACTCACATTTTTTTTCTATGTCTGCAGACCTTAGGTTCCCACACAGAATCCAATGAATTTCAAAATCCAAGGTCTCAGCAAACACTATAGCAAATTCTACAGTCCCTTGCTACTCCAGGTGTAGTCTGTGGATGATCAGCATTATTATAATCCTGAAGCTTATTAGATATGCAGAATCTCAGATACACAGAACCAGATCTGCATTTTAACAGGATGCTCAAGTGATTCTTATGTCCATTAAATTATGATAAGAACTGGTATAGCCAATAGTTCTCAGCTCTGGCTACACATATTAGAATTACCTGGAGAACTTGTAAAAATTGATGTATCCAACCTCTACCTTCACAAAAGTTTCTGATCTAATTAATGTGATGTGGGGCCTGAGCTTTACTACTTTTCAAAAGCTCCCAGGTGATTCTAATGGGCTGCCATGTTTCAGAGTCTTTTTCCCACCCCAGTCATGTTTTAATACAGAGATATTTTCAAAACTTCACCTCCTTAATCAGTAAGAATTTATATATTTAAACAGCTTTGGCTATTCATTTAGCAAGACAAAAAAAGTGATACAAAGAGACATACTCAAAAAAGCTTTCTGTTATTTCCCACAATGGCATGTAGACATACAGTGATCTGAAAACTAAAAATTTTTTAAATTTTTTTAAAGTTTTTAAATTTAAAAAAATTTAAAATACATATAGACATACACATTTTGTTTATGTGTTTATATAATAAAATCTTTATCTAAAATCTCAGCCCACCTATCTCCTGTAGAAATATATAGTAAATAAATAGAAACTGCATTATAGGACACAGAGGATTCCAAATGAAAAGTGAAAGCTGCTCTTCTCCAACCAATATATCTTCCCAAAGGTAATAACTATTAGTATTTACTTTTATCTTCTAGGAAAAAATTTAATACCCCATAGATAGATTCATTTTTATTTCACAGACTAGAATTACACTCTACACTGTGTTCTTTATATTGGATTTTTCATCTAATATATATTAGAAATTCTTCCTTTTCAGCACACACCTTATTTTTTTCAATAACCTATTTTTCAGTTCTCTGTTCATTGAAGTTCTGGTTGTATACAGATATTTTTGATAGCTTTTTATTTCTCTGTTTGTGCTGATTATTTTTCTACATTTTCAAAATTAAATGAATATTCCTATACATATATCTTGGCACAATTTGGTGAGGGTATATAGAGGCATATTAAGGTGTCATTCCTAGAACAAAATGTATGAGCAGTTTTAATTTACGTGTGTTACCAGGTTGATACTAATGAGATACATGTCGTGTTCTCTTAGCACCAGTCATGCTTCTGCATAATTTTGTCCTCACCAGCTCAAGATATTAACAAACCTCGTAATTTTTGTCAACATGATATATAAAAAAATGAGATTTTATAGTTGTTTTAACGTACTGCACTTCTTTCTGTATGAAAAGGTCAAACATCTTTTCATGTGTTTATTGGTTGTCTTCTCTTTTCATCAATTATACCCTTTTCTAACTTTTATGTTTGATTCAGATGGATTAAGTTCAGAAGTCAGGTGCATATGAGCAATGCTTCTTTTCTTTTGCTGATGCATTAGCAAAGAACACTAGAGAAAAGAACAAGGGCTGACCTCTCTAGAACCATGTTCACAGAGGTAGTTCTTTCAGATCTCTGATAATTGGTTGATTACCAGCAGAGTGTGAACCAGAAGCTAGATAAAGTCTGCAAGGGAACAGAAGGCCGGGGGTTATGAGGCTTGCCAAATCCAGCTCCATTGTCTTTGGGACAAGGATTGAGCATCAGTTCTTACATCGCACTAGGTATGAAATAGCCTTCCACAAACGGATCATCCTGGCTGAGAAAATACCAAGCACACCTTAGAGAAAACCCAAAGATGGAAAAGACCTGGTTAGAGGCTGAGATTCCCAAGACAAAGCCAGAAAAAATGACTAGTGCCAAAACTCACTTACAGAGGTCTAGATTGGGAGTTTAATTTACCTTTTAGCAATCTTCATCTCCAATAGCCTGCCCAAGGGGAATAGACCGAGTGACTCTGTTAAAAATATTTCCATCGTATCCCACATCCAGAATGGATTACTGGATACTAGTAAGGATCTTTTCAATGGATTTTGAGAACTTACTAAAGAAAAAGTAAGCGGAAGTACCAGTTTAAACCCAAACGGTATCCTTTATTGAAAGTATATTTGCCCAAAGAGGTAATTTTAAAGATTAAAAAAAAAAGACACAAGGAGGTTGACTTTAAAAAGTCACTGTCATTGAAGAAGCAGAGAGATTCCAAATATAACATTTCCCATTCTAAATGTATTTTCTAGCCCATTTGCTACTGTAAGTAAATCTAAATTCCATGCAAGAACAATAAATAAAAGCGGAAATAGCTAGTCTATAAAAATCCCTATAAATGATTAGGGCACATGTTACACTCTTCCATGGACCTGAAAATGTGCTTTTATGAAATTTTTTTATTTTAAAATGAGTATTTTCTCACTTTCTTTTGTGATGTTGGTGTGTGTGTGTGTGTTTTGTCTTCAGAGTACCTTAAGCTGTTTCGTCACTGTACTCTCACCACAGTAGTAGAACTCCCAGGAAAGACCAGAAGTGCAGAAGGCATGAAGAAGTTATCATGGTGACCCTCCAGAAGAGGTGGCACATTGTGCAAGCGAGAAGAGATAGACAAAAAGTGAAGTGGTACCCAGCATTAGCACAGCACCAGAGGGGAAACAGGTCACCTGTGAGTACCAGAGGGTAAAAGAAAGCAAACTAGTCTGGCTTAGGGGAGCAGAGGCAGGACATAGGTGTCTAAGCAGGCAAGGGAAGAAGGAAAATGACGGATGCCATGTGACAGCAGGCCAAACTTGGCAATAAGCACATCCAGGAGATTATAGAAATGATGATGGAACAAAGGGAAGAATGGATTCTGCACTAGCAGGTGAAGCATGAGCTGGTAAAATAAAACCCATTACTTATTACCAAATTGACAGGGTGTCCTAAGAAAAAACATATACATGTATATATTTATGTATAACTAGAATGTTTAATAATACTTTTTAAAGTATGGCTCATATGATAAAGTATCATGCAATCATTTTGAATGTGTCTTTAAATAAATATTTAAAGACCTTACCATAAAGTTATATTGGAAGGAGGAAAAGACAAATATTAAATTGTATATATAGTATGGTCAAAATATTTATTAAAAGATATATGGGTAGAGATTTAAAAAAATACAAAAATATCAATGCTACTATTTTCTCATAGTAGAATTATGCAGTTTGCTATTGTGTTTGTTATTATTTTAAAACAATAAAGACAATGACACTAAAAGACTAAATTTAAAAAGCTGGATATACAAGTGTAAACAGAGCTGAGATTAGTATTCTCACAAATACTTTTTGATATATTAGTCCCATATGTACTTTATGTAAAATGATACAAAGTCAAATAAAAAAAAACACTTGCAATAACTGTATAATATGTACTTCTAAAACAAGCTTGGATATTGTTCACAAAACTGTTAATGAAGCTTATCTCTGAATGGAAGTATTGTAAGTATTTTTTTAAACAGTTTTTTCTTATTTTCTTTCTTCCTCTTTTTTCTCCTCCTCCTCTTTCTTCTCTTCCCCCTTCTTCCCTCTTTTTCTTCCAATTAATTAGAAAAGTAAATGTTATTATTCCCTTTAAATGTATCTACATTTTACTTCATTAATATGTTTCTGCCTGGTGTCTTTTTGTGCTACTGCAGTAAGCAAAAATGCCACATTTTTAAAGCAAATTTGAGTTTCATCCACACCATAAAGTGTCCCAGATGAACACTTTCCCTTCCACTTCACATAGCACTCCTCGAAAGATCTGATATGTACAGCATGACCCTAGATTATAAGACCCATGATCAGAGTTCTTCACTAAGTCTCCTCAGTTCAGGGAATAGAGTAGCTGCCTAATATTTATTGGGCAATTCACACTGTTAAATGCTTAATAGGTATTGCTGACCCTAGCTTAACCATCTTAATACCAGAATATTTAAAATATTGATTAAAAGAAAACTCGTATTTTTCTTCCTATTGAGCTAAACTCAGAATTTTTAAAACACTCATTAGGTCATTTTCCAATTATTAAGGAGACAATAAAAAAGACAGGATGTCTATCAATTCTAAGGGCCCCTGTTCCAGAGTTCTTACCACCCCATGCCTCAGAGGACAATGAAATGTTTCTAAATTCCAAGAGTCAAGACCACTTTAGTTTTCTCTCCTAATCCCTCATGCTTATGGAGAATGGGTATTTTATTAAAACATCTGGCAGCAAAACATTTCTGCAGATCAAATGTTGACTTTGCATTTATTTACTCACAGTCAACTCATATTAAGTCTGCAAGTCCTGTTTATTGTTTTCTTAATATCTTTCATATCCATGCCCATCTCCAGCATTGTCATTTGCTCAGATTACCATAAGATTTTTTTCAGCCCTCAATTATCTTTAATCATCCTTTATAATTTGATCAGAATGGCAGAAGAGGGTTTTAAATATGCAAATCTTGTCTTTTTACTTTTTTTTAAATCCTTCAGTAGTTTTTTGTTTACAGGGTAAAATTTAAATTTCTATTTTTACTGAATAAAACTTTCATGATCTGTTCCTTTCCATCATTTGCACTTCTTCCACAACTATTATTCTGGGCACCCTTAATTACTATATTTAATTGATATTAATTAAGTATACCCAGAAGTATTTAAAGTGGAATTTTCAAATACTTGTGATTATCCCAGCTGTTTTGTGACCTTAACTCTTTTACCAGATCAACTCTGACTGAAATATGTTCTTACAGACAACTCCAAGTTAACTATACAATCATTTGTCAAGATCTGGCTTAATTTGCTCTGAGAAGTTCCCTTCTTCAGTTTGGGTTAAACCTCCCACTCCCTGCTGCCATCCTCTCCCTCTGCATATCTACCTTTTTGTCCTCTATTGTATTTTCCTGGTTGCTTGTGTGCCTCTACAATTAGAGTGTGAGTATATTAAAGATAATTTCAATTGTTCGATTCATCCTTTTATGGCCAACAGGAAGTGCATTGGATTATACTTAGTGAGGTCTTTAAAAAGCACTTATTGCATGAACATATATATGACTAACATCAAATCTTCAAAGAAACCTCACTGCTAAATGCTCTAATAAAATTTCCACTTTCCATGAGTGCATATGATATGGGAGAAAACCAAGGAAAACTTCAATAAAATGAAAAGACAATCTACTAAGTGGGAAAAATATTTGCAAAGGATAAGACTGATAAGGGGTTAATATACAACATATATAAACAGCTCATACACCTCAATATGTAAATTGGTGTAGCCAGTGTGGAAAAAAAGCATAGAGATGTCTCTAAAAAACTAAAAACCAGAACTACCATATGAACCAGAAATTCCACTGTTGGGTATATATCTGAAAAAAACATATACTCTAATTCAAAAAGATAGTGCTTCCCCACCAATGTTCACAGCAGCATTTTTACAATAGCCAAGACACCAAAAGAAACATAAGTGCCCATCAACAGCTGAATGGTTTAAAAAGATCTGGTATATCTATATAATGGAATACTACTCGGCCACAAAACGAAGGAAATTTTGCAATTTGCGACAACATGGATGGACTTGGAGGGTATTATGCTAAGTGAAATAAGTCATAAAGAGAATGAAAAATACTGTATGATGTCACTTATATGTGGAATCTAAAAATAAAACTAGTGAGTATAACAAAAAAGAAACAGACTCACAGATACAGAGAACCAGTGATGCCAGTAGGGAGAAGAAAGAGGGGAGGGGCAAGGAAATGGGAGGGGATTAAGTGGCACAGACTACTGTGTATAAAATTCTCTATAAGGATATGTTATACAACATAAGGAATATAGTCAATATTTTATAATTATAAATGGAATATGACCCTAGATGAGATCTAGGGTTTGCTATAAATTTGTGCACCGTGCACTTGTTAGCATACAAATGCCAGGTATCGGCACCAATTTTTAAAAATAGGACAGATGATTACTTAAAGACAATAGTTCATACCACATTTTCATTAATAAGGATTTTAGCTTGAAAACCATGTGTACATTACAAAAGAAGGGAAACAGGGAAGTTGATATGAACAGGATTAAGAAGAGCATCCCGTTTCTTATGATTCCTTGTGTTATAAATGGAAACAGATCTGTGTCACTCCCTTAAGATATGAACCCCTGATGCCAGGCACAGCACCCCAAGCACAGCACCCCAAGCACTGGTATCTCAACTGGGGATACAAGAATCTTAGGCACCTCGGATTCACCCCAGTCCTATTTACCAGTAGCCCTTTAAAAGTTGCCCAGGCAATATTTTAATATCAATAACCCCATTTACTGAATCTGCTGGGTATAATTTCTATGAATTAAATTAATCCACACTGTATGACAGAGGCATTTTATTATTCTCATTTTATAAACAGAAAACAAATATTCAGAGAACTGAAATGACTTGCCTAAAGTCAGATAACTGGAGAACAGGGATACTAGGATTGAATCTTGATCCGTGTAATTCCAGCCTCCAAGTTCCTAAACTCTATGTACAATGATGAGTTCAGGCATTGTTCTGGGACAGCCTGACCCAGTCCCCTCATTGCAGACTGTGACTCTGTATCTCCTTCTACAATGTGAATGCAGCCATTGTCCTTGGAGTTTTTCTTAAAGCATTCTTCTATTTAGTCTACTATCCTTTAGCTAATTTTGGTACTTAAAAAAAAAAAATTTTGCTACCCAACTCTGAAATTATTTTTTTCCTTTTTATGGCCATATCTGAAGCATATGGAAATTCCCAGGCTAAGGACTGAATCCAAGCTCCAGCTGAGGCCTACACCACAGCCACAGCAACGCCAGATCTGAATCACATCTGTGACCTATAACACAGTTCGTAGCAACGCTAGATCCTTAACTGGGTGAGGCCAGGGATCAAATCTTCATCGTCACGGACACGGTTTCAGGTTCTTAACCCAAACAGGCACAATGGGAAATTTTGAAATTTCTTAAGACCTTAAGTTCATGGAAAGTTTTTTAAAAAATCCATTCCTTCAATAAATGAAGGGATCTTTACTCCTCAGATTGCTACCCAGTATTTTCCAGGAATCTATTTTTCTTAGATGAACCACTGAAGGAGAACAATAGGAATTGCTATGACAATTGCAAGTGTAAAAGGTAAATCATGGTGCCTGGTACATAGAAGGCATTCTGTTAGTTCCACTACACACAACACTAACACTTCCCTCCTTACAGACTGGTCTGGAAAGTCCTTAGCTTTCCAACTATATGCACTGTTATGTTTGAGTTATTTCTGAGCAATAAGAATACAGACCTTGAGATTCTTCATGCCAGTTGTATTGAGAAGCAGGGAAATATACTCTTAGTGTGTGCCAGAAAACTCAGGAATTGTCCTTTCAAATCTCCTAACCAATCATGCCACCGTTTTCTTTTTCCTGCCAGTTACTTGGCAATAAAAGTTTAAATAAAAATGTCTCAAAATCTTGATCACTGGGCATTTTGTTATCTAATATTGAGGTCCACGTAACAATGCTTTAAATTGTTAAATTATGTTCAAATTCAGATGGATTTCCAGTTTTCTAGCACTAAAACTTAAATCCCAGTATTAACTCATACTGGGAATAGGATTATCATTTGTGTGTACAGTCCAAAAAGTCACGAAGATCAGGAATACATAATTTTGTGCATTTTAGTCGTCACTAATCGATGATTCCATAGTAATTTTTTGAGAAACAAATACATCTCATTTGGAATAAAATCCAAATTTCCAAGGAACTCCATGAGATGCACATAATTCCTATTTTAAGATAAGAGAGCTGAGACCTTGAGAAGCTCATTTATCGAAGAGCACAAAGCAAGAGTACTGATGACTTGTACCTCTCTGCCCAGGTTTTCAAAAAAAAAACAAGGAGGGTGAGAAACTGGTATGGGCTCCCATTAAAAGGAGATGATACAGGCTCACTATCCCAGGTGATGGGCTTTCTTCCCCAGAGAACCGAAATACTGCACTGGTCTCAAGGTCTTCAGATACTAGGGCATGAACATGCTGACTCCCATAAATAGCCTGGACCCAGAATGCAACTGGCCAGTTCATTCCTCCCTTGATAAAGCCATGTTCTCATGTTTGCCCTTTGAAAGGAGGATCCTCAACTTCACCCGTGGAAACCTTGGTTCCAGTGTATCATTGCATGCAGTGAAGAGAGATTATTAGATGACCATGTGCATCTCTGTGCCACAGATCTTGCTTTTGCTATTTCTTTTTACCCAGCAAAGCCTATTTCTTATCCCTCACCATAAATTGATGTGGAATTCATCCCAGTCCTTTGTCTGACAGGGAGCAGCCTCCAAGGAGTACACTCAGCACCATACTGCCTTTCTACCTTGAATGGAAAAGCTGTTTTAAACTTCTTTTAGTAGAAGCGAGAAATTTTTTGTTTTGTTTTGTTTTTATTTTTGTTTTTTTAGGGCTCTACCCGAGGTATATGGAGGTTCCCAGGCTAGGGGTTGAATCCGAGCTGAAGCTTCCAGCCTACGCCACAGTCATAGCCACTGGGGATTCGAGCCACGTCTGCAACCCACACCACAGCTCACGGCAATGCCGGATCCTTAACCCACCAAGCAAGGCCAGGGATTGAGCCTGTGGCTTCACGGATACCAGCTGGGTTCATTAACTGCTGAGCCACATCGGGAACTCAAAAGAAAGAATCTCTAAGTTAATTATGAGCAAAAGAAGAATCCTCCATTTGTTTAAAAACATGGCTTCAGTAACTGTGCCTAGTGTAGCACCATTAAAATACTCCTTTCTCACTTCCTCTACTTCTTTACTCTTTCACTGCAAAATGAAATTCATATACACAAATACTAATATTAATTACTTCTTTTAACCTACTGCAAACAATTATGTTATCTTTCAAGGACTTTTAAGGGTTATCATATTAATTCTGCAGGAAAACACCAGAATTTTCTCTTGCTCCATCTCTAATCTTTCTGCTGTTTTATTTTCCCTTGTATTTAAGTTGCCTTCACAGTTCTTTCCTGCCTAGGTTATTCAGGTCTTCATGGATCATATACTTCCTGATCTTGGAAATGTATTAACTTCTCAGCCTTTCTTATTTTATGGAGAAAATATTTACTGAGAATCTATGATACGCCAGCACTCTGACAGGTCCTCGGCATATATTTGAAAATAAAACACAGTCTCTGCACTCCTAGAACTTACATTGTGCTGCAGGAGAGAGATAATAAGTAATTATCTGAGTGTTTATAAAATTTTGAATTGTAAATTTTTATGAAAAAACAGAAGCAATAGAGAGTAAGAAAAGTGAAAGAAATCATGGCAGCCTGAGAGCCCCTCTGTACCCTCTCCCTTTCTCCATCGTGGAGACCTCTGATCAGACACTACTCTCTCTGTGTCCCATCAACCCCACCACCCCTTCTCCCTAGACTTGTCTGCATCTCCTAAGAGCTTCCAAAACTATGCTTTATATTAATCTACCCAGTTAATTTTAATGGAAATTAAGTTATTTTCAAGAAATTAAGTACTATCGTATTGGTAACAATTCACAAAGGACAGAAATTTGATTTGTGAAACATCATGGTAGTATCACTGGACCGCCATGCTTGGAATGTTCTGAAAATTCACATGCGCAATTCCATCTGGACAGAGGACTATCAGCCAAACAAGGACAGCTTTAAACATTCATTTTAAAACTGGTGCTGAAAAAAGTAATTTCAAACATTTAAACTCAGCCAGCATCACTTTTTAAAACTTGAAGTGGGCAAGTGCAACTGAAGTGTACTAATGACTTTCGGTGTAGTTTTAACCTACGTTAATCAGAAGTGTTCTCATTGTTTGCAGATGGACTTTACAGAAATGGCTTTGCAAGTTTTGCTTACCCATTCTGGCAGTTGTAAGCAGAATAATTTATTTGTGAAGCATCCTTTATGCAAACCATATCCATTCCCCAAATGTTCCCTTGAATTAAATAAGGCAAGAGTGTAGACAGAATAAATTAAAGAAAATCATAGCATGCAAATATTATAGAAGGAATTAATTAAAACCCAATGGCATTTGGCCAGAAAAAGAGAGGGGAAAAACTAATAAGTATGTTCAAAAAAAAAAAAGGAAAAATAACTTTACGTGATATTTACAGGAAATAGAATGTTGAAAGTGATAGAGAATATCTGAATCTGGCATTATTATGAAGGGCATAATTGATTATTCTACCAAAAAGGGAATAATGGAATTCAGAATTAAGTGTAACTTCAATGTTAGATAAGTCTGCAGTTAAATATAAAACAGGATTTTCTTCTAAGAAATTACCACAAATTGCATTCAGCTAAGATGTAGTTATAGTATAACTGATTGGAAGAATTTTAATAATGTAGGTTTTAAGGTCTCCTGTGATATATTCAACTTCATTTCAGGAGTGTAATCACAGTAATGAAATAAGTAAAAATACACTGCATCTACTTGAAGAACTCTGCCCAAACATTTCTGGGTAAAGTCAAAATGGTTACACATCTTCTAAAATAATGCCACAATGTCTACTACTGAAATCATTAAGCAGTTGGGTCACTGGGTTTATTAGATCTTCTGGTTGCCTGTGGGTTTGAAATGATGTTTTCTATATCAAGCCTAGGTAAAATTTCATTTTAAATGTTAAATACTGAATAAATTCATGGTCTAGTGGTGGAGATTATAGCACAATGGGCTCTGAGATGCAAGAGAATTTTGCAAAGTTGTTTGAGAGCAGAAACAAATTCCTCACCTAGTCTGGGAGGAGTCAGGGAAGGTTGCAAGCTTGGTATACTCACAACAGCTCTTAAAAGATGATAAAAAATATAAAGATGATAAGGATATTTTACACCTAAGACAGAGCATGTATAAAGACACAGAGGTGTGAAGGTCTCTGTCCAGCCACCTTCCAATATTTGGCAATGCTTGAGCAAGAGCAGAACTGAGGAGAGAGTAAGAGTGAAAGTAGAAGGCAGGCAGTAGACAGATGTAGAGCAGCCTTGCCTCAGGGAGACAGGACAATCCTACAGGCCAGGAAAGAGCCCAGGGTGGAACAGACTGGGTAGGGTCTATGGTGAACTCCATATCCTGGATTCTTTCCCAATGGAGGTGTCCCCTAATCAGTTCCAGCTGTATATTGATTGCATTGTGTGAATGAAATATTTTGTATGAAACAGTGCTGGTCTAATGAGGAAATTAATTTAAGCATTAAGAAATTAGACTACAGGCTAAAAACAACCCTTCCATGAGCAAATTAGGTGGAATAGGCTTCCATTTTGCAATAACAATAACACACAAATTGAATTAATTCTAACCCACGGTGTATATAATCTTCCATATCTACAAGACAGACTTTTAATTCTCTATTAGTGTTATCAGTATACTGTCTTGTAAGTTCTTTGCTCTTAAAGTGAAGGAAATGATTGAGTTATATGAGAACCCAGATTAATTAATGTAACTATCTTTTAAATGTTATCCTACAGGACAAGGGTACCCGTGCTTATACATATAATGGAATCTTGCAGAATGTTTGTTAAAACATTAGATTTCTGACATTAACTCAAACCAATAATGTCAAAATCCCAGGACCCAGACATCTGCCTTTTCACCAAGCTTGCCAGATTTTTCTGATAAAATGGTCTTGTAACCACACATTGACAATCTCTTATCTAAGGAAGGCTCTGTGTGAGTGGAAAGAGTGATCCATTTTTTACTACATACATTGAACATGACCTGAAGCAGAAGCTAATCAAAGTCCCGAAAGCTGAAGTAATCAGACTTTAAAATTAGAACCTACCTGATGATGGAGGACCTACGTCTGCCTCACTGAATCTTCTTCTTTAGACTTCTAGTCACTCACCGAGAGAAAACCTGGAAGCAGCATAGAGTCGAATATTTCCACATGATCTGGCTCTACCTTACATGCTCCTATCTTAACCTCTAGCCAGTACTCTTATAATTACAAAAACAATAAAACACTACACATTGCATTTCTTATCATTCTATGGTCTTATAGAACTTTTTGGCATGTTAGTGCCTTGTACAGCCTTGGTCCACTGCCTGCAAAGCACTTCCCCGATTCAATTCTTTGCCTAGCAAATATTCATCTCTCCTTTAAGACTTGACCCAAATGATACCCCCTTACTGGTAAAGTTCTCCCATCAAACCCAGGTGATTTATTGCTCTTACCTCTGGTTCCCACAGCAATTGGTTCACATGGTTGTAATATATTTCATTACAATTATATTTATTCTACTATCTCTTTTATTAAACTTTATAGTCAAAATAGTAAATTTGGTAGTCTTTCACAACACCAAGTGGTGGATTCAACTTAAAATATATTTGTTAAAAGGCTGCCAACATGGAGGTCCCTGGAGCAATTCACCCACAATCAATCAACATAGCCCAACTGTACCTGAGTTAATTAATATTTTTAAATCTTTTTGTCAAATAGAGGTCTATTAAGAAATTCTAAATCAATTCAGTTACTAGATATTACTTTCATATTCTATTGTCTTAATTGATGAGATCTATTCCACTGTTACATCTAGGTTGTTTGCAATATAGGAGTTTTCTTTTTCTTTTCTTTTTTTTTGGCTTTTGTCTTTTTTAGGGCTGCACCCACAGCATATGGAGGTTCCCAGGCTAGGGGTCCAATCAGAGCTACAGCTGCCAGCCTACACCACAGCCACAGTAACACAGGATCTGAGCTGCGTCTGTGATCTATACCACAGCTCACAGCAATGACAGATCCTTAACCCACTAAGTGAGGCCAGGGATTAAACCCACAATCTCATGGTTCCTAGTTGGATTCGTCTTCGATGTGCCACAACGGGAACTCCTAGGAATTTTCTTTACCATACAGTTGTTACACTAGTAAAGGACAGGATCTCTATTAAAACTCATTTAATAAATTAGAGAGAGAGAACATGCAATACCATAAAGAGCATGGATATTGGAGTCAGATAAACCTAGGCTCAAACTATATGTATACCACTCTGTGACTGTTATTTTATTACCTTGAGCTTCTATGACTTCACCTGTAAAATGGAACATGTTTCACAGGGCCAAGAACTAATAAGATAATTAAATATACGAGAATATACCTAGCATATTGGTAATCACTCACAAATTTGTTACTGGTTTGTACCAAACAGTTGTACCAAACAGTTGTACCAGAGACAAGTCATGATGAGCACATGTTGACTTTGAAGGAGCACAGATACCAGAGAACAGAATAAGCAGTGAGCCCTAATAGGGACTCAGAGCCTCCCCCGGGGCCTGCTGAGCTTATAGTGCTCAGAACCTGGCCCTTGATTTTTTTTTATTTTTTTAATAGTTTTATTGAGGTATAATTCATATATAAGAAAATGAACATACTTCAAGTAATTTGATGGGTTTTGGCATATAGATACACCCATGAAACCATCACCCCAACCCAGATACTAACTATACCCATCACCCTGAAAATTTCTTCTTTTTAGTACCAGAAATTTGAATTTGTCATTGTGCAAAGGGATCTCTTAGGAGCTAGTTTATAACAACTAAATTCTTAAGAGATAGATGCTAAAGCAGATATTAGCAGATCTACTACCTTACCATAGAAGAATAAACACTTCTGACGTGGGCACTCTTTCCCTAATATTAGATACAAGATTCTTCAGTACTTTGGAAAGCAACGCATTGTCAGACGGTTACTTAGTATCAAAGAACCAGAGCAGAGTAACTGGACACTCTTGAGGACTATTTTAACTAAGATACCGAAAAGCCAGCAATCTCTCCTTGTCCCTCAATCCCATTCATTTTTCTGGTGAGCAGACCTATGTCATTTGGGTAAAGATTTTCTATATTGGGCAAAATTTCCCCTTTTCTAGACTTAAGCAGATAAGACTTCTCTTTTGTTCACAGGAACATGCATACAGCAGATGATACAGTGACACCTTTCCTTGTTTCAGCCTGGCCACTTTACTAAGGTTTGGACATTGCATATAACTTAGCCAATTATCTTTAAGTTGTATGCTTATGTCTGCAGATGATGAAACTCGTGGATGTTGTGTGCAAAGTCCAATGAGATACCCTCACGGAGGATGATTTTATCTACCTGTAAGACTAAAGCCACTCTGCCATGGCTCCTACAGAAATGGCAGCACCAGTACTCACTGGTCCCACTTAGGCACGTAAAACAGTTTCATTTCACACTGCAGAAGGACTAGCAACTCTGACTCTGTAACACGTCTTCATAGTGAATGCCACGGTCATTTCTCAAGGATACTTGGTGTTATGGGGAGTCTTCACTTCAGCTTGAGCAGATTATTTACAGAAATATTTAAATGTGTTTCAGCAAGTTAAACATGTTAGCACTTGTGAAAACATTTAAATTACAATGAAAATCTGAGACCTTAACACAAACATGAAGTCAATATCAAAAGACCTCTTGCTACGATTAATGTCCTCCATGAATTCAGTCTCTTTGAAATGACTTTTTAACCAAGTTCTTAAAGCAAGTTAACCACTGAACATGTTTCCTAATTGAAATATTCCTAGCATTAATTTTTATGGAATTAAAGAGTTTTGAAGGCTAAGAATTATTTGATCTTTCTCAGAGTGGGAAGATTTTGTCTCCAGTAAGAGCTTGGAGAATCTTTGCCTCTGTTAATAGAGAATGATATGCAATTTAGTCTGTATTCACATAGTAAGAAAAATTATTGTGAAATAATGAATAAAGTTCAAAAAAGGAAGTCTAGGTATTTGGTACAGTAGGGAATCAAGTAATGCCAAATGAGAGCTTTAAACCTTCATCATACTGTAAAGTTTTGAGTATAAAAGAATGGAAATTACTTTTTTTTTCTTTGCCTGTGCCCACAGCAAGCAAAGCTTTCCAGATCAGGGATGGAACCCGTGCCTCAGCAGTGACCCAAGTCACTGCAATGACAATGCCAGATCTTTAACCTGCTACACCACAAGAGAACTCTGAATGTACATTGCTCTTGACATGAGATCACTTGTTGGACATTTCCCCTTCAATTTCAAAGGAATAAATGATTACTGAGCACCGGCTAGGCAAGCAAACACCATGCACTAGTCAGGAGCACTAGTCAGGAGCACTAGGTTAGGCATTATGGTAAATTAACAAGAAATTTGTGTTGAAAAAAAAAAGAAATTTGTGTTGCAGAGAATTTAAACTTATTTCATGATATGCAATTTTTCTGGTTTACTGATTTACAAATGTGAAAATCTGCTTGGCTTTGATGTGATTTTCTGGACCATACTTCAATTACATTTGTCAATCTCTAAATTACTTATTCTTTAAACAAATAAAATCAATAATAAAAACATCTAAGCTTATAGTCTCCTGTGACTTGCCTGAAAATCATTTGTCAACTTAATTGTTGGTCTCTTAAGTATATTTAAATACAGCCTCCAATAAAACTGAGTTAACTAGTTTCAACCTGTTATACAGTCCGTGAACATGTATTTATGTTGTGCTCAGTGCTGAGAACAGAGTTAGTGAACACAAATGAGGTGCCATCTTCAATCTGTGTGACTCCTTGAAGGCTTGGACTATCTCACATATTAGCATGCAGACCACCATTCTTGGCTATGTCCTACCAAAAAGTCTCCTTTTACAATTTTTAGGAATACACATTTCTCCAGGCAGTTTTCCACCCAGCACTTCGGTTGTGTTCTCCTGTGTCAGTGTAACTCACACTAACTTCATTGGCAGAGCACCTGAAAAACACAGTGCTCTATGAAGAAATAACGCTGATCTGGCATAAAAATGAGGAAGAATTTCTCTGCAGAAAAAAGGACTCTACTGCATGAATAAATTACATAATTATAATCAGGAATATTTCACATATTAAAAAGCTGTTGAATAACGCAAAATTGAGAGTCCTGAAAATGAATTTGCACCAGTGAAAGAAGAGCTAAGCATTTAAATAACATTGCTTGAGAATGCTGATGAGTTGAAGAATCAATGAGCACATTAAGGTTAATAAAGGATATTCAAGAGCTGTCCTTCATTAGGGAAGAGGCACTAATCACGATGGCGACTGTACTCAGTGCCAGGAGGTGTTCTCCAGATGTTCTGCCCACCCTCACCTGCTTGACCTATAAGCCTGGCCAGCAGAGCAGTCAAATAGGTTGGAGGAGAGAGACAATGGCACCAGTACAGAAATTTCCCACAAGCTGGCATGGGATCCCCATCAACCATATGCAGAATTTCTGGCACTTGTCCAGGATTTCGGCACTGGGATTAATGGATATTCAGGTGTTCTTCATGCTGCTGTTACACACATGTGTGTATCCAAGTTGTGGAATGAGCTCAACCTCGTGGAGTGATTCTCCTAAAGACAAGATCGTGCCTTATCCACCTCTGCATTCTCTGGGCTGAAAACTGAGCCCTCACATGGAAAAGATTCTTCAGAAATTTATTGTATGCACTACTGAACCCATCATATATCATGTAATATGTTCTAATCACATATACTGTAAATAATGTAATATGTACATTATATATGATTTTTTCCTAATCTTAAATGATGTCAATAATGCATCTTGAGAAGACAAATTTAATTGAATACCAAAAGTCCAGTTACAGTACAAGGCTGACTTGTGCACCCCCTGAATTCACTAACACCATCTTTGTGAGCATTCTTCCTCATGGCCAGTTTGGCTGCTATAGGCCATGTCATTTTCCAGGGCATCTCATCTTGGAAAGCAAACAGAATACAGAATGATGTTCCAAGGAGCTTGCCTTGCCTATGAGGTTAGCAGCTAATGTCCTTGAAGACCTGTTAAAAATATATTAGATTCATTTAGCTAAGTGGCCTTAGAGTACCTGTTGTAGGAAACTTAGTTATTCACAACTCAGTGAAGCTCTATGTGGTCATTTTTTGCTTAAAACATAAAGCATGACTGCTAATATTTTTGATAAATTAAAAACTTCCCCTATCCTTTCCTACTTTTGTGACCCTCCTGTTTCTAGTGATTCAGTTTTTGCTAGTCATGAAACTAGGTGGAAACACAACATCATCATGTGAAAATAATAAAGAACAGAGGTCGGAGGAAGGAAGGAATAAAGGAAGGAGAGAGAACTTATCATTGCTTTCTAATATAAGATTCTATGATACATTTTGTACATTTCTATACAGGGGCCATCTTGTGATTTTTAAAAGCCAATTACACCCCGCAAAAAAAGGAAATCAACCAGAGGATACTTAGAATACCTTCCTGGGAAATAGTTTTAAAGATCTTTTTTATGAGTTGAATTATGTCCCTCAAATATTCATATGTTGAAGGCCTAAGCCCCCAACTCAGAAACCTTATTTGGAAAGAGGGACATTGCAGTAATGAGTTAATATGAGGTCATACTAGGGCAGGCTAAGCCCCTGATTAATATGGTTGGTGTTCTTATAAAAAGGGAAAGTTCAGTGGGATTCAGCTGCAGCAGAACCAGACAGAGGACTATCCAGAATGGCTTCATTCAAATCCCTGGTCTTTCCACATGGCAGCTGGAGCGAAGCAGCCAGCCTTCTTCCATGGTGGTTCAGGGCTCCAAGTGTGCCTGCCCACAGCCAAGAAGGAAGAGCTGTAACTTCTTGCAGGCCTGGGATGAAAGCTGGCACTAATATCATGTCTGCAATATTTTATTAGTCAGAGCCAGCCCAGAGCTTGCTCACTCTTTACGGGAGATGACATAGATCCATATTTTGATGGGAGGAAAGAATGTGCAGCCTTTCCTAATCTGCTACAGGCCTCTCAGCAAAGATCATTTCCACACATATTTTAAGAAAGCATTACTTTAATTACAATTAACAGGTCATTTTGATTTTTCCAAATCTTCCGTCAAGCAAGGCTTCATGAATTAAGGGACTGAATGTATCTTCCAATTAGCTGTAACTTCTTCCCTTTTGTCATTTACATGTGTTTCATTACATCCTATGTGTGTATTTATTTTTTATAATTATATTTATAAATGAATTCATAAACATTCAATAATTATAATATTTCGAAGCACCTTATCTTCTATATCTTTGTAATTTCTCTCAGGGGGAACAAAAGGGGATGGGGAGGGAGTTTAAATAGAGACATGGTCATAGGAAGAGTGTCATACAAAATGAAGGCAAAGATTAGTATAAGCTTCTTTAAGCTAAGAAATGCCAAAGACTTCTAGCAGACCATCAGAAGTTAAGTAAAGGACATAGAACAGAGTCTCACAGCCCTCAGAAGGAACCAATGTTCCAACACTTTGACCTTGGTCTTGTAGCCTCTAGAGCTGCAAGAGTTCTGTTGTGTAAGCCACTCAGTTTGTGATACTCTGTTGTTGGAGCCCCAGCAAATGAATACATCTTCTTTGAAGTTATTGACTCAGAACAATAGTGTCTGTCTTGTCAGAACAAGCCACTACCACACTCCCACACCCTCTGAAATTGCACCGTGGGACAACCTTGAGTTCTGTCTTGACTGAAGCTTTAAAAATCACTTAGACTGAAACAAGTGCTGTGTCTTATCTGGTGATTACACAAAGCAGAAGCAGGAGCAGCACTCGAGCCAGAGCTGCCCCTTATTGAGTTTTTCTATGTTTACCCTGAGCAACGGTGAGGTCAGGGAGCCACTGACTAATACACGACATTATGTTAATGTAAGAGATATTAATGAGTTCAAGGGCAGGAATGAAGCCTTCTCCTCATTGCTATTCCTCAAAGATTCCAGCTCAGTGCTGAGCACAGAACTACTGCCTAATATTTAATCTTTGATATGACAATACAAGTCTCTTTAGTAGTCTGTTTTTGTTTTAAAATCTTCTGAATAGGGAATTCCCATCGTGGTTCAGCAGAAAATGAATCTGACTAGTACCCATGAGGACACAGGTTCAATCCCCGGCCTCACTCAGTGGGTTAAGGATTGGCATTGCTGTGAGCTATCATGTAGGTCGCAGATGCAGCTCAGATCCAGTGTTGCTGTGGCTGTGGTATAGGTCAGCAGCTACAGCTCCAATTTGACCCCTAACCTGGGAACCACCAAATGCTGCAGGCGTCGCTCTAAAAAAAGGACAAAAAAAAATCTTCTGAATAAAAATATTCATTAAGCATAGGGAATTATATCTAGTCACTTTTGATGGAACATGATGGAGCATAATGTGAGAAAAAGAAAGTATGTATATATCCTTTGCTGTACAGGAGAAATTGATAGAACAGTGTAAATCAACTATAATTTAAAAATTTAAATATATATATTAAATAAATATATATATATAAAGCAACTTTTTTTCACTGCTTGTAAATATCAATAACAATAGGTAGAAAATAAACCAGTGAATGTCTGTTTCCCTCTGAGAAAATTGTAGGGCTGCCGCAGAGAAAGACAAAGCTAGTCTCTGTCGCCATCTAGTGGAGAAGGTGGGTTATAACATTATAGGACAAATTTAAACCCAGTTCTTCCAAGAACTGGTTAATAATGTAATTAGAAAAACGCAAGAGTATAGAGTTCGTATATAGAGACGCTTCCTATTTCTACACAAGGTAGGCCAATGCAGCCTTTTTTGCTTATTACCCTGTACCAGTTCATAGGAGCATGACTTCTGTGATCAGCTATTTTTTCAATTACCAAATCTCTATTCAGCTACTAATTCCAGGCATTGTAATAGTAATCAAAAATAGTATAAGACATTTCATCCATAAAATGCAGTCATGTGATATAAAGGAGTCAAACTTAAATGTCTGTTTAAATAAATTTATTCTGTCCCTGCTACACTACCAGAAATATTCAAAATCTCACCCATTTGTGGTTACTCCATCCACTATAGCCTTTCCTCAGTTCATTTGGATCCATTCTTGCTTGCTTTCATCAACCCAGGCTTTCTAACCCCTTGGCCCCACACCCACATGTTCCTGGTTTCAGGCTGAAATCACTTCTTGTTGTGATATTTCTTTTTTTCTGACCACACTTCTTTGACTTTGCTCCTCAGAAATATTTCTTAAACATGATTTTTTTCTTTCCCTTTTTTTTCTTTCACTTTTAAGGTCTGCACCCACAGCATATGGAAGTTCCCAGGCTACATCCACTGCCCTACAACATAGACACCACAATGCAGGATCCAAGCTGCGTCTGTGAGCTACTCCACAGCTCATGGCAAAACCAGATCCTTAATCCACTGAGCAAGGGCAGGGATCGAACCCGCATCTTCATGGATACTCCTAAGATTCGTTTCCACTGAGCCAGAGTGGGAACTCCCTAAACATGATTATTTTAAATTCTTAACTTCTATGCCAGCCTTAGAGAAACCTAACAAACCAGAAATTATACTGGGAAGCAAAAACAACACTACATTAAATCTTCAGGCCCTGAGGCCGCTTCCACCAGGGATGAGACAATGTCTTCTTCACTCTCTGTTTAGGAAATGCGGTACAAACACAGCCCTGTGCACCCAGATGTCGACAATTACCACTGCACCTGCCGAAATCATCTGCTTTACGGGGATCTAAAAGTAAAATGCCAGAAAGCTTATTACGTGGGTGAGCTCCTTGCCACCAAGAAATAAAACTCACCAGTACTTAGTGAATCAGTATGGAGTTGGTGGGCAGATTACTTCAGAGGACCTCCCCACAGACATACTTTTCCCAGCCAAGTACTAGTCTTAATGATAGGCTCTGAGCATGTTCCTGAAAAAGGGTGAAATACCCACCCAAGCGGCCAGACCCCGAATTATGGGCTGAATTCCTCCTCCTCCTATGCATTTTCACCGTCAGAAATTTAAGTCTCCCATAAACCATAAGAAGAAGCCTTATCCTCCAATACCTCAGAATGTGACCATATTTGCAGAAAGGGCTTTTAAAGAGATAATTAAGTAGAGTCCCTCAGGTTGGCCCCTAATATAATACAACCCGTGCTCTTATAAAAGAGGAAATTTGCACACACAGAAAGACACCAGACAGGTGTATTCAGAGACAACTCTGTGGACATACACAAAGAAGGCAGCCATCCACAGGGGAAGGAAAAAGCCCTCCTGGGAGGCCTCTTTGGGGGGAAAACCAACTCTGCCAGCCCCTTGATCTTAAGACTTGGAGAAAATACATTTCTGTTATTTAATCTACCCAGTCTGTGGTTTTTGTTAAGTCAGCCTACCAAACTAACACATACATCTTCCTCTGCAATTACTCTAACCTTGGTTCAATGGTCTTTCCTGTCTAGAAAATCTGACTCCATGGAATCTTCAATTTGAGTAACAGCCCTCCTTCTTAGAAGATGATATTGTCTTTCATTTAATCTTGACTCTTTGGGGAAGTTAATGATTTTTTAAGCCAGACTGACATTCACTGAGGGATGAACGATTGTCTTCTTTAGGGGAGATCAGTGAAGTAGCAGAGAGATTCTCTCAGTCCCACATATTCACCAGGTCACTTCACTCATAATGTATTTATACATGTAGCTCCTCCTGAGATGACTAAAGGTGATACACCTTTCATGTTGCTCCCAGGAACTTCTAGAATGTGTCAAAATAAGACATTAATTAGGCAACTGCAAAACCATATTCTGATCTCCACTGAGAGCTCATTTTCCTCTTTTCCCAATTTCCTCAATATGTTCAACTATAGTGTTCTGTCATTCACTGATGTACTGTTTGGGGAACACCAGATGAGGTTATAATCCAAGTCATACATATCTCAATATGTTCTAACATCTCAATCTGTTCCAACATCTCAGCACTGAACTCCTCCCATGCATTTTCACCGTCAGAACATTGTCTTATTTCTAATCCTTTCTCCCCACTTATACCAAAGTGACATTCTTAAAAATTCAAGCCATGTTCATATTGATTTACTCCTGGTTAAAAAAAAAAATCCTTCTTTAGTGAAATGTGAGCTATAAAGCTCCTAAATTGGCATAGGCCACCTTGTGTAACAATTCCAGTTTTATGACCTTCTACTCCCTCTTTCACATTTAATAATCAGGTCACACTAATCTACTCATCTTTTCCTGAATGCAAAATGACATTTTACAACTCTAAATCTATCTATCTATACCTATCTATCTATCTATCTATATATATATAGTTTTCTTTTTTTTAAGGGCTGCACCGCAGCATATGGAGTTTCCCGGGCTAGAGGTCTAACAGGTGCTGTAGCAGCCAGTCTTCACCACAGCCACAGCAACGCAGGATCCAAGCCGCGTCTGTGACCTATACCACAGCTCATGGCAACGCCAGATCATTAACCCACTGAGCAAGGCCAGGGATCGAACCTGCAACCTCATGGTTCCTAGTCAGATTCGGTAACCACTGCACCACAACGGGAACGCCACAACTCCAAATTTAAATACATGCTTGTTTACTTACCTTGGAGGGGTTTTCTTTCACATACTCATTTGGGTGCCATTAATAACCTTCCAAATTCAACTCTGGTATCAACTTTTTCAGGAAGTACATTGTAACCCATTTTCAGACCAGAGCAAAGGTTATTCGTCTCCCATGCCTCACAAATAATTTCATTTTTTTACACTCTAGTTCTCTAGACTGAGAAGATGCTAAGGGTTTACACCTTTATCATCTTCTAATCATCAGCACCTACACAGTAGTTGAAAATTGATGGATTTTGGGAGTTCCTGCTGTGGTGCAGTGGGTTAAGGATCAGACATGGCTGCAGCTGTGGTGTAGGTTGCAGGTGCAGCTGGGATTCGATTCCTGGCCTGGGAACTTCCATATGTCACAGATGCAGCCAAAAAAAAAAAAAAAAAAAAACGCAAAACTGATGTATACTAATTAAACTATTTTTCCAAGATCAGAATAGAGCAGGAGAAACATGGTGCCTGCCTGCTTGTTTTTCTGGGCATGGGGTGTAGGAATGGGAATATTAAAAATGCTGATATTGAAATACCTGGGTTATCTAAGTAAATAAGAGGAGCCCCTCAAACCTGTAGTTCGTATGCCCAAATGCTGAGGAGGACACAAAGAAGTTGAAACCCTCATGCACTGTTGGTGAGAATGTAAAATCATATAGCTATTATGGAAAACACTACGTAGAGTCCTCAAAAATTACAGAGAACCTTGGAGTTCCTGTCATGGCGCAGTGGTTAACGAATCCAACTAGGAACCAAAAGGTTGTGGGTTTGCTCCCTGGCCTTGCTCAGTGGGTTAACAATCCAGCATTGCCATAAACTGTGGTGTAGGTAACAGGCACAGCTCGGATCTGGCATTGCAGTGGCTGTGGCAAAGGCCAGCGGCTATATCTCTGATTAGACCTCCAGCCTGGGAACCTCCATGTGCCATGGGTGCGGCTCTAAAAAGTACACACACAAAAAAAAAAAAAAATTAAAGAGAACCACCATGAGATCCAGAAATCACAGATCCAGGTATATATCTAAAAGAACTCGAAGAGATACCTGTTTACTCATGTTTAATGCAGCATTATTCACAATATCCAAGAGGAAAAAGCAACCTAAATGTCCACTAACAATTGAAAGGATAAAGGAAATGTGATATAGACATATAATGGAATATTCTGCAGCATTAAAAGAGAAGGAAATCTTGGAGACTGGATTAAGATGGTGGAATAGAAGGACTGGAGCTCAATTTCTCTCTCAAAACAACAAAACTACAACCAAATGCTGAGCAAACTTCAACCAAATGGACTGTAAAGTTTCAAAAAGATATTCTACTCCATAAGACAAAGAGGAGACCACATCAAGAGGTAGGAGGGGCGATTACGCAATAGAGGCAACCCCATACCTCCTGGGTGGGAAGCCCCACAGACTGGAAACTAACTGTACCACAGAG
Source organism: Catagonus wagneri (assembly GCA_004024745.2). Taxonomy (NCBI): domain Eukaryota; kingdom Metazoa; phylum Chordata; class Mammalia; order Artiodactyla; family Tayassuidae; genus Catagonus; species Catagonus wagneri. The sequence continues at coordinate 27,892,759 of PVHT021183634.1, read as the reverse complement.
ACTCACCTAAAGGACTGAGAGTTCTGAGCCCCAGGTCAAATCCCCAAGCCTGGGGATCTGGCACAAGGAGAAAGAGTCCCCAGAGCATCTGGCATTGAAGGCCAGCCAGGCTTGTGGGCAGGAGCTCCTCAGGACTGAGGGAAAAAGAGACCCCATTCTTGAAAGGCACACACAGACTTTCACATGCACTGGGTCCCAGAGCAAAGTAAAGTCTCCATAGGAATCTGGGTCAAACCTGACTGCAATTCTTGGAGGATATCCTGGGAAAGCAGGGGTGACTGTGGCTTGTTTTGGGGGAAGGACATTGGAGGCGAAGCTCTCGGGAAATCATCAGCCTGCATTTCTCATCAGCCTGGATTTCTCTGGAGGTGGCCATTTTTTTGGGAAAATCCGGTCCTTCCCATCAGCACTGAGAAGCTCCAGGCCAAACAATAAAGCAGGTGGGACCACAGACCCACCCATCAGTAAACAGGCTACCTAAAGACCCCTCAGGCACACAGCCAGCCTCTAATCTCATCCAGAGACAAAGCCCCACCAATCAAAGGGATAGGATTCAACCCCACCTACCAGTGGGCAGGCATCAGTCCCTCCCATCAGAAAGCCTACTGCAAGCCACCCCCCTCCCCCATACCAACTTTAGCCACAGGGGAGACAAACACCAGAACTAAGATAGGCTACAACTCTGTTGTCTGCAAAAAGGTCACCACACCAAAAACCTATAAAAATGAAAAGACAGAAAACTAAAACTCAGATAAGGGAGAAAGAGAAAAGCCCAGAAAAACAGCTCAGTGATGAGGAGATTATCAGCTTCCCAGAAAGAGACTTTAGACTGTTGATGCTGAAGATGATGCAAGACATTGGAAATAAACTGGAGGCAAAGATTGATAATTTACAGAAAACACTGAGCAAAGAAATACAAGATGTAAAAATTAAACAACAAGAGATGCAAAATACAATAACTGAAATCAAAAATTAATTAGAAGCAGCCAACAGTAGGATACAGGAGGCAGAAGAATGAATCAGTGAGGTGGAGGACAGATTAGTGGAAATCACTAATGCAGAAGAAAAAAAGAGATGAAATATTGAAAGGAAATGAGCAGAGTCTCAGAGAACTCTGGGATAATGTTAAATGCACCAACATTCATATTATAGGGGTGCCAGAGGGAGAAGAGAGAGAGAAGGGGACAGAAAAAATATTCAAAGACCTAATAGCCAAAACCTTCCCCAATATGGGAAAGGAACCACTCAGTCAAATCCAGGAAGCACAACGAGTACCATATAAAATAAACCCAAGGAGGAACACCCCGAGACACATATTAATCAAAATGACCAAAATTAAAGACAAAGAGAAAATATTGAAAGCAGCTAGGGAAATGAAACAAATGAGACACAAGGGAACCCCGATAAGGTTATCAGAAGATTTTTCAGCTAAAACTTTGCAGGCCAGAAAGGAGTGGCATGATATACTTAATGTGATGAAAGGGAAAACCTTCCAACCAAGATTACTTTACCCTGCAGGCTCTCATTCAGATTTGAAGAAGAGATCAAAACCTTTAAAGATAAACAAAAGCTAAGAGATTTCTGCAACACTAAACCAGCTTTACAACAAATCTTAAAGGAACTTCTCTAGGCAGAAAAGAAAAGGCCACAACCAGAAACAAAAACACCACAAATGACAAGGCTCACCAGGAAAGACATATACACAGTAAAGATACTAAATCATCCAGGCACAATTATGCTACCCAAATCAGAAATCATGAGAAGAGAGCACAAATGCAGGTCACTGGAGATGCATGTGCAAATAAGAAACCAACAACTTAATACAATCTCATTTATATATAGACTCCAATATCAAAATTTCAGGGTTACTGCAAACCAAAAATCTACAATTGATACACAAACAAATAAGAAAAATCAACTCAAATACAACATTAAATATAGCCATCTTGTGAGAGGAGACAACAAGAGAATAAGGGAAGAAAAAAGAGCAACAAAAACCCCAAACAGTTAATACAATGGCAATAAGAACATACATATCAATAATTACCTTAAATGTTAATGGACTGAATGCCCCAACCAAAAGACATAGACTATCTGAATGGATACAACAACAAGACCCATATATATGCTGTCTTCAAGAGACCCACTTCACTTCTAGGGACACATACAAATTGAAAGTGAGAGGATGGAAGAAAATATTCCATGCAAACGGGCATCAAAAGAAAGTCAGAGTAGCAATACTCCTATCAGACAAAATAAACTTTAAAATGAAGAACATTCTAAGAGACAAGGAAGGGCACTACATAATGATCAAAGGATCAATCCAAGGAGAAGATATAACAATTTTAAATATCTATGCACCCAACTTAGGATCACCACAATATATAAGGCAACTGCTAACAACCTTTAAATGAGAAATCAACAATAACGCAATCATAGTGGAGGACTTTAACACCCCCACTTACAGCAATGGACAGGTCACCCAGACAAAAAATCAATAAGGAAACACAGGCCCCGAATGAAGCATTAGACCAGATGGACTTAATAGATATTTATAGGACATTCCAACCAAAAGCAATAGAATACACTTTCTTCTCAAGTGCTCATGGAACATTCTCTAAGATTGATCACATCCTGAATTACAAATCAAGTCTCAGTAACTTCAAGAAAACTGAAATCATTTCAAGCATCTTCTCTGACCACAATGCTATACAACTGGAAATCAACAACAAGAAAAAAATGGCCAAAAATACAAACACGTGTAGAATAAACCACATGCTATGGATCACTGAAGAAATCAAAGGGGAAATTTAAAAATACCTAGAAGCAAATGACAACAAAGACACGACACTCCAAAACCTCTGGGATGCAGCAAAAGCAGTTTGAAGAGGAAAGTTTATAGCAATACAAGCCTACCTCAGGAAACAAGAAAAAGCTCAAATCAACAACCTAACTTTACATCTAAAGCAGCTAGAGAGGGAAGAACTGATAAGACCTAAAGTTAGTAGAAGAAAATAAATCATAAAGATCAGAGCAGAAATCAATGAAGTAGAAATGAAGAAAACCATAGAAAAAAATCAATGAAACTAAAAGCTGGTTCTTTGAAAAGATCAACAAAATTGATAAACCCCTAGACAGAATTATCAAGAAAAAAAGAGAGAGGACACAAATCAATAAAATTAGAAATGAAAAAGGAGAAGTCACAACAGACATCACATAAATACAAAGGATCATAAGAGACTACTATATGCAACCATATGGCAAAAAATGGAAAACCTAGAAGAAATGGACATATTCTTAGAAAAGTACAATCTTCCAAGACTAAACCAAGATGAAATAGAAAATATGACTAGACCAATCACAAGTTCTGAAATTGAAACTGTAATTTAAAAACTTCCAACAAACAAAAGTCCAGGACTAGACGGTTTCATGGGTGTATACTATCAAACATTTAGAGAAGAGCTAAAACCTCTCCATCTGAAACGATTATAAAAAATTGCAGAGGAAGTGACACTCCCAAACTCATTTTATGAGGGCAACCTCACCCTGATACCAAAACCAGACAAAGATATCACAAAAAAGAAAATTACAGGCCAATTTCACTGATGAACATAGATGCAAAATCCTCAACAAAATACTAGCCAACCGAATCCAACAATACATTAAAAGGACTGTACACCATGGTCAAGTGGGATTTATCCCAGGGATGCAAGGATTCTTCAATATCCGCAAATCAATCAGTGTGATACACCACGTTAACAAACTGAAGAATAAAAACCATATGATCCTCTCCATAGATGCAGGAAAAGCCTTTGACAAAATCCAACACCCATTTCTCATAAAAACTCTTCAGAAAGTGGGCATTGGGGTAAACTACCTCAACATAACATAGGCCATCTATGACAAACCCAGAGCTCACATCATTCTCAATGGTGAAAAGCTGAAAGAATTCCCACTGAGATCAGGAACAAGACAGGGATGTCCACTCTCACCACTAGTATTCACCATAGTTCTGGAAGTCCTAGCTACAGCAATCAGAGAAGAAAAAGAAATAAAAGGAATCCAAATTGGGAAGGAAGAAGTAAAACTATCACTATTTTCAGATGACACGATACTATACCTAGAGAAAATAAAGGCTCTACCAGAAAACTGTTGGAGCTCTTCAAAGAATTTGGCAAAGTCGCAGGATACAAAATTAATACACAGAAATCAACTGCATTTCTATATACTAACAATGAAAGATCAGAAAGAGAAATTAGGGAAGCAATCCCGTTTACCATCACATCAAAAACAATCAAATACTTACGAATAAACCTGCCTAAAGAGACAAAAGACCTGTACTCTGAAAATTATAAGATGCTGATGAAAGAAATCAAGGACAACATGAACAGATGGAAAGACATACCATGCTCTTGGATTAGAAGAGTCAAGATTATCAAAATGACCATACTACCCAAGGCAATCTACACATTCAATGCAATCCCTATCAAATTACCAAGGACATTTTTCAAAGAACTAGAACAAAATAGTTTAAAGTTTGTTTGGAAGCACAGAAGACCCAGAATAGCCAAAGACATCCTGCAAAAAGAAAAATGGAGCTGGAGGAATCAGGCTCCCTGATTTCAGACTATACTACAAAGCTTCATTCATCAAAACCATATGGTACTGGCACAAAGACAGAAATATAGATCAGTGGAACAGGATAGAAAGCCTAGAATTAAACCCATGCACCTATAGTCAACCAATCTATGACAAAGGAGGCAAGAATATACATTGGACAAAAGACGGTCTCTTCAATAAGTGGTGCTGGGAAAACTGGACAGCTACATGTAAAAAAATGAAACTAGAACATTTCCTAACACCATGCACAAAAATAAACTCGAAATGGATTAAAGATCTAGATATAAGACCAGATACTATAAAACTCTTAGAGGAAAACATAGGCCAAACACTCTCTGACATAAATAGTAGCAACATCTTCTCAGATCCACCTGTTAGAGTAATGATGATAAAAAGAAAAATAAACAGATGGGACTTAATTAAACTTCAAAGTTTCTGCACAGCAAAGGAAACCCTAAACAAAACGAAAAGACAACCCACAGAATGGGAGAAAATATTTGCAAATGAATCGATTGACAAGGGATTAATCTCCAAAATTTACAAACACTTCCTACAGCTCAATACCAAAAAACTGAACAACACCATCAAAAAATGGGCAGAAGATCTAAACAGGCAATTCTCCAAAAAAAAAACATACAGTTGGCCAAAATACATGAAAAGATGTTCAACATCACTCCTCATTAGAGAAATGCAAATCAAAACCACTATGAGGTACCACCTTACATCAGCCAGAATGGCCATCATCAAAAAGTCTATGAACAATAAGTGCTGGAGAGGGTGTGGAGAAAAAGGATCCCTATTACACTGTTGGTTGGAATGCAAATTGGTGCAACCACTGTGCAAAACACTATGGAGATTCCTCAGAAAACTCAAAATAGAATTACCATTTGATCCAGCAGTCCCACTCCTGGGCATCTATCCAGGGGAAACCATGACTTGAAAAGACATATGTATGCCAGTATTCATTGCAGCACTCTATACAATAGCCAAGTAATGGAAACAACCTAAATGCCCATTGACAGAGGAGTGGATAGGGAAGATATGGTACATACACACAATGGAATATTACTCAGCCATTAAAAGGAATGAAATAACAACATTTATAGCAACATGGATGGACCTAGAAATTATCATGCGAAGTGAAACCAGTCAGACAATTAGACACCAACATCAAATGCTACTGCCTACATGTGAAAACTAATAAAAGGACACAATGAACTTCTTTGCAGAACAGATAACGACTCAAAGACTTTGGAAAACCTATGGTTTCCAAATGAGACAAGTTGGGGGTTGGGGGATGCATTGAGGGTTTGGGATGGAAATGCTATAAAGCTGAGTTGTGATGATTTTTGTACACCTATAATTGTAATAAAATTCAATAATTAATGGGAAAAAAAAGAGAAGGAAATCTTGAACCTCAAGGATATTAAGTGAAATAAGCCAATCACTGCACTGGAGAGCAAATGCTGTATGATTTCCACTCGATGAAGTATTCAAAATCATAAAAGTAGGAGATCCCATCATACCTCAGGGGTTAACAAACCCAACTGATATCCTTGAGGATGCAGGTTCGATCCCTGGCCTAAATCAGTGGGTTAAGGATCTGGTATTGCCATGAGCTGCGTCGTAGGTCACAGATGTGGCTCAAATCTGGTGTTGCTGTGGCTATAGTGTAGGCCAGCAGCTGCAGTTCCAATTCGACCCCTAGCCTGGGAACCTCCATAGGCTGTAGGTGTGGCCCTAAAAAGACCAAAAAAATCATAAAAGCAAAAAATATAAAATTGGTTGCCAAGGGTGGGGGGGAAAGGGACTATTGTACAGTGGCTACAGAGTTTCAGTTTTGCAAGATGAAAAAGTTCCAGAGATCTAATGCACTGTAATATGAATGTGAATAATTCAACTGAACTATATACTTAAATATGGCTGAGATGGTAAATTTAATCAGTTTTGCCACAGTTAAAAATAAAAAGACATGATAGACTTCAATCCCCTCCATTTATAGAATACAAAATAAAAAGAGGCAGAATGTAGGGATATGGGCAAGGAAAAAAGAGCAAGTTAAATTCAGTTAAAATACTGAATGTTCTCCTAAAATCAAGAACAAGGCAAGAATGCCCTCTATCACCACTACTGTATAACATTGTATTGGGTGTCCTAGGCAGTGAAGTAAAGCAAGAGAAATAAATAACAGGCATTACAACTGGAAAGAAGGAAACTGTGTATGTAAATAAGGACAAAAATCCTAAGGAATCCACAAAACAACTCATAAAATTAGTGGTAGAACCGACCAAGCTCTCACGATGTGTCATCATTTCTATTTACTAGCAATTGAAAAACATATTTTAAAACACCAATTGCAGTATACTAAAAATATAAAATAACTGAGAGAAAATTAACAGAAGATGTGCAAGATTTTTATACTGAAAGTTATAAAACATTTTAGAGAGAAACCGAGCAAGACCTATTACAGAGATTCCCTGTCATGGATTAGATATCCAATGTTATTTAGATATCAGTTCTTCCCAAATCAGTTTACAGATTAATGTTATCCCATTAAAAATCCAGGCAGAGATTTTGGAGAAACTAACAAGAAGACACTAAACTGATATGGAAATGGAAAGGACATGAAAGAGCAAAACAATCTTGAGAAAGTCAAATCAAGTTGGAGGATTACTCTACCGCGTTACTAAACTTATTATAAACCTATAATAATGAAGTCATTGTGATACTGACATAAGGAAAAATAAATCAATGAACAGACTAAATATGTACAGAAAGAAATCCACACATAGATGACCAAGTGATTTTCAACAGAAATGCTCAGGTACTTCAATGGAGAAAAGATACTTTTTTTCAATAATTAATGCTGGAACAACTATATATCCACATCTTACATCAAATACAACAATCAATTTGAGGTAGATAATAGACCTAAACATAAACATTCAATCTATAAAACTTCTTGTGGGACACACAGAATGTCATTTTTACCCTGGGCAAGACAAAGATTTCTTAGATGAGATCAAAAACTTCATGTCTTTGTCTTACGAAATCTAAAAAAGAAAGAGTCTAATATCATAATTTTCAGAATTAAAAGCTTCAACTTTTATTTCATTATATTTGATATTAGCTGAAGCTTTCCACAGATGTCTTTTATTATGTTTTGAAGTACCCGTTTTGTTGTTTTTGTTGTTGTTAGGTGACATTTTTAAATTTTTTCCAGATTTATATAGGTGCAATAGACAAATAAAAAGTGTATATATTTGTGAGGTACAATATAATGTTTTAAAATTTGTATACACTGTGAAATGATTATCACAATCAAGCTAATTAACATGCCCATTACCTCATAAAGTTATTTTGTGTGTATGTGGAGTGGACACTTAAGATCTATTCTCTTAGTAAATTCCAAATTTAGAATATAGTATTACTAACTACCCTCACCATGCTAAATATTAGATTTCCAGAACTTATTCATCCTACATAACTGAAACTTTTTGCCATTTGAACAACATCCCCCCATTTCCTCTAATCATGAGCTCTGGCTCCATTCTAGTCTATAATATTATTAATTCAAATTTTTAGAATCCACATATAAGTGAAATCATGTACTATTTGTCTTTTTATGCATGGTTTATTTCACTTAGTATAATACCCTTGAGATTCATCCTTATTGCAGCCTGTGACAGGATTTGCTTCTATTTGAAAACTTTGTTTTATGAATAAACGACATTTTCTTTATCCATTCCTCCATCATTAGATACTAAGGTTAATTTCATTATCTTGACTATTGTGAATAATGCTACAGTGAACTTCGGAATGGAGATATCTCTTTGAGATATTGATTTCATTTCCTTTGAATATATACCCAGAAGTGGGATTGCTGGATCATATGGCAGTACTATTTTAACTTTTTGAGGAACCTCCATACTGTTTTCCATAATAGCATTTACATTCCTACCAGCAATGAAGCAATTTCCTTTTCTCTGCATCCTCACCAATGCTTATCTTTTGTCTTTTTGATAATACGCATTTTAACAGATATGAGGTGATATCTCAATGTAGTTTTGAAATACATTTCTCTGATGATTAGTGATGTTGAGCAATTTTTCTTCCTGTACCCTTTGGCTATTTGTATGTCTTCCTTAGGGTAAAAAAAATGTCTATTCAGGTACTTTGCCCATTTTTTTAAGGGGTTTCTGTTTTCTTGCCATTGAGCTGCTTGAGTTCTTATAGGCTTGTATATTAACCCCTTATAAGTATGGTTTACAAATATTCTCCCATCCTAGGTTTACTCTTCACTCCATTAATTGTTTCTTTGTTGTGCAGAAACTCTTCAGTTTGGTGCAATCACGATTGCCCATTTTTCCTTTTTTTGCCTGTGCTTTTTAAGTTATAGCCAAAAATAATTGTTAAGACAAGGTTAGAAAGCTTATTTGCTGTTTTCTACCAAGTCTTAGATTTAAGCCTTTAATCCATTTTTTTTTTTTTTTTTGCCTTTTGTCATTTTTATGGCCGCGGGTTTATGGCCGCACCCGCGGCATGTGGAGGTTCCCAGGCTAGGGGTCTAATCGGAGCTGTGGCCACTGGCCTGTGCCGCAGCCACAGCAACGCAGGATCCGAGCCGCGTCTGCAACCTACACCACAGCTCACGGCAACGCTGGATCGTTAACCCACTGAGCAAGGGCAGGGATCGAACCCGCAACCTCATGGTTCCTAGTCAGATTCGTTAACCACTGCGCCACGACGGGAACTCCCCTTTAATCCATTTTGAGGTAATTTTATTTTACAGTGTGAGATAATGGTCTGATTTCATTATTCTGCATGTGAATATCCAGTTTTATAATCACCATTTATTGAAGAGACTGCCTTTGGCACTTTTATCAAAGATCAATTGTTTGTAAATGCATGGATTTATTTCTGACTCTTTATTCTGTTCCATTTGTCTATACATCTGTTTATGTCAGTGCCATGCTATTTTAGTTGCTATAGCTTTGTATTATATTTTGAATTCAGAAAATATACTGCTTCCCCAGCTTTGTCCTTTCTCAAGATTGTTTTGGCTATTTGGGGTCTTTTGTGGTTCTGTATAAGTTTTAAGACTTTCCACATTTCTGTGGAAAATGCCATTGTAATTTATTAGAGTATAGTTGATTTACAGTGCTGTGTCAGTTTCTGCTGTACAGCACAATGACCCAGTCATTTTGTGTATATATACATATACATATATATATACATATATATTTCTCTCATACTATCTTCCATGATATTCTACCTCAAGAGATTGGATACATACATACTCTGTAGAGTATGACCATATTGATTATGCATTCTAAACATATCAGTTTGCATCTACCAACCCTGAACTTGCCATCCATCCCACTTCCTCCCATTGCCCCCTGGCAACCACAAGTCTGCTCTCCATATCCATGAACTGTTTCTGTTTTAAGGAAAGGATCACTTGTGTCATATTTTAGATTACATATTCAAGTGATGTCATATGGTATTTGTCTTTCTTTTTCTGACTTACTTCACTTAGTAGGAGAATCTCTAGTACCATCTATGTTGCTGCAAATGCCATTATTTTGTTCTTTTTATGGCTGAGTAGTATTCCTTTGTGTATATGAACCACATCTTCTTAATTCCTTTATCTGTCAGTGAACATTTGGGTTGTTTCCATATCTTGGCTATTGTGAATAGTGCTGCAATGAACATAGGGGTACACATATCTTTCTGAATGGAAGTTTTTTCTGGATATATGCCTAGGAGTGGGATTGCTAGATCATATGGTAGTTCTATATTTAGTTTTTGAGGAAGCTCCATACTGTTTTCCATAGTGGTTGTACCAGTTCAGTTTACATTCCCACCAACAGTGAGGGAAGGTTACCTTTTCTCCACACCCTGTCCAGCATTTGTGCTGAGAGTATTTTATCATAAATAGGGTTTGAGTCTCTGCAAATTATTTTTTTTTGCATTTATATATATGGTCATAACAATTTTTCTCTTTTCTGTTAATGTGATAAAATTAATTGGTTGATATTCAAATACTAAATTTGCCTTTCTTTCCTTTCTTGTATAACACTTATCTGTTCATGCTATAATACCCTTTGATATAATTCTGGATATTATATGCTAATATTTTATTAATAATTTTTAATCTATATCCAGTAATGATATTGCTCTATAATTTTCTTTTGTCATAATATTCTTGTCAAGTTTTGCTGATACCAAGGTATGCTGACCTCACAAAAAAATGTTCATAGGTGTTTTTCCTCATACATTTCCTTGATGTAAATGTATCCTCTTTTCTGAGTCTACATAAATGTTTCTGTAGGATTAATATTATTACTGTTTCTTTTTTCTTTTTTGGCTGCCCCACACCATATAAAGTTCCCAAGCCAGGGATCAGATATTAGCCACACAAGACAATGCCAGATCCTTTAACCCACTGTGCCAGGTCAGGGACCAAACCTGTATCCCAGGACTCCAGGGATACTGCTGATTCCTTTGCTCCACAGTAGAGCAAACAAGGGGAGCAAACTCCTTTTTTACTCTTTAAATTGGCAAAAATTGACTAGTAAAGTGGTCAAAGCTGCAGCAATATCCCCTATCAGTCCTGAAGTATTTTATTTGTGCTTTCACTTTTTTCTTGATAAGTAACCTAGAGGTATATAAATTTCATTACTGTTTTCAAATAGCCAACTTCTGGCTTTATTCATTTCTCCATTTTTGTATGTGTATTGTTGTTTTCTAATTCATTTATTGTTCTCCATTATTTACTTCTACTTACTTTGAGTTATTTTGGCCTTTATTTTTCTAGTGTTATTTGAGGTCTTAGCTAACTGACAAAATTTTTCTTCTTACTGTAATCACTTAACAGGATTCCTTTCTGTCTAAACACTGCTTTAGCTGAATCTCACAAAATTTCACATATTGTATTTCCATGATCATTCAGTTCAAAATATGCTTTAGTTTCCCTCATGATTTCTTCTTTGATACATTATTCATTTAGGAGTACACTGCTTAATTTGTAAGTAATTTTGTATTTTCTAGTTACTATTTTGATATTGACTTAAATTTCACTCTGCTGTGATCAGAGAACATTTTCTGTATGTTTTCAGTGTTTTTCAATTTATCGGACATCTTTTAAGAATGGGCATGTCTCTATCTTTGTGAATGTTTTATACTCACTTGAAAAAAACTATATTCTGCAATTGTTGAACAGTGTTTTATAAATATCAATGAATAAATCTGTTTGATAGTGTTTTTCAATTTTCTAAATCTGCAATGAATTTTTGTGTACTTACCCTACCAATTATTAAAGGTGGGGGGGTTAAAATTTTCCATATAATTATAGATTTGTCTATTTTTCCTTTGTGTCAATTTTTGCTTCATAGATTCAAAGCTATGCTGTTAGTTGCATATTAATTTAGCTTTTATTTTAATGTCTTCTAGGTGTTTTGACTTTTTCATTTATCTCTGGTAATACTCTATTTCTTGAAGAGAATTTGCCTGCAATTAATACAGCCATTCAGCTTTCATTTAGTATTTGTTATATCTTTCTATATCCTTTTACTTTAAACCTCTCTGTATCTTTGTCCAAAGCACATGTTTTTAAAACAGAAAAGTTGTATCTTCCTTTTATTAAAGCAAATCTGTCAATCTCTGTCTTTCAACTGGAGTTTTAGGTCTGTTTATATTCAATATAATGATTAATATGTTTTGGTTTAAATCTGTTATCCTACTATACTTTCTATTTGTCCTCTCCATTTTCTTACTTGCTTTATTTCTGTATTTTGGATTAAGGAAGATTTAACTTGTGATTATTTTATTCTGTTTATCTCCTCTATTATCTTTTAAGCTAAATTTATTTTTAGTATTTATAGTGGTTTTTTGAGTTTCCTTTTGAGACTTTGGTTTTCTGGTTTTTGAGGAAACTTTTGAGTTTCTTCAATTTCTTTCACTCTATATTGAATATTAAATCACTTAATGTAAAGTATAAAAACCTTGTGACAGAAATTTTCTATTTGTCCAAGGATGAAGGAGTTAAATCAAATGCTCTGTGATCCATTCACTTTTTCTTATCAGGTAGAATCTCTCAGGGGTAAGAGGAAAGATGGGTTACCCAATATAGAGCCTTACCAACTGGATTTCTGAGTAGATACTAATGATGTTTGCTGGAATGAACTGACCTTACGTACTCAATGCCCTTTTCAGAGTGTCCCTAGATAAAGAATCACATATATAAAACACACCTTTCTGGGGTTATAGATTCTTCTATAATATATGATACCATGAAGAATATTTCATACGCTACACAATGTGCTGGATATAAAATGAGATGCTGCTTAAATGCTCTGTGTGAGGTAACTGCAAATCTCACCTAAGACTAAATCCATTATTTGGGCTAATAGGCAGATTCATGGAAAAACAACCTGGATTTCAAATAAAAATGTAGAAGTATTTACCAAGCCCATCTTTTAGTGGGGCTTGAGCACCAAACTCTGTCTCCCTTACTGTGAGGTTCTTGTTAAAAATTTTTTTTTTTGCTTTTTTTTAGGACCACACCTGTAGCATATGGAAGTTCCCAGGGTAGGGGTCGAATTGGAGCTACAGCTGCTGGCCTACACCACAGCCACAGCAATGCAGGATCCGAGCTGCATCGACAACCTATACCACAACTCACGTCACTGTATGACCCCCATCCACTGAGCGAAGCCAGGATCATGGAACCTGCATCCTCATGGATACTAGTCAGATTCGTTTCCACTGTGCCATAGTAGGAACTCCAACTCACTCTTTTTATGCCAAAACAGTTGTCATTCAAGAAACTGATGAGAGATGTTATATATAGTTTAGTTTCCCCTTTATCACTCCTTCTTTCCAGCTGATTTGGCTGACCCAAATGCTAATGTGATTTTTCAGATCGAGACTATCACTTTCATCATACACCATGACCAAGTGGGATTCATCCTAGGAGCACAAGGATGGTTCAGCATACGCAAAATCAATTGACATCATACACCACATTAAGAAAAAGTCAAAAAACACATGATCACCTCAATAGATGCAAAAAAAAAAAAATTTGGTAAAATCAACATCCATTCATGATAAAAACTCCTTCCAAAGTGGGTATAAGGAAAAATACCTTAACATAATGAAAGCCATTTATGATAAATCCACAGCCAATGTAATATTCAATGGAGAGAAGCTGAAAATCTTCCTGCTAAAATCTGGAACAATACAAGAATGCCCACTCTCACCACTTTTATTCAACATAATATTGGAAGTCCTAGCCATAGCTATTAGACAAACAAAGGAAATAAAAGATATCCAAATTGGAAAAGAATAGGTAAAATTGTCACTATATGCAGATGACATGACACTATATATAGAAAATCCTAAGGACTCCACACAAAAACTACTTGAACTGATCAATGATTTCAGCAAACTAGCAGGATACAAGATTAATATTCAGAAATCAGTTGCATTTCTGTATACTAACAATGAAATATTAGAAAATGAATATGAATATATAACAACTTTAAAATTGCAACCCCCCAAAATTAAATACCTAGGAATAAACATGACCAAGGAGGTGAAAGACTTATATGCTGAGAAACTATAAAACATTAATCAAGGAAATTAAAGAGGGTTCAAAGAAATGGAAAGATACTCCATGCTCCTGGATTAGAAGAATTAATATCATTAAAATGGCCATACTACCCAAAGCAACTTACAGATTCAATGCAAATTACCCATGACATTTTTCCCAAACTAGAACAATCAAATTACCCATGACATTTTTCCTAAACTAGAACAAATTACCCATGACATTTTTCCCAAACTAGAACAATCAATCTAAAAATTTATAAGGAAATTTAAATATTAAACAAAATATAAATTATGGGTGTTTTGCAAAAGCAATGCTGAGGAACAAAAACCAAGCAGAAGGCATAACTCTCCCAGACTTCAGGCAATATACAAAGCCACAGTAACCAAGACAGTGGTACTATTACAAAAACAGGCATACAGACCAATGGAACAGAGTAGAGAACCCAGAAATAAACTCACACACCTTGGTCAATTAATCTTCAACGAATGAGGCAAGAATATAAAGTGGGAAAAAGACAAGTGGTGCTGGGAAAATTGGACAGCTACATGTAAATCAATGAAACTGGCACACACACATGTGCCATGCACAAAAATAAAATCAAAGTGGCTTAGAGACTTAAATATAAGACACCTGTACTCCAGTGTTCATTGCAGCACTCTATGCAATAGCCAGGTCATGGAAACAACCTAAATGCCCATCCACAGAAGAGTGGTTAGGGAAGATATGGTACATACACACAATGGAATGTTACTCAGCCATTAAAAGGAACGAATTACCAACATTTATAGCAACATGGATGGACTTAGAAATTATCATGCAAAG
>PVHT021183634.1:27798374-27876701 GCA_004024745.2 Catagonus wagneri | reverse complement strand
CTAAAAGACACAATGAACCTTCTTACAGAGCAGACAATGACTCACAGACTTTGGAAAACCTTGGTTTTTCAAATAAGACAATCTGGGGGGGTGGGGGGATGCACTGGGGGTTTGGGATACAAAATCTGTAAAATTGACTTGTGATGATTTATGCACACCTATAAGTGAAATAAAATCCATTAAGAGAAAAAAAAAAAGACAACACACTATAAAACTCCTAGAAGGGAACATAGGCAAAACATTATCTGACATCAACCGTATAAATATTTTCTTAGGTCAGTCTCCAAAGACAATAGAAATTAAAAAAAAAAATAAACAAATTGGACCTAATCAAACTTACAAGTTTTGCACAGCAAAGGAAACCATAAAAAAAGATACTTAGAGAATCAGAGAAAATCTTTGCAAACAATGCAACCAACAAGGGCTTAATCTCCAAAATATACAAACGACTCATACAATTCAATAAAAAAAAATTGCAAAATGGGCAGAAGACCTAAATAGACATTCCTCCAAAGAAAACATAAGGATGGACAACAAGCATATGAAAAAATGTTCAACATCACTAATTATTAGAGAAATGCAAAACAAAACTACAATGAGGTACCATCTCACACTGGTCAGAATGGCTGTCTTTAAAAAGCCTACAAATAACAAATGCTGGAGAGGGTATGGCGCCCTCAGGAAACTAAATATAGAGCTACCATATGATCCAGCAATCCCACTACTGTGTATATAGTATATATCTGGACAAAACTTTCATTGAAAAAGATACATGCACACCTATGTTCATTGCAGCGCTATTCACAATGGCCAAAACATGGAAACAACAACCTAAATGTTCATTGACAGATGAATGAATTAAGATCTGATACATATACACATGGAATACTACTCACCATAAAAAAGAACAAAATAATGCCATTTGCAGCAATATGGATAGAACTAGAGACTCTTATATAAGTGAAGTCAGAAAAAGAAAAACAAATACCATATGATTTCACCTATATCTGTAATCTAAAATATGGCACAAGTTAACTTACCCATAGAATAGGAACAAATTCATGGACATAGAGAACAGACTTGCGGTTGCCAAGTGGGGAGAGGGAAGGAGTGGGATGGACTGGGAGTTTGGAGTTAGATGCTGCAAAAGATTGCTTTTGGAGTGGATAAGCAATGAGGTCCTACTGTATAGAACAGGAAACTATCTCCATCACTTGTGATGGAACATGATGAAAAAGAATGTGTGTGTGTAAATATATACATACATACATATATATATATATATATATATATATATATATATATATATATATATATGGGTTACTTTGCTATACAACAAAATCTGACAGAACATTGTAAATCAACTATAATAAATTTAAAAAAGAAAAAACTAACATCAAAAAATAAGAGCTTATAAAAAGAGCAGAATAAAATAGACTGCCACTTTCTGCTTGAATACTTCTGCTACATGGACTGGGAAGTGCCCTGTCAATCTCACCTAGTCTAATTAACTTCTTTCAGAGGTTGAATTCTCTCCTTTTCTGCCTGCTCTTGGTTGCTATCCAGTGCCATAAAAGTTTTCTTTTCTTTCTTTTTTTGTCATTTTATGGCCGCACCCCCAGCATATGGAGGTGCCCAGGCTGGGGGTCTAATCGGAACTGTTGCTGCTGGCCTATGCCAGAGCCACAGCAATGCCAGATCTGAGCTGCATCTGTAACCTACACCACAGCTCACAGCAATGCCAGATCATTAACCCACTGAGCGATGCCAGGGATCAAACCCACAACCTCATGGTTCCTAGTTGGATTTGTTTCCGCTGCGCTACGATGGGAACTCCAAACAGGGTTTTTTTTTATATATTTGATTTGGAGTTTATAATCATTAGTAGCAGGAGGGTTAGTCTGATTTGTCACACGATATTTCATCGTTACCAGAAAGATCTGACAGACTGTGGAATAAGAGGAGGGAAAAAGAAATCAAGAATTACTTATAGATTTCTTGGTCTAAGTATCTGAGTAAATGCTAATGCTATTAATGGAGGCCAGGAAGACTACAAACTAATAAGCATTGGGAAACTTGTCAAAATGTTAGATATTTCTTTTTGTGACATAAAATATAATGGAGCTTCTGAATTTCTTTTTTTCCAATGTATTTTAAGGTAATTCCAAAGCATAAGTGTGATTTTGGTGCTTTATACATAGTGGGGAGTCAAGTGAGCAACCTGCCTCAGTCTTAGTCTCTGCCTCCAACTTAATTTTTATGAGTGTATCTCTAAAGTCCAGTTCTCTTCTGACCCTTCCCCCTAGGGAAAATTAGGTCAACCTAAGTGATTTACATCCAGCCATATTAGCCTTATAAGTCCTGGTTTACAAGAACTGAACAAGTGAGGTGGGACTTTTGGTGAGATGTTAAGTCAACCTTTTTTTTTTTTTTTCCTTTATAGGGCTGCACTCCTAGCATATGGAGGTTCCCAGGCTAGGGGTCGAATCAGTGAGCTGCAGCTCTTGTCCTACACCACAGCCACAGCAATGCAGGATCCAAGCCGCACTGTGAACTATACCACAGATCACGGCAATACCGGATCCTTAACTCACTGGGTGAGGCCAGAGATAGAACCTGCGACCTCATTGTTCCTAGTCAGGTTCATTTCCGCTGCACCACAACAGGAACTCCCGTAAGTTAGCCTCTTTCCTCCCTTTTGGTTCAACCACTTGTATTATGTTTCCAGTGAATCATGTCTAAATGTGCAGATAAAAGCAAGGACATTGCCATAGTCAAACAAGGAGGGAAACAGTGAGAAGGGAAAATAAAGACAAGAAAGGAAGAGGATTCAAGAAGTAAGTAGAAAACTTCAGAGGGAGAAAATTTTAATACCTATAAGTACGTACTCTATAATAGGTACTATGTTAGTTGCTTTACATAAAATATCTCTATTAGTCCTCACAACAACTCTGATAAAGAAATATTGTCTTGTCTTTTTTTTTTTTAACAAATATACTGAATCTCAATGAGGATCATCAAATTGCCCAAGATGACAGAACTGAAGTGGTGAAGTGAAAAGTGTTTGTAGCACTAAGGCTCCAGCCCTTCCTGGGAACCAAGTATCTTCCACAGTTAGAGAAGTGAATCATATCCATCATCCCAGGGCCTTGAAGATTATACCTCTGTGGTGGCAAAGTAAATGGAAGACCCCAACGCTGCATTCTTATTGCAGTAAACAAGGCAATGGGGAGGGAATTTATTTCAAATTTATAACCTTCTCTGAAATGAAGATATATTTTATGTGACATAAATAATTCAGTAATAGCCATGATTATAATCTGTTCCTAAAAAACAAAGCAACTAATCACAGCTGCACAGTAATGAAGTTGACAGCATGTTTTCTCCACTTCACCACACAACTAAGTCACCATCGGTCCCTTAACTTGAAAAATGACAAAACTGTAAACGGAGATTATAACGAATCAAATGAAAAAGCATTCAGTAAAGCAACGTGGACGGACCTAGAGATTATCAGACAAAGTGAAGTTAGCCAGAGAGAGAAAAACAAATATCTTATGAAATCACTAATACGTGGAATCTAACTTAAAAGATATAGAAGAATTTATTGATGAAACAGAAACAGACTCAAAGATTTTAAAACCAAACTTATTATTACCGAAGGGGAAACACTGGGAGAAGGGATAAATTAGTACGTTGGGATTGGCATAGAGACACTACTATATACAAAATTGGTAAGTAAGAAGGACTTATTGTACAGCACAGGAAACCTATTCAATACTCTGTGAGAGCCCACATGCAGGAAAAATCAGAGAAAGAATGGATGTATGGGTACATATATTTTATTTATATATATATAACTATATGTTTTTATTTATATGTATTACATATATAAATGATTCATTTTGCTGTATATCTCAAACTAACACAACACTGTAAGTCAACTATATTCGAATAAATTCATTAATAAATAAGTACTATCAAGGAAAATAAATAGACACCATCAGATTTTCTAATTAAGAATTGTAAGCTTTCCAAACCATTTTATTTATTTATTCTTTTTGATGCTCACCCAGTTTGTTTGTTTTTTTTTTTTTACAGTTATGTGCTTTACTTTTTTTTATAACAATGAATTTCATTTCAATTACAGGTGTAAAAAGATCATCACAAATCAATGTGATAGATTTTGTGTCCCAAACCCACAGTGCATCCCCCCACCCCCCAAGATTGTCTTATTTGAAAAACCAAGGTTTTCCAAAATCTGTGAGTCATTGTCTGTTCTTCAAAGAAGTTCATTGTGTCTCTTTAGTTGCCACATGTAAGTGGTAGCATTGGGTGTTGCTGTCTAATTGTCTGACTGGTTTCATTTCGTATGATCATTTCTAGATCCATCCATGTTGCTGTAAATGTTATTTCGTTCCTTGTAATGGCTGAGTAATATTCCATTGTGTGTATGTACCATATCTTCCCTATCCACTCCTCTGTCGATGGGCATTTAGGTTGTTTCCATGACCTGGCTTCTTCCCTCTCTAGCTGCTTTAGATGTAAAGTTAGGTTGTTGATTTGAGCTTTTATATGTTTCCCGAGGTAGGCTTGTATTGCTATATACTTTCCTCTTAGAACTGCTTTTGCTGCATCCCAGAGGATTTGGGGTGTCGTGTCTTTGTTGTCATTTGCTTCTAGGTATTTTTTAATTTCCTCTTTGCTTTCTTCAGTGATCCATTGGTTGTTTAGTAGTGTGTTGTTTAGTCTTGATGTATTAGTATTTTTTGCCATTTTTTTCTTGTTGATTTCCAGCCATACAGCATTGCGGTCAGAAGAGATGCTTGAAATGATTTCAATTTTCGTAAAGTTGCTGAGGCTTGATTTGTAGCCCAGGATGTGATCAATCTTAGAGAATGTTCCATGCACACTTGAGAAGAATGTGTATTCTGTTGCTTTAGGATGGAATGTCCTATAAATATTTATTAAGTCCATCTGTCTAATGCTTCATTCAGGGCCTGTGTTTCCTTATTGAATTTCTGTCTGGATGACCTGTCCATTGCTGTAAGTGGGTGTTAAACTCCCCCACTATGATTGTGTTATTGTTGATTTCTCCTTTTAAGGTTGTTAGCAGTTGCCTTATATATTGTGGTGATCCTAGATATTTAAAATTGTTACATCTTCTCCTTGGATTGATCCTTAAAGTCTATTTTGTCTGATAGGAGTATTGCTACTCCAGCTTTCTTTTGATGCCCATTTGCATGGAATATTTTCTTCCATCCTCTCACTTTCAATTTGTATGTGTCCCTAGAAGTGAAGTGGGTCTCTTGAAGACAGCATATATATGGGTCTTGTTGTTGTATCCATTCAGGTAGTCTATGTCTTTTGGTTGGGGCATTCAGTCCATTAAATATAAGAATATAAATATGTTCTTATGGCCATTATATTAACTGTTTGGGGTTTTTGTTGCTCTTTTTTTTACCCCTGAAGTTTTGATATAGGAGTCTATATATAAATGAGATTGTATTAAATTGTTGGTTTCTTAATTGCACATGCGTCTCCAGTGACCTGCATTTGTGCTCTCTTCTCATGATTTCTGATTTTGGTAGCATAATTGTGCATGGATGATTTAGTATCTTTACTGTATATATACCTTTCCTGGTGAGCCTTGTCATTTGTGGTGTTTTTGTTTCTGGTTGTGGCCTTTTCTTTTCTGACTAGAGAAGTTCCTTTAAGATTTGTTGTAAAGTTGGTTTATTGTTGCAGAAATCTCTTAGCTTTTGCTTATCTGTAAAGGTTTTGATCGCTCCTTCAAATCTGAATGAGAGCCTTGCAGGGTAAAGCAATCTTGGTTGGAAGTTTTTCCCTTTCATCACATTAAGTATATCACGAAACCCCCTTCTGGCCTGCAGAGTTTCAGATGAAAAATCTGCTGATAGCCTTATCGGGGTTCCCTTGTATGTCATTTGTTTCTTTTCCCTAGCTGCTTTCAAAATTTTCTCTTTGCCTTTAATTTTTGTCATTTTGATAAATACGCGTCTCGGCATTTTCCTCCTTGGGTTTATTTTATATGGTACTCGTTGTGCTTCCTGGATATGAGTGAGTGGTTCCTTTCCCATATTAGGGAAGTTTCAGCTATTATCTCTTCGAATATTTTTTCTGTTCCCTTCTCTCTCTATTCTCCCTCTGGCACCCCTATAATACGGATATTGGAGCATTTAACATTATCCCAGAGTTCTCTGAGACTCTGCTCATCTCCTTTCAATTTTTTATCTCTTTTTTTCTTCTGCATTAGTGATTTCCACTAATCGGTCCTCCACCTCACTGATTCATTCTTCTGCCTCCTGTATTCTACTGTTGGCTGCATCTAACGAATTTTTTATTTCAGTTATTGTATTTTTCATCTCTTCTTATTAAATTTTTACAGCTTGTATTTCTTTGTTCAGTGTTTCCTGTAAATTATCAATCTTTGCCTCCAGTTTATTTCCAATGCCTTGCATCATCTTCAGCATCAACAGTCTAAAGTCTCTTTCTGGGAAGCTGATAATCTCCTCATCACTGAGCTGTTTTTCTGGGCTTTTCTCTTTCTCCCTTATCTGAGTTTTAGTTTTCTGTCTTTTCATTTTTATAGGTTTTTGGTGTGGTGATCTTTTTGCCAACAATAGAGTTGTAGCCTCTCTTAGTCCTGGCATTTGCCTCCCCTGTGCTAAAGTTGGTATGGAGGGGGCTTGCTGTAGGCTTCCTGATGGGAGGGACTGATGCCTGCCCACTTGTTGGTGGGGTTGATTCTTATCCCTCTGATGGGTGGGGCTTTGTCTCTGGATGAGATTAGAGGCTGGCTGTGTGCCTGAGGGGTCTTTAGGCAGTCTGTTTACTGATGGGTGGGGCTGTGCTCCCACCTGGGTTATTGTTTGGCCTGGGGCTTCTCAGCACTGATGGGAGGGACCAGATTTTCCCAGAAATGGCCTCCTCCAGAGAAATGCACGCTGATGAATGTCCCCAAGAGCTTCGCCTCCAATGCCCTTCCCCCACCACAAGCCACAGTCACCCATTTTCCCAGGAGATCCTCCAAGATTTGCAGTCAGGTTCCACCCAGATTCCTATGGAGACTGCTTTGCCCTGGGACCCAGTGTATGTGAAAGTCTGTGTGTGCCTTTCATGAATGGGGTCTCTGTTTCCCCCAGTCCTGTGGAGCTCCTGCACACAAGCCCCACTGGCCTTCAATGCCACATGCTCTGGGGGCTCTTTCTCCCTGTGCCTGATCCCCAGGCGTGGGGTTTTGACGTGGGTCTCAGAGCTCTCAGTCCTGTAGCTGAGTCTCTGTGATGCAGTTACTTTCCAGTCTGTGGGGTTTCCCACCCAGGAGATATGGAGTTGCTTCTATCGTGTAATCGCCCCTCCTACCTCTTGATGTGGTCTCCTCTTTGTCTTCTGGAGTAGAATATCTTTTTTGGAAGTTTACAGTCCATTTGGTTGAAGGCGGCTCGGCATTTGGTTGTAGTTTTGTTGTTTTTGGGGAGAGAAGTTGATCTCCAGTCCTTCTATTCCACCATCTTAATCCAATCCAACCATTTTAGATCAGAAGTAGGAACCCTGGTACCTCCCACCCCCAAAATAAAAGCATTCAGTGAGTTTCTGAAGGATCAAGGTGCCTTTATGTGGTGAAGCTAACTTCTCAAAAGGGTTCTATCTTGAAGGAAGTGTTCCTTAAAACAAAATGGCCTTCACGTTCCATGAAGAATATTTACTTTCATAAGTCTTTTCTTTAAACCATGATGAGCAATAAAGTATTTACTTAAGCTCCTCTTACTCCATCTTTGGAGAGCACCATATTAAGTACAACTTTGTATCATACGTATTACAAACCCTTACCCTTTGAATCTAAAGGAAAAACTCTCCACATTATTAATTTCCTTAATTTTAGTTAAATTAACTACATTGTCCGATTTCATAGCACAATCAGGAGCAAAGTTTTCTTTCCCAAAGTCAACATGGAAGATATTTATTTCTTGTTTGTATAACACAGCAATTAGAATAGATCAGCTACTGACTCTAATTGGGTCTATGGGACGTTGTCCTCGGAGTTTCAGAATTTATAATACGGCACAAATAGTTTTCTAACTTATATTGAAGCATGAATTAGAAACTTTCCACAAGCAACAAATAACTGAAATTGCTTTACAGTACGAATGGCAGATCCTTTTTGGAGGATGTTTCTCAAGCACAGATGTTAGGGAAACTCTGCCTATATGGAGGAAATCTCAGCTATATGTCTCACCATGAGAATATATACCATCATTTTTCTGGGATGGAGATGGACACTGAGCTTGTGTCTAAATTTTTCAGGTTTTCAGTGTATTAATCTGTGGCTATAGAAACCTCTTTTTTTTACTCACTGAATCTCTCAAATTATTTTGGACATAACTCTATGGGTGGCAGAAGATACTGAACTTGGAAAGCAGAAATGCTCCTAAGTAAGAAGACTGTTACAAACCAGGGGAAGAAAATCATTCCAATATTTAAGAGGTAAATGGATATATTCACCAGAGATCAGTTATAAATGTGGTTTTAGAAAAAGAAAGACCCCATAAAGTTTTCTTTCCTCAGTCTCTCATATTTATGAAATAAACTTTACCCTTCATCATCACCTTAAAAAGTCTTACAGCATAAATAACACGTTGAAGATACATTATCTGTTGACTTTCTGATTGAAATTTTCCTTATTAGTGACAAATTCCTTCAACTATGTATTACTATCACCAAACCGAACAAGCATAAGCACAGACCACAAGTTGATGTGAAGAAAAAGCAACAGAAAATATGAAAAAAGAGGACGTATTGTCTAACATACAATATGTGATATTTAACCCTTCCTTGCACATTTACAAATAACAATGGCATATCAAATGTTCCTGGCAAATTTGACATCTGTAACAGTTTTTTTCTTCCTGTGATTTTCCCACTACCCCAACATTGAGGTTATCATATTTGTGCTGTGCTTGCTGATGTACCTGACCACCTTGCTGGGTAATATTATCCTGATCTCCGTTAGCGTCCTGGATTCTTGTCTCCACACACCCATGTACTTCTTTCTCAGCAACCTCTCCTTTCTGGACATCTGGTACACTTCTTCTGCCCTCACTCCAATGCTGGCAAACTTTGCTTTAGGGAAAAACACCATCTCATTCTCAGGCTGTGCCGCTCAGATGTACTTCTCTCTTGCCATGGGCTCCACAGAGTGTGTGCTCTTGTCCCTGATGGCGTATGACCGCTATGTGGCCATCTGCAACCCCCTGAGATACCCCATCATCATGAACAAGAGGGTCTGTGTGCAGATTGCAGCTGGCTCCTGGGTGACAGGCTGCTTCACTGCCCTGGTGGAAATGGTGTCTGTGTTGCAGCTATCTCTGTGTTGAAATAGCATCATCAGTCATTTCACTTGTGAGATTCTGGCTGTCCTGAAACTGGTTTGTGTGGACACTTCCAAGGTGGAATTAATCATGCTGGTGATCGGTACTTCTTCTCCCAATGCCAATGCTCCTTGTATCTCATATGGATTCATCATCTCCAGCATTGTAAGAATCAGCTTAGTGGATGATCGAAGCAAAGCCTTTTCAATGTGTGCAGCCCACCTGACTGTTGTGGTTTTGTTCTATGGAATAAGTCTCTCCATGTACCTGAAGCCCTCAGCTGTAGATTCACAGGAAATAGATAAATTTATGGCTTTCCTGTATGCTGGGTTAACACCCATGTTGAATCCTATCATCTATAGTCTATGAAACAAAGAGGTGAAAGTAGCCATGAAAAAGTTGTTAATGAGAAATTATTTGGTATTGTCTTAATGTCTGTCTTCACGTAATATTGGAGCATGCATACTCACCTGGATAATCCCCAACATTATCCAGAAAACTGCAAAAGAGTTGGTATAAACCAAATCCTGGAAAATATTCATTTTTTATAGGCATTCAACATTAAGTCTACTATCTTGATTTACCTTGTAAATAAAATTTTGGTATTAATAATTCACCTCAGCAGAAAGAATTTTGTTTCTGTTTAGCATTCATTGAGTGTTAATATAACATTAAAGTTAGACAATTGCTATTACTCATATTTGATTTACTATTTCACCCATGTCCAATTCTAATCATCACCATAACAATAATACACCAAGAATGTAATATTTTCAAGCCTAGTACATTTTGAAATAATTGACCCTCATATGATTTGAAATTATATGAAATTATGAAGAAATATTATTTTTACATAAGTGTGGGTATAATTCAAAGAATTGTAGAAGTTCAAATTGTCTATTAAATATGGCAACTACATGGAAGAATATACAAGCTGTGTATTAAGAGAAGGTGTATGGGCTAGAGATAAACATTTGAGAGCCATTAGCATATGAATTATATTTGAAATCAATAAGATCACTAAGGTAGTGGACACAGATAATAAAAGAGAAGGGGCTGATCCCTGGGGCATCATATCAGCAATACTCAGTATTGCAGATCTTTATTTGTCACCATGCAGGAGTGGCAGATGGTAGTGTGGCCTCTTCATCCTCTATGTCTGATTATAGATCTAAACACATTCCTGCCCATCATGTCCACACAGTTGCCACTCTGTATCTAATTATTATTATACTGGCTATAAATTTATTCATATGGATTTAAAATATATAATCCTAATCATTCCTCTATTCAAGATTGTTTCTAATCTTTGCCTATTATCACCTACGCTTAAATGAACAGCTTCCTATGTTTGATTTTTTCACTTATCTTTTATTACATCTTAAATTCTCAAGAGTGACTTTACTTCATCCAAGGCAATGAACAATTTTTATGGCTCTTGACAGAAAGTATGACAGTATCTTCAGTATGGTATTAATGGACATTCAGATGCAGTGGGGAATTTGAGGCAAATTGGGTCCACTTCTAGGACTTGAAAATATGTATATAATAGGAAATTGAATAATAGCTAAAGCTATTTATTATCAAATGTTGAACAAGAGTTACATGAGAATGTGCATTCTTGTCTTTTTCCTGATCTTAGACTAAATGCTTCCAGCTTTTCTTGGTTAAGTATGATGTTGATGTGGGTTTGTCATATATGATCTTTATTCCAGTGCTGTAGACTCCCTGTATATACACTTTTTGAGAGTTTTTATCATAAACGAATGTTGGAGTTTGTCTAAAGCCTGTTACGTATCTTGAGATAATTTTTATTCTTCAGCTTGTCAGTGTAATATATTACATTGATTGATTTACAGATATTGAATCATCTTTGCAACTCTGGGATAAATCCCACTTGATCATGGTGTATGATCCTTTTAACATATTGTTGAACTCAGTTTGTTAAAATTTTTTGAAAAATTTTGCCTCTATGTTCATCAGTTATATTGGCCTGTAATTTTCTTTTTTATGGTGTTTTTGTCTGGTTTTGGCATCCGGTGATGCTGGCCTCATAGAATGAGTTTGGAAATATTCTTTCCTTTTCAATTTTTTGGAATAGTTTGAGAAGGATAGATATTAATTCTTCTTTATATGATTGGTAGAATTCCCCCACGAAACAATCTGGTCCTGTACTTTTGTCTGTTGGGAGTTTTAAAATCAGTTTCAATTTCATTACTGTTAATTGGTCTGTTCATATTTTCTGTTTATTCCTGATTCAGGCCTGGAGAGTGTACATTTCTAAGAATTCATTTCTTTTGGGTTGTCCATTTTATTGACATAGAATCATTCACAGGAATCTCTTATGATCCTTTGTATTTCTGTGGTGACAGCTGTAACTTCTCATCTTTAATTTCTAATTTTATTGATTTGGGCTTTCTTTTCTCTTGATGAGTCTGACTAAATATTTATCAGTTTTTTTATCTTTCCAAAAAACTAGCCTTTGGTTTCAGTTATCTTTCCTATGTCTTTTAGTCTTCATTTATTTCTACTCTGATATTTATTATTTCTTCTACTAATTTTCAGCTTTGTTTGCCATTTTTCCATTTCTTTTAGGTGAAAAAACACATTCCTTATTTGAGATTTTTCTTGTTTTCTGAAGCAGTCTAAACTTTCCTCAGAACCGCTCTTTGCCATGTCCATTTATTTCGAATCATTGTGTTTTCATTTTCATTCATCTCCAAGTTTTTTTAACTTCTCTGATTTCCTCAGTGACACTGGTTGTTTAGTTATTGTGCACACTCCATCTTTTTGTGGGGTTTTTTTTGTAGTTTTTTTTCCTTGTAGTTAATTTCTAAGTTGATATTGTTGTGGTTGAAAAAGATGCTTGACATGATTTCAATTTTTCTAAACTTATTGAAACTTGCTTTTTGACCAAGTATGTGATCTACTCTGGAAAATGTTTTATGTTAAGAGTGTGTATTCTGCTGCTTTTGTAGGGAATTATCTCTCTCTCTCCCTCTCTCTCTCTCTCTGTCTCTCATCTAAGGTATCATTTAAGCCAGTATTTCCTTACTGATTTCCTGTCTGGACTGTCTTTCCATTGATATAAGTGGAGTGTTAAAGTCTCTCCAGCACCTGTGTCCTTGTTGTATGATGAGCCTCCAAAAATGGCTGATGCTAATGTCTATGTCCCCAGGCAGGCCCTGTTGCCTCAGGTCTGACAGGCCGCTCTTCAAGATCAGCAAGTAGGTTTGGCCTAAGCTTCTTTCAGATTACTGCCTTTGCACTGGGACCTGGAGTGCATGAGTTTTTGTGTGTACTTTTAAAGACTGGAGACTCTGTTTCCTACAACCCTCTTGTTCCCCCATACACAAGTTCTGCTGGCCTTCAAAGCCAGACATTTCAGTGGTTCAAATTCCCAGTGCAGGACCTCTGGGAGTTCAGTGTGGGGACTGGACCCCTTACTCCTTGGGGAAAATATCTAAAATTGTGATTATCTGCCTGATTGTGGATTGTCTACCTGGGAGTATAGGTCTTGACAATACCACATCTCTGCACCTCCCACTCATCTCATTGTAGTTCTTTTTTATATCATCAGTTGTGCAAAACTTTTTATGCTAGTCTTCAGATCATTCTCATAGATAGTTGCTCTATAAATAGTTGCAATTT
The DNA here is from genome assembly GCA_004024745.2 of Catagonus wagneri. Classification (NCBI taxonomy): domain Eukaryota; kingdom Metazoa; phylum Chordata; class Mammalia; order Artiodactyla; family Tayassuidae; genus Catagonus; species Catagonus wagneri. The sequence continues at coordinate 27,863,658 of PVHT021183634.1, read as the reverse complement.
TAGTGTGTCCAGAGGAGGAGGTGAGTTCATGGTCTTCCTGTTCTTCCATCTTGGCCCTCCTGGTGCTTTAAACCTCTGGTTTCATTTTATATTTAAATCCTTTCACACCAAGAAACCATCATTTATTTTCTATTTTTTAGTGCATATATTGGTACTGGTAAATCTTTTCTCAAGGGAATGCAGGCCACATTCTAATATTTAGTGCTGCACTGGAAGCTATGTCTTATCCATGTCTAAGCTTCCTTAACAGTGTGTTTCATGAGTCAATAATAAATTAAGAATATGCCTAAGGCTTGGTTTGCACTTCATTTCTTACCAAAGACCAACGAATTGTTTTCAAAGATAAGATCCTGTACAAGGATGATAAAAGGGAATAGATAATTCAGCACTGAAGCAGACCTGATTAACTAGCCAGCTCCAACTTTCTCTCAACTAGCACAGAAGCATATCAGAACAGAGTAGCTTCTACATCACTGCAGCAATATGGTCCCACCACAAATAATTACATTGTAATGATAAAGAGAACTATATACTGTGAAAAATTAATTAAATAGGAAAAAAAAGGTAAGATTTTGAATGCTAGTAAGAACTTCCAAGATGAAATGACTTACTTACAAGATGTTAGTGTCATAAAGAAATAACAATAAGCATTCTTATGCAACAGGGTACCTGAATTCAATAATAATTATAAAAGTAATAACTATAAATAATAAAAACTCATAACATTTATTGAATTTTTACTGTGTTCTAGACATTCTCCTAACATGTAGTAATTTAATACAAACAATAACATTACGAGTTGATATTGGTAGTATTTTATTCAAGTACAACAGACTTATTACCACCTCCTTTCCAAACAAACAATCTGAGTAAACAGAGATTAAATGGTTTATGCTATTCATAACTCAGGTATGTGGCAGAACTGGGATCCAAGCAATTTGACTTCAGAACCAGTCACTTAAATATTATGCTATTTTATCTCTTACAATACAAGGAATATACTTGAATCAAAATTTTCCTCTCATCTTCACTAACAGTCAGCTCTGCTAGAAAAACCCTGGAATCAAGGTTCTTCAAGAGGTTCTTTTATTGCGTTAAATTTCTGAATCCTCACATTTATTCTTTCTTAAGAGTACGGGAACACACATGGTAACCCAAAGTGAAACACAAATCATAATGAATACATCTATGCTCACCTCAGCTCTTAAGGATCATCAGTGACCACAAAGATCACTGTAAATTATCTCCTATATATTCTATTAATAGAGGTGAAGAAATGCTGAGGGACAAATCCGGGTGGACATTATATACTTCCCGCTCTTCAACATGTTCAGGAATAAATCTCCCAGACTGTCATGAAATTTAACTTGAAGATATCTCCTCCTTGTACTAGTAGTTTTAAATAGGTTAATTATTAAAGGTATATAGAAAAACACAGAAGCTAACTAATTATTTTAAGGAAAAAATATACAGAAAAATAAAACTAAGGAAGAAATTAATAATAGCAAAGATTTCTATTTAAACTACTTTGATTCAAGACATTTTTGGCTCTTGATTCAGTTTTTTTTTTTCATTTCTTCAGACATAAGGGCTAAGAAGTTCTGTGTTATCCTTGCCAAAAATCGCATAACCTGAATTCAACTGGGTTAATTTTTCTGTTTTCTTAATACCTTCATTTGGTTCAAATATTTATTTAAAGTACTAACATATTTTCAACACTGTTGAAGAAGCAAGGGATATAATATAGTACAGGACTGAAAAATCTGGTGTTTTCATGACAATTGCAGTTTATAAGTAAAAACACATTTTACCTAAATAAATAAATAAAATCACTTCACATATGTGAATTCATGAAAAATTATTAAGTGTATAAATCTTTAGTTATACCATTTAAAAATAAAGAGAAAAAAATACACTAAATTACATATCATAGACGTGGTTAAAATCATACAGTGAAATTTTAAAAAGGAAAATATTATGAAAATGTTTTTAATGTCATGAATACACTAATTTGAAAATCCTGTTGCAATGGATGATTTTTGTAATAAAAAATATTTTTTTGAAAAAAATATTTTTGAACCAATGGTCATCTCACACTTCATATAACAACAACCATTCCTGTGAAATCTTACACTGCATTTAATAACAATCATTCCTGTGAAAGTCAGAGCCAAGATAAGGGTAGATTCTGAAACCATTACTTAACATTAATCACTATGGATAATCCGATTTATACAAATGCATGAAATACAAATTTAGGAGTATAAATAGAGGAATAGAAGAGAAATTTATCAGTACTAATAGACATTTTTTAAAAAGAAACTCTAGGAGAATCAACCAAATAGCCTATTATAAGCAGTTAAAAGTTCAATTAATTACCTGAAAATATATGATTAATAGCTTATCTATAAATAACAATTGCTTAGAAATTATCATGAAAAATAATCAATCTAGTAAATATAAAATATTAAAATATATTAAAGATACAAAAATATTAAAAAAACTGCAATATATATGAGGTAGTGATGATAATCTAATATATAAAGAATTCTTATGAAAACAAAAGGAATTTCTAATTCACCTACTTTGCACAATTTCCAATTGAAACTCAAGTAGAAAATGGATAATCAAAAAATAAAAAAAAAATCACAAACTAAGATACAGAGAGAAAATGAACACGTGAAGATGTGAGATATTTCACTCAGGCAGTTAAATACTAATAAATTCAGAGATGAAATATTATTATTAATCAATTAAAATGCATATAAGCTTATGGGTAACTGATGACAATGGCAACTGTTTAAAATCACATCTCCTCACATAACCTCCAAAAACAAGACAGAACAACAGAAGAAAAAATAAAACTATTCAAATCCACATAACCAAACGACAGAAAATGCCCAGATTTCAAGTACCTCCTAGTGCAAAATGTAATACAAATCCTAGCATCTCTCATGCTTGCACTGAATATTTTCACAGAGCAAAGACTACCATGGAAAAGAGAAGGGGGAAATGAGTGGCAAGTTAAAGATGGACCTAAAACCAAAACGGAGTCCTGAATACAGGTGGGACAAAAAAAGTATATATGAGTTGAAGTGACTGCCTTTTAAAGTTATAGCTTTCTGGTAAAAATAAATGAAAAGGAAGGGAGAGGCACTTTTGGAGATTTAAAAATAAAAGAGCAAAGAAGCAAAATGGAAAGTTGGGGTCATGACAAATAAAAACATTCTAAAATATCAGAGGGCCTACAACTCCTTCTTACTTAGATAAAAGAGGAAAAAAAGAAGAATACAAGAAAACTCTCAGGATAAAGGGTCAAATTGGCTTTAGCAAACTAATGCTGTTTTAAGGTTCCCTCTGTATCTGCAGAAGGGGAGAGGATGAGGAAGTCAAAGCAATCACTTATGGAAATTCAAATTCAAAATACAGACACATGAGGGCACTCTTGACTTACAAATCTTGTAAACTACTCCAAATTATGAAAGTAGATTATATTCAAAGCTACAATAAAATGAAATAGAAAATGGAGAAAAAATGCCTCAGTCGATGGAAAATTCTACCCCTCATTCACAAAAAGGCAGCAAATTAAAACTGTAAAACAACAGTACAAATCAATGCCAATCAAACAGGCATTTGAAGGAGTTAAAAAATATTTGAGTTAGAAACTCAAAAATTAAAAAGAAATTGATCAAATAATACATCAGGAAAAAATGAAAAGAAAGTGACTGAGCTAAGGAAATAATAAGTAAAAGACAAAGTCATCTCAGAAATAATGACTAAAATAAATGTAGCCAAGGTAAAATAAATTAGAATGAAATTTAACAAAGGTATTGAAGAAAGGGAAGCAATCAGCAAAATGAAGATAAGATAAAGAAAAGGTATCCAATAAAACAGAGGCAAAGAAGAAATACTATTTATCTTACAAACAAGTAAAATTTGAGTCTTTAAAAAAGAAATAAAACAACAAAATACAACTGATATTTAAAACATAAGTCCAGAAAAACTTTTTGTAAATAAATTACTCAAAAGTGTGTACCAGGTGCCAAGAAAAATAAGCTCAGTGTAATCAGTTCTGACACATTTATCTCAGTAAAGCTGCTGGAGTTTAAAGATAAATTCAAAGATCTAAAAATCTTTAGCGGGAGTTCCCTTCGTGGCTCAGTGGTTAACGAATCCGACTAAGAACTGTGAGGTTACGGGTTCGATCCCTGGCCTTGCTCAGTGGGTTAAGGATCCGGCGTTGCCGTGAGCTGTGGTGCAGGTTGCAGACGTGGCTCGGATCCTGCATTGCTGTGGCTGTGGCAAAGGCCGGCAGTTACAGCTCCTGTTAGACCCCTAGCCTGGGAATCTCCATATGCTACAGGTGCAGCTCTAGATTAAAAAAGGCAAAAAAGACAAAAAAAAAAAATACAAATCTTTAGGAAGTTCCCATTGTGACTCAGCAGTAACGAGCCCAACTAGTATCCGTGAGGATGCGGGTTCAATCCCTGGCCTCGCTCAGTGGATTAAGGATCTGGCATTGCTGTGAGTTCTGGTGTAGGCCACAAACAGATTCCACGTTGCTGTGGCTGTGGTGTAGGCTGGCAGCTGTAGCTCTGATTCGACCTCTAGCCTGGGAATTTCCTTATGCCATAGGTGCAGCCCTAGAAAGAAAAAAAGAAAAAAATTAAAGTCTTTAAAACAAGATGGTTATTATCTTGTAAGAGCAAAAAGAATTAGTTCAAGATAAGATTTCTGAAAACGGTCAGACAATAGAGTTGTATTTCCAAAACACTCAAGAAAGAAAATGCATACCAAGAAAAGTCTATCTAGTCAAGCTGTCCTTCAAATATCAATGCTATTAAAAAATAGTCTTACACGTGTAAGATCCAAGGAATGCTGTACCCACAGTTCCCTTTGAGAATTAATGAGAGGATAATCTCCATTCAAACAAAAGATGAATGGGGAAAATTGGGGCAAAAGGATAAGCAGTGGGCATTTAATACTTAATTACAGATCCAAGAATAAAATATAGGTGAGAATTTGGATGCCAGAATATTATATGAATATTATATGTTCTGACAAAGTGTAAAATAATACAACTAGAAAAGCTAGGAGGGAACATCTGCTTCTGACAATAGGTTGATTAGAGTTATGCTTATAATCCCAGCAGGAACTTTTAGAAAGTTGGGCAAAATAGATGAAAGATCAGGATTAGATTGAACAAGCAAGGCAGGACTGTGATCTCTGGAAAAAGACACTAGAATCAAGGGGAAATAACGATTTTCTTTTATATTCTGGTTTATGGAAGGGGATCTCAAACAGATCACAGCGGTCTCACTAAAGTGAGTAAAGTCAGAAAAGAGTTCAAGGGGCTGGAGTGGCTGGTTTATAGGGAAAAGTTCTGGAGATTAAAAAGAGAAGCAAAGAAATAGTTTCAGATACCATCAGAGAGACTCCATTAAATTGGTTGCTGAACACTAACGCACACAGGCAGAACAGTAAAATAACATGAGTTCAGGCAAAGAACTAATGGGGCATTATAAAGAAAATCATTTCCAGCTCACAAAGGTTTAAGAGACATTTGAGTCCCAAGCAACTAGAGTAAAACATCTTCATTAAACATCCAGAGGCTTTAATAGAGACTTATGAATTGTCAGCTTGCAGTATAGCTAAACAAGTTCTATGACAGGGATTCTCAAGTACAGGACTACTGACACTTTGGGTTGAGTAATTCTTTGCTGTGTAGGTCTATCCTGTGAATTCTAGGATGTTTAACAACATCCATGGTTTCAACTCAATTAATTTCAGTAGCAGTGCTCCCCCTATCGCAAGTTGTGACCACCAACACTTTATCCAGACATTGTAATGCCCCTTGGGGGGGAAGAATTATTAACAGTTAAAGTAAATCACATTGGTCTAGGGTAAATGCAACTCTAGATATACCCTCATAAAGGTGTAAAACTGGCCTCACAGGTATCAAAGCAATCTGCAAATAACCACCTGCCAGAATGTATCTAAAACACCTTAATAGGTACCCAAAATCCAGCACTCAATGACATAATGACTAGCATACAATCCTAAATAACAAAAAATGAAAAAAGTCAGAATAATCTGTCCCATAACCAGGGAAAAAATAAAGGCCATTAATTCAAATAGAAACAGTTTGGGAAATGATAGAAATGATGAAATTAGTAGACGATTTATTAAAAATTACCCACAATTTAGAGAAAAGAAAGAACTTAATGAAGATAAAAGTTATTTTTAAAAATAACTTCTGGAAGTGGAAGAGACAATTGTAAAAAAAATGTTACTATAGGAGATGAATGGCATATTATAGAGTGCAGATGAAAATAGAGGTGAATTTAAAGACATATCAAAAGAACTCTTTAAAATGAAGCATAAAGAGAAAAAGACAAAAAATAACATACAGAGCTTCAGAGACACACTGGAAATATCAAGCGGTTCAACAAACATATAATTTGTATCTCAGTAGCTGAGAAGAGAAAGAGGAGAATGCAAAGTGTGTAAAGAATTAATGTCCAAAATTTTTCCAAATTTGGAGAAACCCATAGATCTAAGAAGCTCACCAAACCACAAACAATGTAAACATCACACACACACACAAACACACACATACACACACACACAAACACACACATACAAATAGCTATGTCACATCACAGTTAAATCACTGAAAATCAGTACTAAGAAGAAAATCATTAAATTAGCCAAATAAGGAAACTACATCTAGAGTATTAAAGATAATATGATAGCATATATCACAGCAGAAGATATGCCACCCAGAACAAATGCAACAGTATCTCTAATGTGCTGAAAGGAAATTAAATCTCTAAACCAACTTCTACATATAGCAAAAACAGTCTTAAAAATGAAAGTGAAATAAGGAATTTTTTGGGAAAAATCTGAAAGGAATTACACTTAACAAAAGAACTACACTTAACAAAGTAGGTTTTCCAGTGAAAGGATATGGTATCAAATGAAAGCACAAACCAGCATAAGAGGATGAAGAGTGCTTCTTTCTCTTTTTCTTTTTGCAAAATAACCATTGAGGTCCATACTACTTTCAAGTGATGATGCAAGCAAAGGAGGAATCTTGGCTAACCATATGGTTGCTAGTATTCATGAGAGACAAACAGCAAAACTCTCAGCATGGTTCAACATCACCAAAAGGAATAAGGTTGCTCCCTCTAATTACCTTATTCCATGAATCAAAGTGTACTTACTCTAAGTTCTAAAATGGATTTTTAAAATTCAGTAGAACGAGGTAACAACTATCAACATTTCCAACACTGATTTTTCTAACACCCAAAAACATTCACTTAGCAGTTGTGCAACTAATTTAAAAAACTAAATAATATCATACATGTCTTTACTGTTAGGTAGTAGGAATAATCACTTGATTCTTGATCATGTTTACAAAATACAACATTGTGGTGAGTATACTTTTTAAGTGAGGCTATTGCTAAATGTGACTACTCTCCTTCATGAAATATAAAATTAAACTCTTACTGACTGAACTGGCTGAAAATTTTCCTAAATCTTTTTCTATAATAATCGTTATCCAGAAACAACTCTCTAATCTTATAATGCCAAAATGTGCAGATTTAGGAGTCTTTTAGTATGAAGCACATAATAAATCTTCAATAAACTATTTGCCTTTGGATGCTAACTATAACATGTCTAATGAGTATAAATTCCTAAATATTATTTTAAAATAAATGCCAATTTGTAACAAAAAAATGAATAAAAACATTTTGTTCATAAAAAAGAATGAAGAGTACTGAAATGGTAAATATGTGGGTAAACAAAATAGAATTTTTTCTCACCATTTTAAATTTCTTAAAAGATATTTGACTATTTAATCAAAGGTGTTGTTGCCTCAGTTTCCATTTTGTTGGCCAAGTGGCCTGCAGGGAACTTAAAAACTGACACTGCCCACTTCATGCAAGTGCATGACCTGAAAACAGCATGCAACATCACAAACAAATTTACATTCCTGAATGACTTCCGCAACACTCCTTGTGATCAATAATCCCCCTTCTCTCCCAGCATCTTCCCTTTCAATGACTCTTAGATAAAACTCTCCTAGGCCTTATCAAAACCCAGTTCTTGTTTTCAATTAACCAATCCAGCTTTAGCCTGGGAATACCAACAACTTCAGCCACAGACCCTAATAAAGACATCTAAACTCTGCCTTGACCTCCCTATGTGGCTCCTCCAGGCATGCTGGATATGCCTACTAGGACCCACGAATAATAAAATTCTTTATTTCCACTTCTCTTATGGTCTGTCATTGAACCACAGCTCACCATCTGTCACTCCGTGTTCCACTTAATAAGTGTTATTTTGACACATTTATAACAAAAAACAATAACAAAGAACTATGGGATCTAAATATATATAGTAGCAAAAATATAAAAATAGCACCAAAGATGAGAGAGGAAATGGCAGTAAAGCATTCTAAACTTCAAACATTATACATAAAATAGTTTAAAAAAAAAAAAAACTAGGCAATAGAGAGCCATAAATTTAAAATGTGGATTTTGGCCTCTGGAACACTCACAAAAAATATAAATTGAGAGGCATAGATAATAGATAAAAATGAAAACAAAGTGGAATTCTACAAAAATATGAAAATAATCCAAAACAATGCAGGAAAAAGAGCAAAAAAGAAATGAACACAAGATAAATAGAAATGTTGTAGATTAATTTCAGGTATAACAATTGCAATAAATAATAATTACATTAAATTTAAATATTCTAAACATAGCAATAAAATGACAGTGATTGTCATACTAGAGTAAAAAACTGACTCCCCCAAACCACTTTCACATAGAGATGCAGATAGATTAAAACCACAAGGATGAAAAAGATATAATATGCTTACTGCTTTTCTGAAAAGGTATTTCACCTTAATTTTTAAAAGATATTTTTACTAAATATTGAATTCATTTTTTATTTATTTTTATAACGATTTTTATTTTTTCCATTATAGCTCATTTACAGTGTTCTGTCAATTTTCCACTGCACAGCAAGGTGATCCAGTCACACATGAACGTATACATTCTTTTTTCTCACATTATCACGCTCCATCGCAAGCGACCAGACATAGTTCCCAGTACTATACAGCAGGATCCCATTGCTTATCCATTCCAAAGGCTATAGTTTGCATCTATTAACCCCAAATTCCCAGTCCCTCCCACTCTCTCCCTCTTGGCAACCACAAGTCTGTTCTCCATGTCCATGATTTTCTTTTCTGTGGCAAGATTCATGTGTCCTATATTAGATTCCAGATATAAAGTGAAATCCTACGGTATTTTCTTACCCTTTCTGACTTACTTCACTTCGTATGAGAGTCTCTAGTTCCATCCATGTTGCTGCAGATGGCATTATTTTGTTCTTTTTTATAGCTTAGTAGTATTCCATTGTATATATATATACCACATCTTCTTAATCCAATCATCTGTCAGTGGACATTTAGGTTGTTTCCATGTCTTGGCTATTGTGAATAGTGCTACAATGAACATGCTGGTGCATATGTTTTTTCAAGGAAAGTTTTGTCCGGGTATATGCCCAGGAGTGGGATTGCTGGCTCATATGGTAGTTCTATGTACAGTTTTCTAAGGTACCTCCGTACTGTTTTCCATAGTGGAACAACAGTGCAGGGAGGTTCCCTTTTCTCTGCACCCTCTCCAGCATTTGTTATATGATGGCCATTCTGACTGGTGCGAGGTGTTACCTCATAGTAGTTTTGATTTGCATGTCCCTAAAGGGGAGCACCCTACAACAAATACTAATAGACATAAAAGGAGAAATTGTGGAGACTTTAACACCACACTCACATCAATGGATATATTCTCTAGACTGAAATCTGATTAACAGATTTTTTTTTCTTTTTATCACTCTAAAGATATCATTCTGTAGATTTCTGATTTGCATAAATTCTGATGAGAAGTCTGTACTATCTTCTTATCTATATTCTCCTGTACTTATTATGTCTTTTTCCCCCCTGGTTGCTTTACATTTTTTTGAGTATCAATAGTTTTAAGCAATGCGATTATGCTGCTTTTTGTTAAGGTTTTCTTTATGTATTCCTGCTTTGTTATCCCAACTTTCTTGGGTATTTGAATTTACAACTTCCATAAAATTTGGGAAATGTTCAGTCATTATCTCTTCAAATATTTTTTCTGTGCTCCTCTCTCCTTCTCCCTCTCTGGCTTAAAAATATATGTTAGATTTTCTGATATTTTTCACAGTTTACTGAGTCTCTGTTCACTTCATATTAAGTATTTTTAGTTTTTGTTCATTTAGGATATTTTCTATTGTCTTCAGGCTTACTGATCATTATTTCTATAGCTTCTGCTCTTCTATAACCCCGTCTAGTAAAAATTTAAGTACTCTATGTTTTATTTCTTGAAATGATGTTTGCTCTTTTCATTTTTCTCCACATTACATTCCTGTTATCCTTTAAAGCTTTAGCATATTTATTTCATTTATGACAACCTAAAGTCTTTGTTCTCTAATTCCATCTCTGCCATTTCTCAGTCCCTTTTTTGTAATTATAGCTGATTTACAATATTGTGCCAATTTCTGCTGTACAGCAAGTTAATTCAGTCATACATATATATATACACATTCTTTTAATATTATTTTCCAACATAGTCTATCCCAGAAGATTGAATATAGTTCCTTTGCTATACAGTAGGACCTTACTGCTTATCTATTCTAAACATAATAGTTTGTATCTAGTAACCCCAAAGTCCCAGTCCATCCCTCTCCACTTCCTCCCCGGCTTGGCAATCACAAGTCTGTTCTCTGTATGTGAGTCTGTTTCAGTTTTGTAGATAGCTTCATTTGCACCATATTGCAGATTCCACATATAAGTGACATCATACATTTGTCTGTCTTTCTGATTTACTTCACTTAGTACGATAATATTTAGTTGCATCCATGTTGCTGCAAATGGTGTTATTTCATTCTTTTTATGGCTGAGTGTATATTCCATTGTGTATATGTACCACACCTTACTTAATCCATTCATCTATCTGTCTCTTTCTACTGAGTGAATTTTTTTCTAGGTGATATTAGCCAGTTTCTTTGTGTAACCTGAATTTTTTACTAGATGCCAGGTATTGTAAAATTACCTCTCTGAGTACTGACTTTTGTTATATTCCTTTAAAGAATGTTAAAATGTTTCACTTTGTTCAGGCAAGCAGTTAAATTACTTGCAGATTAGCTTTATCTTTTCTAGACTTTTTAAAACAGTTTTAAAGGCAAATCTAAGGGAGCCTTTATTATAGAGATAGGTCAGCCCCACAATAAGATGTGACCCTTCTGGCTCTCCGGTGAATATGCCATATCCCAAAGACATGGTCTCTCTACTCTGACTGGAAGGAAATAAGACAGTCTGCAGGCCTATGTGATCTCTTTTCTTCTTTTTTTGCTTCTCAGGGCCACGCCCGTTGCATACGGAGGTTCCCAGGTTAGGGGTCGAATCAGAGCTGTAGCCACTGGCATACATCACAGCCAGAGCAACGCCAGATCCAAGACGCATCTGCGACCTACACCACAGCTCACAGCAACGCCGGATCGTTAACCCAGTGAGACCAGGGATCAAACCCGCAACCTCATGGTTCCTAGGCAGACTGGTTAACTGCTGTGCCACAACAGGAACTCCTCTGGTAATTTCTTGACTTATATTCACTGCTGATTTTTACTTCCTCAGTATTTGCTTTTCCCCTGCAATTATCTCACTGCTGGAGGTAGAAGTGAAAAAGGGAAAGATAGAGTAAAACTTTTAGAGTTGGAGTGAATTTTATGTATCAGTATGAACTCATGGTTTTAGTGATAGATGGATAGTAAACGTTTTAGGCATTGGAGGCTGCAGAGTGAAATATTTAGGGGTAAAGAGGCAGTATCTGCACTTTACTCTCAAACAGCTCTCTCTCTACATATGGACTTATACACTCACACATATATATAAGGAAAATGTGGTAAGATGTTAGTACGTGAAGATCCTGGATGAAACCTTACTAAAAATACTGATTCTTGCAATTTTTCTGTAAGTCTGAAATTATTTAAAAATAGAAAATTTTCACATATAAAGCCAGTATTTACTTAAAGATCTGGAGAAATGGAATGAATGAGTATAGATAGTAATAAAACAATGAGTTGTCAATTCTTTAAACCAAGTGATTGGTACATGAGGTTTCATTAAATCTCTCTTTTTATAGTTATTTGAACATTTCCAAAAATTAAACGTTTGTATACATATACAAACACATACACACAAAGACTAGAGCTGCAAAAGTCTGGGGAAACATTTACAGTAACATTGACAGCAGGCAATATGATTGAGGGGGGCATATAATTTAACAGGAGAAATAAAAAATATCTATAACAATCCTTTTAGCATTTCTCAATTGCTTGGGAGGGCATATTAGCTTTTTTTTTTTTTTTTGCCTTTTTGCCTTTTCTAGGGCCACACTCGCGGCACATGGAGGTTCCCAGGTTAGGGGTCTAACAGGAGCTGTAGCCATAGGCAATAGCCACAGCCACAGCAACACCAGATCTGAGCCGCATCTGCAACCTACACCACAACTCACAGCAACGCCGGATCCTTAACCCACTTAGCGATGCCAGGGATCAAACCCGCAACCGCATGGTTCCTAGTCAGATTCGTTAACCACTGAGCCACAACGGGAACTCCCATATTAGCTTTTAAAACTGTTAATTTTCTGCGCATTCATCAACATGACCAGAACTTGTCTATGTTGAAGCAACATTGCATCAAGTTTTTATATAATGACGGAAAGAGGAATTTTGATAAAATTTTATAACTAAAACATTCAGTTTGATATAAACATGCTAGCATACTTCATATTGTAGAGTCAAAATTAAGACACTAAGGAACTGGCAGAGACAAAAGAAGCAGGACCTCGTACATATAAACCCGTGCAAAACTTCACAGCACAGGTTGGAATGTGAAAAGAACTGAACGTGGATCGGACTGAAATAGAAGACTCATCCCAGCAGAAGTGGAAAGAAGTTAAAAAGCCCCACCTGTGGGGTTTGGTACATGCCTATTTATGTAGAACCAAAAGCAGCGTCCATTGTGACACAAGCCAGAGGAAAAGTACTCACCTCACAGTCAGAGGTTTGATAAAGTGAAAACACTCCAACACAGGTGAGACAGAAGACAGGCAGCAGGATTTTTGTGACACAGGTCAAAATATGGATTTACCCCCCAGGACGTAGGATGGTAGGGGGCACAGCTCTTTCTGGAGGAGATCTAGGGTCATACTATGGCTTTAAAACCAATGGAAAATAAAACATAGGTAGGGAAATAAGGCTGAAACCAAATGTCACTATGGTTGGTGATGTGGACCACTGATATTCTGTGCTTAGCCATGGCAAGAGAATTGACAGAAACTAAAAACAAAACAAATAAACAAAAACCTGTAATAGGTTTACCGAGGAGTTTCAACTCACTAGAGTGAAAACTGAAGTGTATTTCTCTTCCCAGTCACTATTTTCAGCCTTTCAGAACCTTAAAAAACATTTCAAGCAAACTAAAAATTTTCTGGTTATTTTCAGACCTATCTTAGATCTAGACCCATCTGGTAGTCTACAGCCTAGAGAGAAGGCTTGGCAAGCTCATCCATCAGGCCAGATGTTAATTCTTTGCAGGCACTCAAAACCTCAACAAATTTGCAGAACCACCTTACTTGGCATGGATAAAAACAGTTTTCTCATTCCTTCATAGGCATAGTAGTGAAACACTTCTCACAGTTCCCTGAGCATTTCTCATGATGTAAAAGTCTCCAGTGAGTCTATCTTCCTCTTTCCTGATGTTGACTTTATACAGATACATGAGGAGAAAGGGCAGGGAAGGGTGGTGTTTAATACTACTAGAAAAACAAGAGGGAGATGCCTGACTTTAACAAAGGAAGTAGCTTAAAATAATAAAAACTGCTAGCTAGTGTAATTTATCTTGAATTTGGAGTCTCCACTTCAATTCTTAAATTCTGAGTCACCAGGAAAAGTCAAGCTTAGCATCCTCTACAAAGGGAATTACTATGGATTTGACACTATGTCAAACTTATGGAATCTTTATAATAACACAGAGAGTAATGATTAATTATTCTTTTTTCAAATATGTACAATTTAGAAAGCATGAATAACATCCCCACAGAGAAGTACTTTGGGACTGAGCAGAATGTATAGTCCTACCTCTCTGTTTCCAAAGAGTATGTGTGATATTTTTCATTGTGTTGCCATGCAGTGCACTGCACACACTCATTTCAGGTATCACTGAGGAAAAGATTCTAAAGTAATGCAATTGTCTTTGTGAAACAGGGATCAGAACCTATTAGAATCTGAGTTTATAGGAGACTACTGTTCTCAGTGATTATAGCTAAACTGAGTGAGTAAAAACAAAGAGTAAAAATGTCTCTCTATAACTTTGCTTTCCCCAAAGAAGACTGTCAATAATTACCCAATCATACCAAGTCTAGTCACTGTACACTAAACACACACATTTCCCTTTGGTCTTATTGGTTAACAGCTTTCCGAGTCAGCAAGTATTTTACAGCAGCTTTTACATCCTTATTTCTCAAGCTATAGATTATAGGATTTAGCATGGGGGTCACTACACCATAAAACATAGAAATAAGTCCCTCCCTAGCTTGCAAACTGTCTTGTTCAAGGATATCTTGAGACTTTGGTTTGGCATACATAAAAAAGATGGTACCATAAAATATGATCACCACAGTCAGATGTGCTGAACAGGTAGAAAAAGCTTTGCGTCTCCCAGTGGCTGAGTTCATTCTCAAGATAGTGTGGAGGATAAACATGTAAGAGAAAAAAATGACCAGCAGTGGAAGAACCAGAAAAGCTATATTTGACACTGCTAGGGTAACAAAATTGAGGGATATATCAGCACAAGCTAACTTGAGAACAGCCAGTATCTCGCATAAGAAATGATTGATGATATTATTTCCACAGAAAGGCAATTGCATGGCAAGAGCTGTTTGCACAACTGAGTTGATTGCACCAGAGAGCCATGATACAGAAGCCATCACTACATACACCACCTTGCTCATGATGATGGGGTATCTCAGAGGGTTACAGATGGCCACATAGCGGTCGAAAGCCATCATGCCAAGGAGGAAACACTCTGTTGACCCCATTGCAAATCCAAGGAACATTTGAACTGCACATCCACAGAAGGAAATGTTCCTTTTCTTTGAGATCAAACTCACCAAAGTTGAGGGAACAGAGGAGGATGTATAGCAGATATCCAGGAAAGAGAGGTTGCCCAGGAAGAAGTACATGGGGGTGTGAAGACGGGAATCAAAGATACTTGCTATGATCAGAACACCATTGCCAATTAGAATCACCAGGTACATAACTAGAATTACAGCGAAGAAAATACTCTCAAGTTTTGGATAACCAGAGAGTCCCAGAAGAATGAATTCTTTCACAAATGTCTTATTTATTCTATTCATGTTCCAGCTTTTATGATGTCAAAGGAATACCGACATAAAATGTGTTCACTGCCAAGTAACAATGAACGGGACAAATTTCTTGGATAGTCATTATTCTAGGATGAAATAGGGTGTCTTCTTTGAAGCTCTATTATTCAGTTATCTTTAAGATAAAATATGATATCAAGAACATCGGAGTTATCTTGTGGTGTGGTGGGTTAAGGATACAGCTCTGCCCTGAAGCAGCCCAGGTTGCTGTTGTGGCTCAGGTTCAATCCCCAGCCCAGGAACTCCCCCATGCCACGGGCATGGCCAAAAAAAGAATGTCTGTGCTAGAATACAATGATACTAGGAAGTCGAGTTACAATGGCCTGTGTCCAATATTTGAAGATCTAAGACCAGACGCAAGTGTCAGAAACAACCTTCCCCACTGTTGAAGACATCCTACGTTGAGTTTCGTAAAAGCTCTAGAATATTTCAGATAACAAACTTGACATCATTTAGTCAGGCTCGGTGAGAGAATGGAGGTGAAGGCAAAAAACTCAAAAAGGACTGGAATTTTGATTTGGTGTTTAACAGAAATGCTGAAAATGTTAAATCAAGTTTGGTTTTATTCATCTTTGTTTGTCTGCCCGACATCCTGGATCTATTTTGAATCTGTTCAGTTGTGCAATTTTATAGAGCAGACATTTGATAATAAGTTGATCCACATACACAGCAATTTAACATCTGTGCAAAGGTCAAGTTAGTTGTCGATCTTGTAGTCAAAGCCTACTCTTACTATTTTTTTTATTTCCAATTACAAGTCCAGTGTGTAAATTACCTCTGCAAGTATACAATGGAGATCTTTGAAGAAAAAATAATCTCTCTTCGTTTGTTTTATTCTGTGGCTTCAGAGTTATTCTTCAAAATTCATTTAAGTGAACCTGAGAAAATAATAATGCTTAAATATATTTCTGTGAATGTGTGTGTAGCACTTTATACTTTACAAAAAAAATTATTGTTCTCATTATCCCTACTTTTTTTTAATGTGAAAGAGACAATGTGGCCAAAATAATCCAGCCTATAAGTAAAAAGTGGAGCTTGAAGCTCAGATCTTGGCCAGTGAAATCTAGAGCTCTTTGGGCTACAACAACAAAAGTCATTATACCATTTTTTTTCCACCAGGTACTACCCAGAAGTTTTGGTCTTGGTGGAATAATGAGGAATCAATTATTTTAGTCTTTCAACTTTTTCATACGTATAGAAATGTCCTGGGGATCTTTTTAAAATGCAAATTCTCTTTTACTAAGACTGGGGCAGGGCCTGTGACTTTGCATTTCTAATAAATTTCCAGGGTATGGTGAAGTAGCTTGTATGGGACCTCGTTTTGAGTAGTAAGGCTTTAGTGAGATGTGACCTTGGCATTTGCTGGAAAACACAAGTGTACTCATTTAGTGGGTGGTTAAGCTAGTCCACATAGTGAAACAAAAGAAAATATTTTTTAGATCAAAAAACATCTGCTTTGTCTGCCAACTCACTATTACATTTAGAATGAATAAGCAGTGAGGTTCTACTGCATTAGCACAGGGAACTATGGTCAGTCTCTTAGGGTAGATCATGATCGAAGGTTATATGAGAAAAAGAATATCTGGGTTACTATGCTATATAGCAGAAATTGACACAAAACTGTAAATCAACTATACCGTAATAAAAAGAAAGAAAATAATACTATTGAAAGACAAGTTACATAAAAGCAGAATAAAGTTCTGCTGAAATATTGTAAAATATAGGATATTACTGATAGTATAACTTGAGCCCAAACCTGTTCCAAGGGTAGGAAAATAATTACATGGCATGTCTGTTATCAGAAAGTTCACAATCAGTGAGAGAAACAGTACAACTATACAGGGAATAATTTGATATAGAATATAACTACATTATATAACCATATGACAGTGACTATTATATGTGTTCCCAGAAGGAGGTGAATGAGAAATAAACAAGGTGAGAGAGTTCTAGAAGAATCTCAGAGACTGGGTTCACCAGCATGGATAGTATGGAAGCAGGTTTGGAAGAGAAAAAGGCAAGACGGGTGTCCCAGAGGGAGGACAGTTTGAATAGAATTTAGAAGCAAGCATATTGGTAATATTCCTTTTCAGACCAGAGAGTTTCTGTGGAGCAGTGGCAAGCACATTTAAAAAGGTAAATGAGGAAGTTCCCATCGTGGCTCAGTGGAAATGAATATAACTAGTATCCATGAGGATGCAGGTTCAATCCCTGGCCTCACTTAGTGGGTTAAGGATCTGGCATTGCCGTGAGCTGTGGTGTATATAGGTTGCAGACCCAGTTCGAATCTGGCATTGCTGTGGCTGTGGTATAGGCCAGCAACTACAGCTCTGATTTGACCCCTAGTCTGGGAACCTCCATATGCCACAGGTGTGGCCCTAAAAAGACAAAAAAGAAAAATGGTAAATGAAGTAAGTATATAGAAAGGTCCAAAAGTCAGGCAGAGAAACTGACACTTCTTTTTTTAGGGAAGAAGCTAATTATTAGAAACATCATAGACAAGATGAGAGCTGAGATCCTAGCTACCCTCCAAACTTGACATCATACAGTTTGATTCTATGAAATTTTTGAGAGATTTGTGATAAAAGGAATTAAAATATTTATATTAATTATCATTAATTACTGACTGGTACAGTCCAAAATCATCTTTTCATAGTCACTACCAGTTTGAGGTTAACCAAAATTGCAAGTTTAGGGCTCACATATGCTAACACTTTTGAAAATCTCAGCATAAGCTCACGACCTCAGTGTAACACTCAGTTTGTTGTTTTATGATAGGTAGGAAGATTTCTCTACAGTGCATATCTTGAGCCAAAAGCTAAACTCAACAGAGAGATTCTCCCTTCAGAAACAATTCAGTTAAAGAGCACAGAGTAAAAATTTCAACTTAGGTGACAGCACAAATAAGAGACTATCGTCTTCAAATTAGAGATGAGAAAATAAAATCTTAAAGCAATTTTTAAATATATATTAATTCAGCTAAAGCCCAGTGTACCAAAAAAAATTTCATTTATATAAATTTAAAACACATTAATTTATCCAAATAAGTTCTATTACAAAATTTTATGTGCTAAAAGCTGTGCTCAAAATGATTTTGCTTGATTGAGATTATATGCTGAAAATGGGCAGAGACAAAATCCATAGCCCATTCTCTTTCCACTAGTTCCATGTCCAACAGAGAGCATTAAAATCTGTACATAAAAATATGTGTCAAGAACAGAAAATTTTCAGTGAGTTCCACAGAATATTGAGATCATAAAGGCAAAATTTGACTTTACTCAGCTAAAAACATACAAGGAGAATAGTTAAGTTTTGAGGACTTAGTATTTCTTATCATGAAGGAAGTTTCATGGCTGTGGGATTCAGTCATATGCCCCAGAAAACTCTATTTGCTATAATATGATTCTATACTTACTGCATATTACCTCTTAGGATAATTCAAAGTTCTGCCCGAATAGAGCCAGAAATTGGTCAAGAGATGCCTTAGACGGGGGTCAGGAGCACCCTGATCAACCAGACATGGGTGAAAAGGAAGAAGACAGAGAAACACTGACTTCCAGGAGACCGGGTGATGTTTCAGATTCAGCCCATTTGGGGTCCAGGCCTGGAGAGCCTGGCTTTCCATTCCAGACAAATGTTATAACAATAGATCTTGGGCCACTTAAACCACTTCTGCTATCTGCTCCAAGCCTTCTCCACCCAGGCAGAAATTCCCTGGCCCATTCAAACCCACCTTAAGCCAGGAATGTCTTTCTTGCTGCTTTTGTTGTTCTCCTAGAAATTTAATTTTAGGGGATATTGTATGGTAACAAGAGATATGAGGGAAGGAGCCTATCTGTCTTGCTTATCCCTCTACACCTAGTACCTAACAAAGTGGCTGCACATAATAGACAGGTTTGACTGAACAGGTGAAGGTTTACTTTCAGGCTCTTAAGCAATTTCCCTCTGCACTATCTGTGGAGTCATAATCAAGAAAATTTCAGTATCCCAAATTGTTAATTTGTCATAGTCTGAGCTGTTTTTTTTTTTAAGGTATCATTTACTCAGTACTAACAAGATGCCATCTTACATAGAAATTCACCTATTTATTCAATGCAGGTACAGAAAGATCACCTAATACTGATTTGAATGGATATAGGATGGGGTTTGCCTAGGGAAAAAGTGCTTGGGACTTAGAAGAAAAGTCCTAGATTTGAGGCTATGTCTTCTAATGTATAGCCTCAATTTTCTCATTTGTAGAACAGTGATAAAATACCTCTTACTTTTCTCACAGGTTTGTTTTGAGAAAAATTCAGATAGCATATGGAAACTGCTTTATTGATTAATGGGAAACATAGAGATAATAATGATAATAAATATTAGCTGTATCGGTGATAACATTACATTAGTAGCTATTCTGCCTGATGCTGTTTACACTTTAAATCCATATTTAATAATAGCTTTAATTGTGGAATGAAAAAGTATAGTCCCTTAGTATTCAAGACTTACCATTATACTGACAAACTATTTCCACATCCTGGAAGAATCTGTTAAATTCTTCTTAGTATTTATGTCAGCCTTCTGAATTAAGGTCAGTTTCAACAAACAATGCCAGATTCCACAGATGTGAGAGAGTAAATATTTGTTATGCAACAATTGTTGTAATTGTTCCCAAGTTCCCAAAGCAATTTAAAGTTGGAAGGAGAGATCTGTGGAATGGAGAAACTTCTGGTGCATTAGGGACAGTGTCCCACAGACACAATTAAGATTGGTGTTGGGAATATAATGTGGCTGAACTAAAGCACAAAAATGAAGCAACATTCTCCTGCCCGTGTAAGTTTGGAAATAGGGGCAACTGTTCAGAAAACTAACTATATGAAATGTGAGAGATTTTTAGTTTAAAGTATATTTACCAAAGCAAAATTAGTTCAAAGTAAGATCACAGTTGAAATGACAATTACTAAATGAAATGATAGACTTGAAAATGATCTTGATATTATAAATGAAACAAAACAGATATTTGCCATGAATCAATTGCATTGCTATTTAATTTTTTTGCCTTTTTTTCTTTGTTTTTAAAGGTATGGCATATGGAAGTTCCCAAGCTAGGGGTCGAATCAGAGCTATAGTTGCCAGCCTACACCACTGCCACAGCCACAAAGGATCCAAGCCACATCTGTGACCTACACCACAGCTCACAGAAATGCCAGATCCTGAACCCACTAAGTGAGGCCAGGGATTGAACCTGCAGCCTCGTGGATGCTAGTCAGATTCGTTTCTTCTCTGCCACAACATGAGCTCCCTTAACATTTTTATTTTATCTTAATTCTTCTGGATAAGTTAATTTCATGTAACATATCAACACCAAGCTTTTTTGTAATGAAAATAAATACAGATAAAAAACAAAATAAGCATACAGGATAAAAATGAATTTACAGGAGTTCCCATCATGGCTCAGTGGTTAACGAATTTGACTAGGAACCATGAGGTTGCTGGTTCGATCCCTGGCCTTGCTCAGTGGGTTAACGATCCGGTGTTACCATGAGCTGTGGTGTAGGCTGCAGACATGGCTCAGATCTGGTGGTGTTGTGGCTCTGGCATAGGCTGGCGGCTACAGCTGTGATTAGACCTCTAGCCTGGGAACCTCCAAATGCTGTGAGTGTGGCCCTAGAAAAGGCAAAAAGACAAGAAAAAAAAAAGAATTTACATGTTCAAGGTCAAAAAGAAGTTTTAAAAGTCTAGAATGGATAATTTAGGGCATGTTTTTAATTAAGTTGTTTCAGAAAGTCTATTAAGCTACATTAAATATTAACACTTAGACTCTGACTGTAATTTTCCAAAAGATGTTAAATTTCACCACAAAATGTTTGGATTCTGGTGAGCTTTTTTTACAAGCCAGACCCATACCTAAGTAGACAATGGCTGCTGGTGGACTCTAGTCCCAGCTACTGACCCTGAAATGGCCATGTCCCGTTTTGGACTTGACTACAGCCCTTTGGTCTTATACTTGCCACAAGCACCACCTGACAAGGGATCCAGCAAGAGTCATAGCACCTCAAACCCCAGGTAACAGGGCTTGACAATCTCAGTCTTGATTGTGGACCCTGAAGTGGCCCATGGCCTGACTGCAGCCACTCTTGGTCAATAGTCCTGTCTATCTAAGAACCAGGCAGGAGGCAAGCTCATTTGTACCGTACTGCAAGCCCTCCAACCCCTGTCTGACAGCAGATCCTGAATCATCCCTGTAATTCTGTTCCAGTCCCTTGAAGCTTCAGGCTGTGAACACCCTGCCTACCTAGGGACCTGCCTAGAGACATGCGCATCTGAACTTTTGGATGTACCTGCAAACCTCAGTCTGACCACTGCTCTTAAAGCAGTCCTATAACCTAGCTCCAACCCTTCACAGCAATAATCAGAGTAGTCCAGCTCACCTAGGAACTTGCCAAGAGACACATGTGTCTGTGTCTCTATGGGGTAGGCACTTAACATTGATCTAATTGCACATGTTGAAAGGGCTTTATAAACTGGATTAAGCTTCTCAGAACTGTGGTCTGGGATCAGTTCTCCCACCCAGGGACTAGCCCAGTGACCTGATGGGAGCTCCCTAGGGACCTACAGAGAGTTATATATATATATATCTGTACCTTAAAATAGGTCAACCTTCTACAAATAATGAAGCTTCCTCTTGTCCCAGCACTAGAAATATTGGAGGCAGTTCCAACTACCCAGAGACATAAAAGTATAAGACGTATAAATCTCACTGCTAAAGTTAAATATAAATACAAACACAGACTCTTGTATACTGTAATGGTGCCATGTAAATCACTTTTACTACTAGTATATAAATTTTAAAAACCTAGTAGGAATAACTGATACCACTGAAATTTTTTAATAGAAACATAGTACTGGAAGAAGTAAAACCTGACATCAGTTACATTAAGTGGGGGAAGGGAGGGTAAAATGTAAAATTTCTGTATTTAATTGTGTTAAGTTAATCTGAACAGATTAATAATGAGTCAGAAGTGTAAAGCAAAAGTCAAAAACTTCCCAGCAAAGAAGACTCCAGACCAGATAGCTTCAGTGGTGAATTTTAGCAAAAATTTTAAAAAGAATTCCAGTCCCTCTCAAATCTTTCAAAAAACTGAAGAAGAGGAAACACTTCTAAGCTCATTTTAAGAGGACAGCATTGCCCAGCTAGTTCAGTCAGTAAAGCATGAGATTCAAGAGGATAGCAGTACCCCAATACAAAAGTCAGATAAGGACTCTATAAGAAAACTACAGATCAGTTACACCTTGATTAATATATATACAAGGGTGCTCCACAAAATATTAGAAAACTGAATCCAATAGCACATTAAAAGCTTATAAATCAGGGAGTTCCCTTCGTGGCTCAGTGGTTAACGAATCCGACTAAGAACCATGAGGTTGTGGGTTCAATCCCTGGCCTTGCTCAGTGGGTTAAGGATCCAGCGTTGCCGTGAGCTGTGGTGAAGGCTGCAAACGCGGCTCGGATCCTGCATTGCTGCAGCTGTGGCGAAGGCCGGCAGCTACAGCTCCTGTTAGACCCCTAGCCTGGGAACCTCCATATGCAGCGGGTGCAGCTCTACATAAAAAAAAAAGGCAAAAAGACAAAAAACAAAAGCTTATACATCATGTTCAAGTGGGATTTAATGCTGGGATGCAAGGATGGTTCATTATACACAAATCAATAAATGTGAAACCACATTAACAGAAAGAGGTATTAAAAACCCTATGATCAACTTAATAGATGCAGAAAAAGCATGTGACAAAATTCAATACCTTTTAAAAACTCAATTAATTAGCTATAAAAAGAATGAGCCACAACATAATAAAGGTCATATACGATAAACCCACAGCTAACATACTCAACAGTGAAAATCTAAAAGCTTTTCCTCCAAGATCAGGAATAAGACAAGGGTACCCACTCTTGACACTTGTATTCAACATAGTACTGGAAGTCCTTGCCTGAGCAATTAGGCAAGAAAAAGAAATAAAAGGTATCCAGTGGAAAGGAGGAAGTTAAATTATCCCTGTTTGCAAACAACGTGTTCTTATGCAGCGAAAACCCTAAAACTGTGATAACTAATATATTAATTTCAGGATACCAAATCAATATACAAAAATCAGCTGAATATCTACAAACATACAAGGAACTACCAGAAACAGAAATTAAGAGTACAGTCTAATTTACAATAGCATCAAAAACAATAAAATACTTAGAAATAAAATTTAACCAAGGAGGTGAAAGAGGTGAAAGATCTGTACCCTGGAAACTATTAGATGCTGATGAAAAAAAAATGAAAACATAAATGGGAAAATATCCCATATTCACGGATTAGAAGAATTAAGATTGTTTAAAATGTCCATACCACCTAAAACCTACAGATTGAATGTAATCGCTATAAAACTCCAATGGTCTTTTCACAAAAATAGAAAAATCAATCCAAAAATCATAGGAGCCTGAATAGCCAAAGCAATCTTGAGAAAGAAGAACAAAGCCAGAGGCTTCATATTTCCTGATTTCAAACCATATAACAAATTTTAGTACTGTGCCTGCATAAAAACAGACACACGGACAACAGAACAGAGTAAGCACAGAAATAAACCTAAGTCTACACAGTCAACCAATATTTAACAAAGGCAAGAAGAATACTCCTTGGGGAAAGGATAGTCTCTTCAGTAAAGGTGCTGGGGAAACTGGATCACCGCTGAAAAAATAAAAGTAAATGAAGCCATTATCTTACAAACCAAAAAACTTGAAATGGATTAGAGCCATATGTAAGACCTGAAACCATAAAACTCCTAAATGAAAACAGGAGAAAAAAATCTCTTTGACACTGGTCTTCGCAATGAGTTTTTGTAAATGACACCGAAAGCAAAAACTAAATAAACGGAATTACATCAAGCTAGAAAAGCTACTTCAGAACAAAGAGAACCATCAACGAAATGAAAAGGCAACCTATTAAAAGGAAGAAAATATTTGTAAACAATATAGCTGATAAGGGGTTAATATCTAAAATATGTAAGAAATGCATACAATTCAACAGCAAAAAAAATAATTAATTTTAAAAAAGCAGGCAAAGGAACTGAATAGACATTACTGCAAGGAAGATATACCAGTGGCCAATAAGTACATGAAAAAGTGCTCAAAATCATTAATCACAACGAAATATGCATCCATAAAAAAAGAAGGAAATCATGACATTTGTGATAATATGTATGAATCTGGGGACATCATGCTAAGTGAAATAAGTCAGACACAGAAAGAAAAATACTGTATGATTTTACTTACATGTAGAATCTTGAAAAACATAACTGACAGAAGTCAAAAAAGAAGTAGAACTGATAAGAACAGAGAGTAGATGGGTTGCCAGGGTTTGGGCAGTGAGGTAAAAGGGGAGATATTGGCCAAAGGGTAAAAACTTTCAGGTATTAAATGAAAAAGTTCTGAGGGTCTTTTCCAGCATGGTGATTATAGTAGGAATACTTTATTGTATACTTGAAATCTGCCAACAGAGTAGTAGATCTTAAAGTGTTCTCACCATATACACACAAAAAGGTAAGTATGTAAGGTGACAGATGTGAAAATTAGCTTGACCATGGCAATCATTTCATGAGGTATACATACAGTAAAACATCGTATTACACACCATAAAAAATCATATTGCACAACCTAGATATATATATACATTTTTATTTGTTAGTCATATCTAAACATAGCTGAAAAAGTTTTAATAAAAATATTTGGATTCTTAAAAACAAAAATTTACTTAAGAAAGAGCAGTATTTAACTTAGTATGATGGATCTCTGGATCCATCCATGTTGCTGCAAATGGCATTATTTCATTCTTTTTTATGACTGAGTAATATTCCAGTGTACATATGTACCATATCTACAGGAACATTTACTCAATACTGTATAAAAACATATGTAGAAAAAGAATCTGAAAAGGAATGGATATATGTATATGTATAATTGATTTACTTTGCTGTATGCCTGAAATTAACATAGCATTTAACATAAACTATACTCCAATAAAACTTTTTAAAAAATAGTAGTATTGGAGTTCCCATCGTGGCACAGCAGAAACAAATCTGACTAGGAACCATGAGGCTGCAGGTTTGATCCCTGACCTTGCTCAGTGAGCTAAGGATCTGGCATTGCCATGAGCTTTGGTTTAGGTCACAGATGCAGCTTGGATCTGGTGTTGCTGTGGCTGCGGCATAGGCTGGTGGCTACACCTCCAATTAGAGTCCTAGCCTGGGAACCTCAATATGGCACAGGTGTGGCCCTAAAAAGACAAAAAAAAATAGTAATTATTCATGAGCATAGACACAAGCACACAAAACTTGCCACATACACACACATTCACACCACAAACCACACTATGTGTACATTAAAATTCAAGTGGAAATATGTTAGGACTTCTTCTGTAAGATTACAGAAGTTTAGAATCATAAAACTCCATGAGGTACTATTTAGTGAGACTTATCTTTCCACGGATGAGTAAACTGAGGTAAAATAAATGAAATATTCCAAAGTCACTGTTAATATTTAATTAGGAATAATTAAAAAGTCTTCCTCAAATACCACATATCACTTAGGTGTGGAATCTGAAATACAAAACAAATCAACACATCTACAAAATAAAAACAGACTCAAAGATATAGAGAACAGACTTGTGGTTGCCAAGGGGGTGTTTGGGAGGGGGAAGGAAAGGTTGGGAGTTTGGGATTAGCAGAGGCAAACTATCATATATAGGATAGGTAAACAAAAATGTCCTAATCTAAAGTACTGGGAACTATATTCAATATCCTGTGGTAATCCATAATGAAAAGACTATGAAAAAGAGCATATATATGTGTGTGTGTGTGTGTGTGTGTGTATCAACTATAATAAAATTAAAAAAAAAAAAACAGTCTTCCTTATACATCAGAAAACCCAGATAGTGACAATAATGACATGATATGAATTTTTACCAATTTTCAAATAACGGCTAATGGACTAGTAATATGATCTAAAAATATAGACCTTATATGACTAGAAGATAATGCTCTCCTACATGGGGTTGTATGATATGGGACAATTTATGGATTTAAAGTATAATCAAAGTGAGATGTATCTATGTCTATCATAAAGTTTTCTTTTTGAATTCATAAAAGCACAAGAAGCAATAAATGTAAGCTTTTATTCTCTTTTTAGAAATGATACTTTGGGGCCATGAAATGAGAGGGCATGGAAGCATTTTTAAAAAGCCATAATGTATACAAAAATATGCATCTCACTCTCTCCCTCAGAAGCTGTATATATGTGTAAAAATTGTTTTTCTTAGCAGAAAAGGTTGTGTTTAGTCAGGGCTGGCAAGTGAATTACACTGGCCCATTATCCTTGCTTCTAGGTAAATAACAATGAGTCTTGACTGAGAGAGACACTCACTTTGGTTTTGCATTTGCATACCTGGCAAATGAAGCAAATACCTCTACCACTTCTTAAGACCTATAACAAGAGTTATTTGGATGTTGGCTCTATAATTAAGAAACTCCAAGAAAAAAATCAAGTTACAAAGCATTCCAATGTACATTCCCATTCACAAAATATGGACTAATGGAAACTGGAATGGATCATTGAAATCTCTGCTTACAAAATTGGAGGGTGATAGGAGAAAAAAAGATGGTTTTTAAGACAATAAATGTACATTAAAACTTACTATATGCAGACTTAAAGGAAGATCACTATTATATATATTTTTGAGATTTTGGGGGGAAGATATGGGGAAAATGGTGGGGGTGATCTATAAAATTCTTCTAGAAAATTCTATAGAAAATTCCATAGAAATTTATAGAAGAAATTTCTATAAATTTATTTATAGAAGAAATTCTATAAATTCTATATTTATTTATAGAATTAAAATTCTATATTTATAGAATTTATAAATTCTATAAATATAGAATTTATATTTATAGAATTTATAAATAAATTCTATATTTATTTATAGAAGAAATTTCTTCTATAAATTTCTTCTATAAATTTCTCTACAAATTTCTTCTATATTTCTAAAATTTTTTCTTTTTCTTTGCCTGATCCTGTATTGATGGGAAATGGATCAATTGCTGAACATGATACCATGACAATACATCTATCTATGTACTACTTGCACACTTTAAATATATATACACACACACACACACACACACATATATGTATACCTATATACATATATATATACACACACATATATGTATATATATATTTCTTTATTTTACCCTTTTAAAAATGGTCTTATTGGTTTCCGTCTCTCTTTTAGCAGACAAGGCAGACCAACATGCTTGTATCTATCCAAACCTTTTCTATGCAATAGAGAAGATAAAGGGGGAAATCACTAACCACATTTAAATTACTGATAGTTTTATAGATCAGTCCTCTTGCTGAACCTAAGAGTCCTACCCCAAGGAGAATAATCTGGTTAAAAATTACTGAAAAGTGAAAAGAAGAAAAAGTGATTGCTGATATAAAGGGATCCTATTGGAAGCTCTTTGACATGCCACAGACAATGTACATTTGGAGCTTACTACTAACTATAAGATAGTATCCTGAAGAAATAAATATTTGGGATCCAAAATATATACTCAAATTTGGGGGAAGAATCAAAGTGGTGGAGTAGAAAGACATGGATTGGAGCTCACCTCTTCCCACAAATATATCACAAATACCTCTGCAAATATCCTAATCGTTACAAAATACCTACTGAACACTGGCACAAGAACTCAAATACCTAAAATGACAAGAGGGATCTCCATGTAACTGGGTAGAATGAAGGGAAAAAAGAATAAAAAAGAGAGAGAGAGAAGCAAAAGTAGGTGGGCCTCTGCAGCCTGGGGAGGAAGCTGAAGGGGAGGAGAGGTTTCTGAACCCAGGGGAGTCTACTCACTAGCATGTAGGCCAGCTGGGACAGAAAGGAGCTTTGGAGGCTCAGAGGAGAACAAAACAGCCAGTTGTAGTAGGCAGAACAGAATGAAACCTTCACAGATGGTCCATGCCACAGCCCTGTGTGCCCTGGCATGAGATATACATCCACTGATACAGGGAGGGGATGGGTGCTGGAATGTGGGGTTTAGAGAACAGACCCTGGGAAAGTACTTCTGTTGGCTATACAGAGGTATCCTGGAGGGGCTACAGGGCAGAGTGTCACAATTGGGAATGTTCAGGGAGGAGGCTCAGGCTGTCACAGAGGCTAAGAGCCATCGTTAAGAGGCTTGCAAGGTGCAGAGCCTCCATTGAGGCCTCTTTCCCCTGCCTCTACAGGGCCTGGGAGAGACTTCTAGGCTGGCCCACTCACCCTAACACTGTCCCATCTCCTCCCACCAACGTGAGCCCCCATGCTTGATCCCTGCCCAACCAGCCTCCCATCTGGGTGGGTGTATGCACCCTGTTCCACAGGAGTAGGCCATACACCTCAATCACCACCCTACCTGAGAAAAGAGGTGGCAGGCATCCATATTAAAAATCTCTAGCATGAACAAATAATAAGTCCATACAGGCTGCTATCCTGAGCTTAAGCCACCTCTAAACACACCTCTTGACATGGTCCTGACCACAAGAGAGACAAGACGCAGCTCCACCCAGTGAGCAGGCACAAGCCCCTCCCACTAGGAAGCATGCACAAGTCCCTGGACCAACCTTATCCACCAGGGGAGCAGACACTAGAAGGAAGAGGAACTAAGATCCTAAGGAACAGATCATCCAAAAAGAAAATTAGACAAAATGAGACCACAGAAAGATGTGTCAGATGAAGGAACAAGATAAAAATCCACAAAAACAACTAAATGAAGAGGAGACAGGCAATATACCTGAAAAAGAATTCAGAATAATGATAGTAAGGAAGATCCATGACCTCAGAAAAAGAATGAAAGCCCAGATTGAGAGGATGCAAGAAATGTTTACAAAGAGCTGGAAGATTTAAAGAACAAAGATGAACAATTCAATAACTGAAGTGAAAAATACTCTAGAAGAAATAAATAACAGAATAACTTAGGCAGAAGAATGAATAAGTGAGGTGGAAGACAGAGTGGTGGAAAAGAATAAATAAAAAAGAATGAAAGGCAATAAGGACAGTCTAAGAGACTGCTGGAACAACTTTAATTGTACCAGCATTCACTTTAGAGAGGTCACAGAAGCTAGAAAGGGCTTGAGAAAATATTTGAAGACATTAGAAGTCCAAAACTTCCCTATCATGGGAAAGGAAACACTCACTTAAGTTCAGGATGCATATAGAGTCCCATACAGGATAAATCCAAGGAGGAACATGCTGAGATACATATTAATCAAACTGACAAAAATTAAAGACAAAGAAAAAATAGTAAAAGCAACAAGAAAAAAGTACAAATAACATACAAGGGAACCAGCAGATGTTTCAGCAGAAACTCTGCAGGCCAAAAGGGGATAGCATGATATATTTAAAGTGATGAAAGAGAAAAACTTACAACCAAGATTATTCTCACCAGCAAGACAGAAAGATTTGACAGGAAAATCATAAGCTTTTCAGACAAGCAAAAGCCAGAAGAATTCAGCACCACCAAACCAGTTTTACGACAATGGTTAATTGAATTTCTCTAAGTGGAAAAGGCCACACTAGAAACAAGAAAATTACAAATGTAAAAGCTCGCTGAGAAAGGCAAACATAAAACAAAAATAGGAAATCATCCACAGACAAATATAATGTCAAAATGATCAATCATGAGAAAAGAGTACAAATGTAGAATACTGGAAATACACACACACACACACACACACAGCAGTTCCCATGAGATATAGCAGTCTATATTTATAGCAGTCTATATATATTCAAGCCTTGGTAAATTTAAGAGAATTAAAATAATATCACACATCTTTTCCAACCACAACACTATGAGACTAAAAATCAAAGGGGAAAAAAGCAAAAAGTATAAACACCCAGAGGCTAAACCATATGCACTTAAACAACTGATGGATTGCTGAAGAAACTAAAGAGGAAGTCAAAAATGCCTAGAGACAAATGACAATGAAAATACAGTGATCCAAAACCTATGGGACACAGGAAAAGCAGTTCTGAGATGGAAATTTACAGCACTACAGTCTTACCTCAGGAAATAGGAAAAATCTCAAATAAATAGCCATAACCTTACACCAAAAACAACTAGAGAAAGAAGAACAAACTATTTGGTAAAAGGAAACAAGTCATAAATACCAAAGCAGAAATAAATTAAATAGATATGAAGAAAGCAACAGAGAAGATCAATGAAACTAAAAGCTGGTTCTTTGAAGAGATCAACAAAATTGATGACACTTTAGCCAACTCATCAAGAAAAATAGTGAGCAGGCTCAAATAAATAAAATTAGAAATGAAAAAGGAGAAGTTATAAGTGGCACCACAGAAGTGCAAAGGATTTTAAGAGACTGCTACAAGAAACTCTTTGCCATTCAAATGGATAACCTAAAAGAAATGGAAAAATTCTTACAAAGGAACAAGCTTCCAAAACTGAAACAGGAGGAAAGAGAAAATATGACTAGACCAATCACAAGTACTGAAATGTAAACCAGCTATAATGGAAAAATAAAAGGAGAAAAAAATTTTTTTCAGTGAATAAGTATTTTATTATGAAAACAAGTGATATTTTGTAAAAATAAAATATTCACTCAAAAAAAATAAACTTTTTAAAAAAATAAAAGTCCAGGACCAGATGACTTTATAGGCATGTTCTCGCAAACATTTAGAAAAGAGATACCACCTATTCTGAAACTCTTCCAAAAAACTGCAAAGGAAGGAACACTCCCAAGCTCCTTCTATGAAGCCACCATCACCTTGATACCAAAACCAGACAATGATACCACATAAAAAAATTACAGGCCAGTATCACTGATGAAATAGGGGCAAAAACTCCTCCTCAAAATATTAGCAAACCTAATCCAACTACATATTAAAAAGATCATACACCATGGTCAAATGGTATGTATCTCAGGGATGCAAGTTTTCTTCAATAGCCAGAAATCAATCATTGTGATACACCGCATTAACTGTAGAATAAAAACCACAGGGATCATCTCAATAGGTGCAGAAAAAGCTGCTGACAAAATTCAACACCAGTTTATAATAAAAACTTTCCAGAAAGTGGGCATAGAGAGAACCTATCTCAACATAATAAAGCTCATATATGACAAGCCCATACCTAATATCATCTTCAATGGTGAAAACCTGAAAGCATTTCTGCTAAGATCAGGAACAAGACAAAGATGTCCACCGCCCCCCTACTTTTATTCAACATAGTTTTGGAATTCCTAGCCATAGCAACCAGAGAAGAAAAAGAAATTAAAAGAATTCAAATTGGAAAAGAAATAAAACTATCATTATTCGAAGATGACATGATACCATACATAGAAAATCCTAGAGATGTTACCAGAAACCTCATCAATGAATCCAGTAAAGTTGCAGAATACAATAGTAATACATAGAAATCTCTTCAATTCCTATATACTAATAATAAAAGATCAGAAAGAAAAATTAAAGAAATAATGCCACTTACCATCTCACCAAAAGGAATATGATACCTAGGAAGAAACTTAGTAAAGAGGCAAAAGACTTGCACTCCGAAAACCAAAAGATGCTAGTGAAAGAAATCAAACATGACACAAACAGATGGAAAGATATGTTTTGCTCTTGGACTGAAAGACTCAATATGGTCAAACTGACAGTACTACCCAAGGCAATCTATGGACCTAATGCAGTCTCTATCAAATTAGCAATGGAATTTGTCACAGAACTAGAACAAAACAATTTTAATTTGTAGGGAAACACAAAAGACCCCAAATAGCCACAGTAACCTTGAAAAAGAAAAACAGAGCTGGAGGAATCAGGCTCTCTGACTTCATGCTGTACGACAAAGCTACAGTCATCAAAACAGTATGATACTGGCACAGAAACAAAAATATAGATCAGTGGAACAAGACTGAAAGTCCAGAGGTAATTATGGGCAACTACTCTATGACAAAGGAGGCAAGAATATACAGTGAAGAAAAGACAGTCTCTTCAATAAATGGTGCTGGGTAAACTGGATAGGTACATGTAAAAGGATGAAATTAGAACATTCTCTAACACCATAAACAAAAATAAACTCAAAATTGGTTAAAGACCTACATGGAAAGTTGAATACTATAAAACTCTTAGAGGAAAACACAGGCAAAACACTCTTTGACATAAATTGCAGCAATATCTTTGTAAATCCTCCTCTTAGAGTAATGAAAATAAAAGCAAAAATAAGCAAATGGGACCTAATTAAACTTAAAAGCTCTTGCACAGCAAAGGAAATCATTTTTAAAAAGACAACCCACAGAATGGGAGACAAATTTTGCAAATGAAGTGACAAGGGATTAAACTGCAAATTATACAAACAGCTCATGCAGTTTTGTATCAAAAAACAACCTAATTAAAAAATGGTCAGAAGATCTAAACAGACATGTATTTCTCCAAAGACAGATAGACAGCCAAAAAGCACATGACAATATGATCAGCATCACTAATTGTTAGAGAAATGCAAATCAAAACCACAATGAGATATTACTTCACACTGGGCAGAATGGCCATCATCAAAAAGTCTATAAACAATAAATGCTGGAGAGGGGGTGGATAAAGGAAACCCTCCCACACTGTTGGTGAGAATGTAAATTGCTGAAACCACTATGGAGAACAGTATGGAGGGTCCTTATAAAACTAAATACAGAACTATCATATGATCCAGCAATCCCACTCTTGGGTATGTATCTAGAGAAAACCAGAATTTGAAAAGATACATGCACATCAATATTCATTGCAGCACTATTTATGATAGGGCATGGAAGCAATCTAGATGTACATCAAAAGAAGAATGGATAAAGAATATGTGATACATATGTAAATAGAATATTACCCATAAAAAATGAAATAATGCTATTTGCAGCAACGTGGATGGACTCAGAGAGTATCATACTAGTAAAGTAAGCCAGATAGAGGAAAACAAATATCATATGATATCACTTATATGTGGAATCTAATAAAAATGATACAAAAGAACATTTTAGGAATTCCCATCATGGCATAGCAGAAACAAATCTGACTAGGAACCATGAGGTTGTGGGTTCAATCCCTGGCCTCACTCAGTGGGTTAAGGATACAGCATTGCCATGAGCTGTGGTGTAGGTAACAGCACGGCTCAGATCTGGCATTGCTGTGGCTGTGGCAAAGTCTAGCAGTAGTAGACCCCTAGCCTGGGAACATCCATATGCCACAGGTGTGGCCCTAAAAAGACAAAAGACAAAAAAGAAAGAATTTATTTATAAAACAGAAACAAACGCAAAGGTTTTGAAATCTAACTTATGGTTACCAAAGAGGAAGCATTGGGGGAGGAATAAATTAGGAGGGTGGGATTAATACATACACATTTCTACACATAAAACAGATATTAACAAGGACCTACTGAATGGCACAGGGAAATCTACTCAATATTATATAATAACTTATATAGGAAAAAAGAATGGAGATCAAATATCTATGTCTATAAATATATAGATAGATTATGCAATTCACATTTCTGTATACCTGTAACTAATATCATTAAGTCAACTACTTCTAATAAAATTTATTTTAAAAACACATGCCCAACTTCAATACGCAGTTAATGGCAATATGCTGTGTGTGTAAACCTGCACTGACTGAAACATGCTAAGAAACGGTTGTTCAAAATTGCGTAGTAGGTACAAGTTTCAGAACTTTCCTTTTGACCTAAAATTCCTTTCTCATACAGAACCATATCCTATATCATTACAGGAAGGTTTTCGCCTTACATGAGTATACACTGAATCTTCATGTGTTTTGTAAAATATCCAGCCCTAGGTAAGTTCTGCAGCATTTAATTTTAAAATCTAGCATCCTTGGAGAACAGACTTGTGGTTGCCAAGGGGGACAGACAGGGAGTGGGATGGACTTGGGGTTTGGAGTTACTAGATGCAAACTATTGCATTTGGAATAGATAAGCAATGAGATCCTGCTGTATAGCACAGAGAACTATATCTAATCACTTGTGATAGAATATGATGAAGGACAATGTCAGAGAAAGAATGTATATAAATGTACAACTGGGTCACTTTGCTGTATAGCAGAAATCAACAGAACATTGTAAATCAACTACAATAAAAAATTAAAAAATTAAATCTAGCATCCTTGAATTTTAAAAAGTTAATACACTGCCTATATTATCTCATGGCAATAATCCTCTGGAGTGAGAAATAAGGTTTTTTTATATGGCGCCTATGCCCTTCTAGTGCTTCATGGTCATCATCAGCACTGTCTGATTACTAAACTGGAGAGAGCATCATTTATATATATATAAATGTATATATAAACATATAAATGTGCATGTATATAAATATATATATACAAACATATAAATTTATATGTATATACATATATATATAGTTTATGTGACACAGGACATGCATTCTTGTAGACTACCATGTGTACAGTGGCACTTGGATTTCTATCACTGAGTGTATGTCTACATATTACATCTATATATCTAGAAATATATACTACATTTATAGGTTAGATAGACATACATATAGATAGGTAGAGCTAGATGATAATAGATAGATAGGAAGAAAAAAAGAATAATGTAACTATGTTCAGGATTTGTTTCAAAATAATCTGGAGGAGGAAGATAAGGATGAAAGTTGACCAGGTGATGGCAATTTTTTAATCCATTGGAATTGTACATGAGACTTTGTTAAATTACTCTTGCTCTTTTGTTAAATACTTGGAAATAAAATTTTCCAAAAGAAGCTTTTAAAGAAACAAATACATAAATGTGTGCATATAGAGATAAATAGAGATATAAATGTGTGCATGTATGTATATAAATAGGGATGAAAACATATTTGGGAAAACTATTGTAATGATATTTACAGTCAGTAGAGGGTAATTTACCTAGAAATTGAGAAGGTTCATACCACCTTCACTATTCTTAAAATTTATCCTCTGAAACCACAGGTGTGGTATATAAAATATCTTTACTCTCAATCATTCACACTATTTTAAGTGATAAATGAAAATAAAGATATGCTGAATGTATTACTCCTAGTTGCTAGAAGAAACATTTTAAGTGGTATCATTAGGAGGTGGCCACAGTGACAATTTTTTTATACTTTTTATTTTTTTTTGAATTAAAGAATATTTACTAATCAGGAAATGATAGACCTAATAACCTATTGGAGAGTTCCTAAATTTTCTAGGGAAAGAAAATTTATAATCAAATCTATTATTTTTTTCTGATCATCTGATTATCATGCTTGTTTATGTCAAAGCCCTATAGCACTGACTTTTATATACCTATGGAATATTTTAGTGGGCAAAAAGTTTGGTTGGTTATAAGCCTGCATATAAGATGTTGACACTCGTGATACTATAGAGAAAAAAATTTTAAATTAAGGTGCTAAGAAGTTGGATAAAACAATATAAATAATATTTTATATGCCTAAAACATTGTCATATGTCAAAAGTTAAAGCCAATTACACATGGATCAGATACAAATCCAGGACCTCTAGTTAGAGAGTGGAAGAGAAGAACTAGAAGTTCAAAAGCCATCATGCATAAGGTCTGGTACATGCTTTCTGAACAAAAAGCAACACCAATGTGATCCAATCTAAAGTAGAGAGCATAGCAGTTGGAGGTTTTCTGTAGTGGCAGTATTCATTCTGGTGAGACAGTGGTAAACAGCAGAATTTAGTGACTAGGTCATTTGGGTGGGAACCTGGGTCAACTGGAAGGAAGCGAACTGGCAAAAAATAAATGCTCTGAATAGGAGATATGGAGTTATTTGGCTCTAATACAAATAGGAAAGAGGAAAATTGGGTAGGAAAATATAGTCAAAACCCAACTGTCATAATGAGTTAGGAGACCATGGGAAAGCTGGATGGTGTGGCCCAAGGATATCCTGCACCAGGCACTAGCATTGTAGAAAAGGAACTTATAGAAATAAAAGATTTACTAAGAAGTTTCAACTCACTGGAAAATGACGAGCACTGATTAAGTTTCCCCAATCATGGTTTTTATCACTACTTTTGAGCCTATAAGAATATCTCAGGCAGATTTGAAATATTTTAATTTTTGGCCTAGATTACCCACTTTTCTTCCATTTCTAGATTAGCTTTTCTTCTAGTCTGCAGCCTCAAGAGTTCAGAAGGCCTCAATTCATCAAGCCAGAAACAGACTCTTTTTCTTTGCAAATGCCCAGAACCTTAAGAGTTCTTTCGTGGCATTCTTCACTTGGCTTAGATTAGAGCAAACAACTTTCCCATTCTTCCAGAGAATGTAATGCAACGTCTCCCACCACTCATTGTACTCTCTGCACAAGGTAGAACACTCCTTTGATTATTTCTTCTCCTGGTCCAACTGTCTCTTTATATAGACTTGGAAAAAAGGAGCAAGGAGGGTATAATTCATATTAACAGAGAGATTTTTGAGGGAGACATCTAGCAACTTAAGTATTAGCTTGGAATAAAAGAGGAGCACAGAAGGAATGTTTAGTCCTCAATTTGGAAGATTACCTTTAATTCTGAAATTTTAGGACACTATGAAGCTGAGGCTATGCTAGGTGTGTTCTCCAACTTACTGAAACTTTAGATGACATCAGGACTTGGTTTTATATATTTCCTTATTACAAATCTATAATTTGCAAAGAATATTCAACATCATTTAGGTGGTTTGTAGAATTGCGGATTTTGTATTCTTACCATTCTACCTCCAAAGTTAGGTGTGATTTCTACATTTCTACATGGTACACCAGAAACACTCATTTCAGATATCACCAGGGAGGAGATTTTAATGGAATTCATTGTACTTGTGAGATATGGGTCGGGAAACATTGGAAGCTTAGTTTATAGCAAACTATAGTTCTCAGTAATTCTTGCTGAGTAGGGCTAGTGAAGGGAAGAATAAATATATCTTTCCTTACTCATGGTTTCCCCAATGGATGCTCTTATTTATTTACCTATAAGTTCATCTTATAAGTAAGAAAAGATCTACATTTTCTGAAATACTTACTGGATAAGTTTTCGGTTTAGCAAACATTTTACAGCAGCCTTTACATCATTATTTCTCAAGCTATAGATTATAGGATTTAGCGTGGGGGTCACTACACCATAAAACAGAGAAATGAGCTTGTCGGTAGTTTGCAACCTGTTTTCTCCAGACAGTTCTTGAGACTTGGGTTTGGCATACATAAAAAAGATGGTACCATAAAATATGATCACCACAGTCAGATGTGCTGAACAGGTAGAAAAGGCCTTGCGTCTCCCGGTGGCTGAGTTCATTCTTAAGATAGTATAGAGGATAAACATGTAAGAGAAAAAAATGACCAGTAGTGGAAGAACTAGAAATGATATATTTGATATCACCATGGTGATAATATTGAGGGATATATCAGCACAAGCTAACTTGAGAACAGCTAATATTTCACATGTAAAGTGATTGATGATATTATTCCCACAGAAAGGCAACTGCATGGCAAGAGCTGTTTGCACAACTGAGTTGATTCCACCAGAGAACCATGATACAGAAGCCATCGCTATATACACCACCTTGCTCATGATGATGGGGTATCTCAGAGGGTTACAGATGGCCACATAGCGGTCGAAAGCCATCATGCCAAGGAGCAAACACTCTGTTGATCCCATTGCAAATCCAAAGAACATCTGTACCGCACATCCACAGAATGAAATGTTCCTTTTCTTTGAGATTAAGCTCACCAAAGTTGAAGGAACAGAGGAGGATGTATAGCAGATATCCAGGAAAGAGAGGTTGCCCAGGAAGAAGTACATAGGGGTGTGAAGACGGGAGTCAAAGATGCTTGCTATGATCAGAACACCATTGCCAATTAGAATCACCAGGTACATAATTAGAATTAGAGCAAAATAAATGATCTCAATCTTTGGGTAACCAGAAAGACCCAGAAGCAGAAATTCTAACACAAATGTCTGGTTAGTTTTATCCATGTTACCCGCTTTCAGGATGTCCCAGGAAGATCTAATACAAAATATTTTCACTGCCAAGAAACAAAAGTTACATATTACCTGAACCGTTGATTTTTTAAGAATGTTTGCTTGAAGCTCTGACACTCAGCTATCTTCAACAATGTGTATAACTAGAATATACTAGAAATGGGAATTGTGGAAGTACCTATGCCCATTGCCAAAATGTAAAGATCTCCCTGTGATCAAGCAAACATACAGAAGTAAACTTTCCCTGCTGTTGAGGACATGTTCCTGGATTGAGGCTTCTAAAACTTCTGACTGATTACCAACTATAAGCCTGACTTCATCACCCCAGAAGGTTAGCAGTGGAGATGGCAAAGACTACTCAACATGGACTGGAAATTTGATTCTGCAATTCATGATGGTCAAAATTTCACCACCACTCTGATTTTTTTTGGTGCATAGCTCTTTCTGTACCTGACACTGCATACTTTATATCAGTCAGTTTAATTTTT
This sequence comes from Catagonus wagneri, assembly GCA_004024745.2. NCBI lineage: Eukaryota > Metazoa > Chordata > Mammalia > Artiodactyla > Tayassuidae > Catagonus > Catagonus wagneri. Next base: position 27,824,571 of record PVHT021183634.1, on the reverse strand, counting down.
ATAGACAATAATAATAACTGAATAGCATAAACTGAGATTTAACATCTATTTAAACATAGTTATTGATCTTATATTCCAGTTCTTCTTAGTATCTTGTGTGACTGTTCATATGGCAAGGCCATTGCATAGATCAGCTCTGCATGAATGTTACAAACGATCTTTGGAGAACATTACATAGTCTCTTTACTTATTTTTATTCTGTAGTTTCAGAGTGTTTCTTCATAATTTACTCACTTAAGTCCACCTAAGAAAACAGCAAGAAAGTTTAAATATTTTATATAAATTGGTATATGTGTGTGTATACATATACTTTATGCTTAACAAAATATAATCATTGTTTATATTACCCCCATTTTTTCAAATATGAAAAATGGAATTTCTCCAGGAGTTCCCATTGTAGCTCAACTAGTATCCATGAGGACATGGGTTTGATCCCTGGTTTTGTTCAGTGAGTTAAGGATCTGGTGCTGCCATGAGCTCTGGTGTAGGTCGCACATGCAGCTCGGATCCCACATTGCTGTGGCTATGGTGTAGACCAGAAGCTACAGCTTCAATTCAGTCCTTAGCCTGGGAACTTCCATATGCCATGGGTGTGGCCCTAAAAAGCAAAAAAAAAAAAAAAAAAAGGAATTTGTCCAATTTAATAACCATGTATTAAATAGTAAAGTGGAGCTTAGACCAAGTATATTTCATGACTTTGCAATTTTCATATGCATATGAATCATCTATGTATCTTAAAAAACTTTAGATTCTATTTTATTTTTCAGGGCAGCTCCTGAGATTCTTTATTTCTCAAAAGATCCCAGATGATACTTACGCAACAGGTCTTGAAATCACTTAAGTAGCAAGGCTTTAACCTATACTGAATTGGCAGATAATCCAGGTTTCTGATACAGATTTTCTTTTGCCTTATGTGCATTGGCATACCAACCTGGAAAATGACCAGAACATATTCCTTTTATGTTTTAAAGAAAGTTCAATATTCATATACTCTTAAGAAAAAACATTATTGAAAGAGTTAAATACTCTTAAGAAGAGCATATTATTGAAAGACATTTTAAAGCAGGTTAAATGTGTGCCAGACTGCTTCAATAGCTCTTGAATATAACTAAGAGCTTATCTTGAATGCAGTCATATTTAAGCACAGTAAGAATAAATAAAATAATAAAGTGATGCCATTACAAAGTTTACAATTCATATAGGGATATAGGAAAGGTACACCTGAAAATATATTATAAATATAATTACATTACCTAGCTTGGGTAAAATTTATACATTTTCTCATAACTAAGATGTTTGTGAGAAATAAATCAGGCTATAGAGAATTCAGGAAGAGTTTCAGACTTGGACTGGATCTGGAAGGACAGAAAGAATTAGATAAGTTTGGAAGAGAAAAATTGAGAAGATGAGCAAGTGTTAGGAGTAAACAGATTGGCAGCATGTACTTTTTGGTCAAGGGAGTTTTTATGGAGCGGTGGTGGGAGGCATAACTCAGAAAGGAAATATGGCAGGTGCACAAAAAGGCTCTAAAATCTGAGAATTTGGCACATCTTTTGGTGGGGAAGGGGTCCAACATTAGATAGCACAGAAGATGAATTGAGCACTTAGACTCTGTGACATTAGTACCCTCCAAACTTGACATTACACTATATGATTTTATGAGATTTTTAGCAGAAACATTATACAAGGAATTAAGATATTTAGATTAATGGGTTTGTCCATATTGCTGATTGGATGTGAAAACTGATCTTTCCACAATCACCATCAAATTTGACATTGGTTAAAATCACAGTTTTAGTCCTCATGTGAGCAAATAGTTTTGAGAATTTCAGCACAGCCATTTTCCTCCAACTCTGCCACTTAGCTATGTGATGGTAGTTGGGGAAATTGCTGCAAGCAGATATTACTTAGAGTCTGAAGTCCAACTCAACAGATGGATTCTCATCAAAAGGATAATTAAGAATACACAACAGGAGTTCTGATTGTGGCTCAATGGAAACAAATCTGACTAGGATCCATGAGGATGCAGGTTCGATCACTGGCCTCACTCAGTGGGTTAAGGATGGGGCATTGCCATGAGATGTAGTATAGGTCACAGAGGTGGTTCAGATCCCACATTTCTGTGGCCATGGCTTAGGCTGGCAGCTATAGCTCCGATTCAACCCATAGCCTGGGATTGAATTCAACTCCATAAGCTGTGGGTGTGGCCCTAAAAAGACAGTAAATAAAATAATAAATAAATAAATAAATAAATAAATAAATAAATGAATAAAACACAACAGAGGAGTTTCCTCTGAACTCCAGGGCCCAGAGATAAGTATCCAGCCACAGAGGAGTTTCTTCTGGACTCCAGGATCCAGAAGTAAGTTAAGGATCCAGCCACAGCTGCAGCTCAGATTCAACCCCTGGCCACAGGTGCTGCCAGAAAAAACAAAACACAAAACAAAACCTAGAAATATTTGTACTTTGAAGAGAAAGACAAACAGGGAATATAAAAAAATCTCAATTTTGGAGATGAAAAATTGAATTTAGGCTGAAAGAGATAGTAAAATTTTTCTTTCTTTCCTTTTTTTTTTTGTCTTTTTAGGGCTGCACCTGTGGTGTATGGAAGTTCCCATGCTAGAGGTCTAATCAGAGATGTAACTGCCAGTCTACACCACAGCCACAGCAACAGTAGCTCATGGCAACTTACACCACAGCTCGTGGCAATGCCAGATCCTTAACCCACTGAGTGAAGCCAGGGATCAAACCTGTGTCCTCATGGATACTAGTTGGATTTGTTACCACTGAGCCACTATGGGATGAGAACTCCTGAGATTGTAAATTTTTATTTATATACCTTAAGGCCAGAAGTTTCTTCAAAGAAGAAATGGGGAGGAAAGATTTTCATTTAATCTATGCAGCCAACCCTTATTTCAGGAACTTATGTGCTATATTTTGGGCTTGAAATTAGCTCACTTGACTAATTCACATGACTGATAACAAGAAGAGGAAAGATCCAAAGTTCATTATCTCTACATTACAACCCTGCCTAAAAATAGTATAGAAATTATGTGTCAACATCAGGGAATAGTTAGGAAGAACCATGGAAAAGTTTGGGTCACAAAGACAAATTGACTGCATTCATTCAGCAGTGCGCAGAGAAATGAAGCAATGATTTGACACTTATTCTATATTACTTCTTATGACAAATCAAAATTCTCCCCAGTGGGGCTCAGAAATTGGTCAGAAGATGCACTGGCTAAGGGACATGAGCACCCTGATCAGACTAGTCACTAATGCAAATGTTAGAAGACAGCAAAATTTACCAGGACACACGAGGATGTACTGGCCAGGCACTGTGGGTCCAGGATTAGGGAGACCGTTGGCTTCCTCTTCCAGACAACTGCAATGACAATGCATCTAAGGCCACCTAAGCTACTTCTCCCTGCCATCTGCTCCAAGCCTTTCCCTCGTACACAGAAATTCTCTCACTAAGTTAAATCCACCTTGAACCAGGCTTGTCTTGCTACCTTTAGTTTATTTAAGCTCCTAGCACTTCTTTTTCATTTTTAAAAGTTTTATTGAAGTATAGTTGATTTACAAAGTTGTGATAGTTTCTGCTGTGCAAGAAATTAAGTCAGTTATACATATACGCATCCATTCTTTCTGTTCCCATATAGATAACTGTGTTCTAATGTGAGATAACAAAAGACGTGGGGGAAGGAGTTTATCTGTCTTGCTCATCCCCCTACAACTAAGTCTAATACGGTGACTGCACATAATAGATGGGTTCTGACTGAATAAGTGAAGGCTTATTTTCTAAACTCTTAAGCAATTTCCATGTGCAGCATTTGTGGATTAATGATCAGGAAAACTTTAATATGTCACATTCATTCATTTGCAGCAGGCTTTAATTTTTTAAAGTATCTTTCAGTCAGTACTAACAAGCTGCCATCTTATACAAATAATTGCCATTTTATGCACCATAAGTACAGAAGATCATCCAATATTGAAAAATTTATGATGGATTTAGCATAGTGGAAAAGCATTTCAGACTAGAATCAAAGCCTAGAAGTTCTATGATTCTAATGTATATCCTCAGTCTTCCCATTTATAAAATAGTGATAAAAATACTTGCTTTACTTTCCTTGTAGACAGATTTTAAGGAAATAATGAGATAGCATATGGAAATGATTTAAGGATTAACATTTATTGTATAAGTAATAATGAAATAATAATAATCATAATGTCATGGCTGAATTTTGGTGATAATAAATTGATATGTGTATTACATCAGATTATTCCCATTACAAATTAATACTGAATAATAGCTTTAACCACAGATTGAAAACGTACAGTTTCAAGGTATTCAAGACTTACCATTTTACTGATAAATTATTTCCACCTCCCAAAAGAATTTGTCATTTTCTTCTAGTACTTATGTCAGCCTTCTGAATTAAGGTCAGATTCAACAAACTATGCCAGATTCCACAGATGTGAAAGAGTAAATATTTAATATGTAACAGTTGTAATTGTTCCCCAGCTCCCAAAGCAATTTAAAGTTGGAATGAGAGATCTGTGGAATACAGAAACTTCTGATGCGTTAGGGACAGTGTCCCACAGACACAATTAAGAGTGGTGTTGGGAATATAATGTGGCTGAACTAAAGCTCCAAAATGAAATGATATTCTGCTACCTATGTAACATTTGGAAACAGGGGAAATTGTTCAGAAAACTAACTTTATAAAATGTGAGAGTTTTTAGTTCAAATTATGATTACCAAAATAAATTCAAAGAAATGACTCATTCAAATGATAATTACAAAAATGAAATGCTTGAATTGAAAAATAATCTAGATATTATAAATGAATAGAACAGATGTTTTCTGTGAATTAAATGTCGTCATTTAACATTTTGATTTTTTACATTTATTCTTTTAGATTAGTTAATACTGTGCAGGCTGTCCATCACCTCTTTTAGAAAGAAAAATGATACTGATAAGCAATAAAATAAATATATTCACAGAAAAAAATGGAATTCGTATGTTTAAGGTCACAAAAGTAAAGAAGAAGGAAAAGAAGGAGAAGGGTGATGAAGGGGTGGGGGGAGGAAGAGGGTGAGAAGGAATGAAGAGAAAAAGAAGTCCTGAATGCATACTTTGAGGCATGAATTTAGTTAGGAAAATAACAAATTATTGAATTAAAATGTTTTAGGAAAGTCTACTCAGCTATATTGTAGATATTAACCCTGAATATGAGCAAAATTAGTCTTCAGAAATGAAGAAGAGGGGAGGGAATGGGATGGACTGGGAGTTTGGAGCTAGTAGATGCAAACTATTGCATTTGGAATGGATAAGCAATGAGATCCTGGTTTATAGCACATGGAACTATATCTAATCTCTTGTGATGGAACATGATGGAGGATAATGTGAGAAAAAGAATATATATGTGCATAACTGGGTCTTTTTGCTGTACAGCAGAAATTGACAGAACACTGTAAATCAGCTATAATAAAAATTTTTAAAGAAAAAAAAATGGGAAGAAGAAACAAAGACTTTCCCAGACAAACAAAGCTGAAGGTGTTCAATACTACTAGAGTCAACCTTAAAAGAAATGCTGAAAGGAGTTTCAACACGGAAATGTTGTCATTAAACCATACTTTTGACTAAGTGGACCTAGCATACATATATAGATAATCCTACCCAGGGGTGGTAGATTATACATTCTTCTCAAGGGCACATGGAACATTCTTCAGGATAGATCACAAAACATCTCCATTATAGGCTGCAAAGTCAGTCTTGGCATATTAAGAGGACTAAAATTATACCAAGTATCTTTTTATACCCCAATGGTATGAAAGTAGAAATCTACAAGAGGAAAGCTGGATAATTTACAAACGTGTGAAAACAAAACAACACACGCATGAGTAACCAAAGCATTTTAAAAAAATCAAAAGGGTAGTAAAAAAATATTTTGAAATAAAATGGAAAAAAAGCATGCCAAAATCTATAAAATACTGCAAAAGCAGTTCTTAAAAGGAAGTTTATAATAACAAATGCATATATTAATGGAAAAGGAAGATCTCAAATAAACCAAATTTAACCTCAAAGGAACTAGAAAAAGAACAAGTTAAGCCAAAAGTTAGCAGTAGGAAGGAAACACGTAGATCACAGTATGACATAAATACCAAAAAAAACCACAAGAAAAGATTGACAAAACTACAAAACTAAGAGTGGCTTTTTGAAAAGGTAAAACTGATAAACAAAATCTTAAGCTAGGCTAAGAAAAAAAGAGAGAAGACTCAAATGAGAAATAAAAGACAGACAGTACAAATAACAGCAAGGAAATACACAGGATCATGAGATTACTATGAATAATTCTATGCCAATAAATTGGATAACCTAAAAGAAATTGATAAATTCCTAGAGAAAAAAGCAGCTTATCAAGACTGAATCATGAAGGAACAGAAAATCCAATATCCCTGGTGAATGTAGATGCAAAACTTCTCAAGCAAATATTAGCATACCAAATTGAACAGCATATTAAATTGGCCATACACTATGATCAAGTGATATTTATCACTGGAATGCAAACATACACAAGTCAACAAATGTAATACACCACATTAACATAATGAAAGTTTAAAATCATATGATAATCTCAATAGAAGCATAATAGAGAATTTGACAAAATATAACACCCTCTCCTAATAAAACATTATCAATAAATTCAGCATAGAAAGTATATACCTCAAATTAATAAAGGCTATATATGACAGACCCACGACTAACATCATATTCAATGTTTAAAGGTGGAAAACTTTCATGTAGGATCAGGAACAAGTCAAGGGTACCCACTGTCACTGCTATTATTCAACATAGTACTGGAAGTGGTATTTAGATCATTCAGGCAAGTAAAGAAATAGATTCGAATTGAAAAGGAAAAAGTACCCGTATTTGCAGATGATATAATCCTTTATACAAAATAATCTGAAAGATTCAATCTAATCAATTAACTCAGTAAAACTGTATGATATGAAATCAACATTCATAAAACAACTGCATTTCTATACACTAACAATCAAATGTCTGAAAAAAGTAATAAATAAAACAATCCCATTTACAGTATCATCAAAAACAATAAAATATTTAGGAATTAATTTAACACAGGAAGTGAAACCAGAAGACTTGGATAAAATTTAAAAAATTGAAGAAGACAAATGGAAATATATAGAAGTTTATGTATCAGAAGAGTTAATATTGTTAAAATATACATACTACCCAAGCCATCTATAGATCAATGTAATCCCTATCAAAATTTCAATGGCATTTTCACAGAAATATAAAAAATTCTAAAATTCTTATGAAACCACAAAAGGCTCCAAACAGAGGAATCCTGCGAAAGAACAAGAATGAAAGCATTACACTTTCTGATTTCAGACTACACTACAAAGCTATAGATCAAAAGAGCATGGTACCGACATAAAAATACACACACAGATGAATGGAATAGAATAGAGACTCCAGGAATAAATACCCACATATACAGTTAACTAATAATGTTTGACAAGGGAACCAAGAATACTAAATGAGGGAAGTGTAAGCATAAAGTACAGTCGCTTCAATAAAATGTGCACAGAAAACTGGATAACAATATGAAGTAAAATGAAATTATATGCCTATTTTACATTACTCATGAAATTAATTTGAAATGAGTTAAACACTTAAACATAATACCTGACATTATAAAACTCCTAGAAGAAAACATAGGAAAAATTTCCTTGACATTTGTCTTGGCAATGATTTGTTTTGGATATGACACCAAAAGCACATGCAACAAAAGCAAAAATTAATAAGTAGGACTACATCGAACTCAAAAGCTTCTGCACGGTAAAAGAGATAATAACAAAATAAAAACGCAACCTACAGAATGGGAGAAAATATATGAAAACAATATATCGGATAAGGGGTTAATATCCAAAATATATAAGGAAGTCACAGAACTCAATAACCAAAAGCAAATTGTCCAATTAAAAAATAGGCAGAGAAACTGGATAAATATTTTCCAAAGTTGACAACAAGTGCATGAAAGGATGCTCAACATCATAAAGCATCAGGGAAATTCAAATCAAGACCATGAGATGACATAGCACTTCTCTTTAGTTAGAATGGCTGCCATCAACAAGACAAGAGATAAGAAGTGTTGGTAAGGATTTGGAGAAAAATAAACCCCTGTGCACTATTGGTGGGAATATAAATTTCTTTAGCCACTAGGAAAACAATATGAAGATCCCTCAAAAAATTAAAAATAAAACTACCATGTGATCTAGCAATACCACTTCTGGGCAAACATCCAAAGAAAATGAAAACAAGATATTAAAAAGATATCTGTGCTCCCATGTTTTTTACAGCATTATTCACAATAGCCAAGATATGGTAAGAACATAAGGGTTTGTCAATGCATGAACGGATAAAGAAGATGTGGTGTATATATAGACAATGGAATAATATCCAGCCATGAGAACGAAATCCTGCCCTTCAGGACAACATGCATGAAACTTAAGGGCATTGTCACCAGTGAGATGTCAGAAAGAGAAAGACAAATACTGTATGATAGCACTTACATGTGGAATATAAAAATGCTGGAATCATAGAAAGTAGAAATGTGGTTACCAGCGGCTATGGGGTGAGGGAACTGGGAGATGGTGGTCAAAGGGTATAAACTTGCAGTTAGAATATGAATAAATTCTGGTAGTCTAAAGCACAGAATTGTGATGATAGTTAACAATACTGTATTATACTCTTGAATGTTGCCAAAAGACTACATTTTAAATGTTCTTACAACCACAAAGTTATAATTATGTAATATGATAAAGATGTTAGTTAATAGTCTGGCGGTATTGCTAATGCAATATATGAATGTAACAAATTAATACATTTTACACCTCAAGCTTACACAATGTTATATGTCAATTATATGTCAATAAAATATGCAGACTAGTACATAAAATACATAGATTTTGAGTTTTTCAGGTTGAAGAGACAGAGAAAGATGTTTGCGAAAGAGGACTCAAGTCTTGCCTCCTGTTCAACATCCTTTATTTCTTCAGTGGTCCTTTAGTAAAAATTACTACACCAAACAATAATTATAAATATTAAAACAACATATAACTTCATAACATAGAAACTACAGAGCATCATTTGAGGAACTAAATGTATATGGTAAAATTATCCATCTGTTTACAAGTATATATTCTGGGTGTCCACCAGGCTCAAGGCACATCTTGAAATAATGCCGTGATACAGAAAAGTAAAGTAGAAAGTTTTCTGCCATTAAGTGCTTTTCAGCCCTTTGAAGAGAAACTTGTATATATAACATGCACACACAAGAGAAACTTGAAAAAAAATATATATATACACACACACACACACACGTTTCTATTCATACATACACAAACTTGTATGTATATATATATATATAGATATATTACAAGCAATGAACAATATCTTTTTGTACCTCAACTACTCAATCTTTGAAATTAAGATAATAATAGCACATATCTCATAAAATTGTAATAAGAATCAAATAAGTTAAATACATGTAAAGTGCATAGATAAATGCTCCTCTTCCATGACTCAACTGGTATTATTTATTATTCTCTGGCATTAAATGTCAGATGCCTGAGCAGCATAAACTGTAACATTTAGAGTGAACTATATTTAGAAAAGATATGCAGAAGGTTAAAAAGAAATTACCAATTTGAAAAAGGTTTATCTGAAAAAGCTTTAACAGAAAGTTATTGACAAAGGAGAATTCATTTCTGGGACAAAAGTCAAGTTGGAGTGTAAAGTGTTATTATTAAAGTCAAAGAGAAAAAAAGTTAAAAATTTAAAAATTACATTCTGTTACATATACTTCAACTCTTATTTGGATCTCAAGGAAAATATAGTTCTGTTTTTATTTTTTATTGACATTTAATTGTAAGTTTCAACTGTTTACATTCTTCTAACCTAACTTTCTTATATCCATTGCAGAGTGGGGAATGCAAAATTCTAAAAGCTAATTTCAGACTCATAAGTGCAAGATGGGGCAGTTCTGGAAATAGACTGCAGGAGAGAGACACGAAAGCTGAATTTGAGATATTTTTATTCTCTTATATCAACTTTCAGAGTCTGAGTCTCCATATTTGCATAATAGGAATAACTGGTCTAACTCATGATAGTATTCTGAAAAATATATTAGATACCAGAAAGCACTATTCAAATGAAGGCAATTCATACAATTAAGTGTGGGAAGTTATTAGACAATTTCTCCCCAAAACACCAATATTTATTAAAGACTTTTTTCTATTTGAGTGTTAAAATCTTCAAATGTTGTGGTAATACAGACATTGATATGCTTTGTATTTGAATTGCATTAAAAGAATATACTAATTATATGATATAATTGGATTGAACTACATTCCCCTGGAGTTTTGCAAAGTTTTTAATCATCCATGTTTACATTCCCAATTTTAGTTTGTTGCAAGTATTAGACTCCTATCTGGCTTGCCCCAAAAGGAATTTAAATTGCCTTACTTTTTATTCTGAGATTGAACTATAAACCCTGGACCTGAGAGTCTGAATATTTTAAATCAATTCATCTATCAGCTTTAACTGAGGAATAAACTACTGATAAATCAAAACATGAAGAAAATAAGTATTGCACGCTGCTTGTTATCTCAGGCTCACTAATAGCCCTCTCACTTTATCTTGAAAATTATTACATAAAATGAAGAGCAGTTCTTGAGGCTGTAAAGCAAAGCAGCTACTGAGGAAGTGACCCCAAATCAAGGACAGGAAACCATTTCTCAGCTCAGAGGTACATAAATGACATAATGTTGCATATTCTTCTGTTGTAAATATTGTTTTTCAAATCATGGGCAAGACATCAATTTTATATGCTTTAACTGGATATATCTATTTTCTCAACTGTCAAGTTTTTATCGTTAAGTGTTATAAAGCTTTCTGTTATATTTTAGACTATTGCTGGGTAATATTGAGAACAAAGATCTTATGTAGAAATTGTCCTCATTTAAAGAAGGGGTGGAAAGTTCCAAATCTTTGAATTTCAACTCGAGATACTCTAAAATAAAATTCAGTGCTCTTTGCCACATCTGGCTCTTCAAAAACATTCACTCTGCCTCTCCTCCCCTTCCCACACAGAAGAGACAGAATGAGAACATTAAATTTCTTGGATTGGTGCTCTTAGAGATATTATTGCAAAACAAGTGTGTTATCTGGCATTTTCTTTAGCACCTAAGCAATTTGAATGCTATTATTGGACCTATAATCTGCTGAAAAAATTAATTCTCTGTCCCAAATGTGTGGAACATCCATGAAATCATTTGACCATGTTCAGAAGTTGCTATGACCACCATATTAAATAAAAAAAAAACATTTTTAAAAGCTTTTAAAAGTAGCTGTGATACCACATCATCTAAATGAGTAATTCAAAATAATTGAATTAAAATTAAAACAAAATATAATTCCTATATTTATCTCTATAAATATGAATAAACGTAAACCACCTCTTCCATGAATCCTTTCTGGAAGCTCCTTGGGCCAGGATCACTGCAACTAGCACCTCTTTATCCTAGTGCCCTTGAATTCCAGAGTGAGCTTTGATTCTGGAGAGTAAATTATATGGAAGCAAAAATCTACCATAAGCCCCTTATCATTTTTATTACAAGTGACCTGGATTAATATACTAACTTTGTGTAATGGAGGTGTTCCAGGAAAAAGAGAGGTAGAGAGAGCATCTATTCTATCTACTCCTACACTGTGCTAAGAGCTGTAATTCGTAGGACATATTTGGCTCGGTGGATCAAATCTACAGTTGTTATATTCTCTATATGTCTGTTATTCTGTTTGGATTCCAAGTTTACTTAATTTAGCCTCTCTCCAATTGCCTCTAATTATGACTCAAGGAAGAGTCAAATGTGTTTTAAGTTCCCCTTCTATACTATAAACTCAGCATGAGTGATAATAGTTAAATTCAGACCAGGTTGCTCCATTATATAGGTGAGTGCACAGTTAGAAAAGCTTAAAAATGTGAGCATAATGTCAGAGTTCATAAGAGATGTAGCCAGATATTTTTTACGCTCATATATATTTAACTACTATTGTTTATAACGTTCATCATTTGCTAAGGCATCTGGAGGAAAACTGAAGACAAACTAAATGTGTCCTTTTCATCCAGTGAGCCATAACTCCGTAGACTGACTAATTCTAGAAGTTTTCTAGGGACAGTGAAAGCTCTCAAAAACAAAAAACAAACAAAAAACATGAAAACAGAAGAACGGCATCAACTTATTTTGTTGGCTTTTTTGTTTTTGTTTCTGTTTTTGTTTTTGCTTTTGCTTTCTAGGGCCACACTGGCAGCATATGGAAGTTCCCAGGCTAGGGGTTGAATCAGAGCTGTAGCTGTCAACCAAAGCCATAGCCACTGCAATGCGGGATCCTAGTCTCGTCTATGACCTACACCACAGCTCACGGCAATGCTGGATCCTCAGACCCACCAAGCAAGGCCAGGGACTGAACCCACATCCACATGGATCCTAGTTGGGATCGTTAATCGCTGAGCTACAAAGGGAACTCCAAGTGCATCAATCTTTTAACGTATTAACTGAGATGTTTTTCTTTTCCTCTGGGTACATAAGTACCCTTCATTCGCAGAAGTAAAAATAAACAAACAAAACCAGAAAAAAAGAAAAACCCAGACAGGATGAAGCAATTATTATTACTTTGGTTAGTTTAGTAACTGAAGCCATCGGTTAAGAACTAGCTATGAAGGATGCAACAGAGCTTTGGGCTCATTTCAAACAGAAGCTAGATTCACTTTAGTTTTCACAGAACTGGCCCCAAAACCCAGAGGAAACAGGCAGATTGTGTTTTTGCCAAGGAAATTAAAACTTTTTGATACCAATTTGACCTAAAATGAATCATTATGTGTCTAGTTCCAAAAGAAGATGACTTTTGCGTCAGATTTTCTACAACTAGAGGAGGAACCAATGACTGCCCGGAATAACAATGTTCACAAACCTACCAAGCATAGGTCACAGTACAATATTGTTGAGAAAAGTACATAACCTAAACAATGCCTCTACATTAACTTTATTAACCTCCCCCTCCCCCATGTTTTCATCTTTAAAACCCCCTTGGTCAAAATTCTAAAAGTTCCCAATTGACTGGGGAATAAATTATAATTCCTTAATACTACATTTAATATACCTCACAAACTGGCAAATCTTTGTTTCTTTTTTGACCACCGCACCCCTGTACATTGGTTGTTGGTTGTTTTTCTGTTGTTGTTTTGTTTTGTTTTAACGTAGAAGCCCCACTGACTGCATTTTGATCCCAGCCCATCACCTAAGACTATTCCTCCTCAACTCATCAAGGTCAAATTCAATTGATACAATGAAATACTGCCCTACCCCTCTCTCAGATGATCTCCCCTTTTTTGAAGTCTGATTGTACGTACTCAGAGTTTGAATAAAACACATGCAGTGATTCAGAGGTTTCCCCCAAGAGAAGCTGTATGGTTCCCTACCCACAGATCTCACCATAAAACAATACTGTGTGTTTTGCTGTTGCTGTTGCTGAGGTTTTTTAAGCAAGATTCACATTCTGTTTCTTACCCCACAAATTCGAGACTGATTTCTTAAAACAAGGACAGGGAGCTCCTGTTGTGGCTCAGCAGTAATGAATGGGACTAGGATCCATGAGGACACAGGTTCAGTCCCTGGCCTCGCTCAGTGGGTTAAAGATCCAGCGTTGCTGTGAGCTGTGGTGTAGGCCCCAGACACGGCTCAGATCCAGCGTTGCTGTGGCTGTGGTGTAGGCCAGCAGCTACAGCTCCGATTAGACCCGTGGCTTGGGAACTTCCATATGCTGCATGTGTGGCCCTACAAAAAAAAACTAAGAATAAAATAAAATAAATTAAATAAAATAAAAAAACAAAAAGAGGCTGGATCTCATTCACAGGGGTTGATTCACACTAACTCACAGACACAACTAAAAACAGAATGCCATGATTTACAATGAGAAAAAGAAAGGCCAATGTGGAGCAGCCACTCCAAAACTCAGAAAAATTCTCATTAAAATAGCCATAAAATATTAATTTTCTTTAGAAAATTAGATGATATCAAATGTTGGTAAACATGGGGGTAATAGAATTCTGATGAGAGTGTACTGGAAAACTCTCTGGCTGTATTAAAACTGGGTAGGAGCCAGTGATTCCTGGGAATCATTAGCCTGGGAATATGCCCCAGATAAGTTCTTGGCCAGGACTATAAGCAGACAAGCATTTTTCAGATTTTCTGTGTTAGAATCTCTCCTTGTATTTGCCAGTCATTTAGGAAAACGCTTCTGTGTTTTTAAATTTCTAAAATTTTATATATTGTCTTTTGTTAACAATATTTTTTCACATCTGATTTCCAACTGTATATATGATAATCCTAGGAGCAAATTTTTTTTCATATAGAAAGACATTTTCCTAACATGACTTACTATGCTATTGCGCCCCATTGTTTAGGGTATATCATATACCCTATAAATATATTTGCTATATAGCTTTATGACATATCAAATTCCCATATAAACATATGTCTATATGTGAGATCTCTTTTCTTTTCTAATGGACTATTTAAATGTCCCTGAACCATTCTCATACTACTTTTATTACTGTGGATTTGTTGTGTGTTCTAAATATGGATTTTACCCTTATTTTTTCTTTTATAAAATTGTGTGCAAGATCTCCAATTTTATTCCTCCATAGAAATTTTAGAACATGTATTCATATTCCTCAAAAAAATCCAGCTAAATTTTTTAATGTAGTTTAAGATATAAACTAATTTAGAGAAAAAAAATGGCAGCCTTTTATTTTTATCCCATCTATTAACATATTATACCTTTTGAATTACTTATATTTTCTATGCTGTTTATTTTAATTTTTAGATGACTTCTGTAAAGGTCTTATACATGATTCCCTAGGATAAAACTCAGATGTTTTATAATTTGTTATTTTACATTTATTTCTATTTTATTTGCTAATCATTTATTGCTAATATAAAGAAGATTAGTGATTTTCCATCAATCTTACATCCAGAAATCTTACTGATTTTTTTAATCAAGTCATAAATTTTTTAGTCTCTTTCTATTGCTGCTTCCACTTTTTCTTTTCTTTTCTTTTTTTTTTTTTTGTCTTTTTGCCTTATCTAGGGCTGCACCCGCGGCATATGGAGGTTCCCAGACTAGGGGTCTAACAGGAGCTGTAGCCGCCGGCCTTCGCCACAGCCACAGCAACGCGGGATCCTAGCCACGTCTGCAACCTACACCACAGCTCACGGCAACGCTGGATCCTTAACCCACTGAGCAAGGCCAGGGATCAACCCTGCAACCTCATGGTTCCTAGTCGGATTCGTTAACCACTGAGCCACGAACAGAACTCCCCACTTTTTTCTTGTCTTATGATTCTCACCAGGACTACTAAGTCTATGTTAAACAGTAGCTATAAGAGTAAGCATCCTTATTTTAACCCAGATCTTAATGAGAGTGTATAAACTCTCAATTAATTATTAATAACTGGTAATTTTCTATAGATTTCTGCTATGAAGTTTCTTTTCAAGATTAAGATGTTACTTTCTATTTGTGAACTTAGTTTATATGAAGATTATGAATTGATCTTCATCAAGTTTATTTCTTGCCTCTTTTGAAATAACTGCTTTTTTTCTGCTTAACATTGTTATTTTTATTAGAGTATAGCTGATTTACAGCGTCAACTTTTGCTATATAACATAGTGACCCAGCCATAACTATATATATATTATATATTATATATTATATATTATATGTTATATGTTATATGTTATATGTTATATATACACACACATTATTTTTCTTATACTATCTTCCTATGCCCTATCCCAAGAGACTGGATATAGTTCCCTGTGCTACACAGTAGGACTTCATTGGCTATTCATTCTAAATGTAATAATTTCCATCTACCAACTCCAAACTCCTCGTCCATCCCACTTCCTCCTCCTTCCTGTTGAAATAGTTGCCTTTTCTTTAGTAATATCATGATTTACTGGTACTGCTTACCAAGTGTTTAAGGAAGGATAATCCATATATCATATGATAATAGCCCTTACTTCCTTGGATTGTTATGAATACAAGCATTTAGAAATGCATCTGTTACAGAATAATCAATAATACATTATTTTATAACATGTTGCTAATGAAATTATTTTAAAATGTAGATTATTAATATTACTTCTTACTGAAATAAGTTGGTTTTCAAACTACACCCTTTGGAATCCTATTAAAATCAAAATGAAGGAGGAAAAGCAAATAAGGTACTAAGGATATAGTGCTTTTTCCTTCCCTCCAAACCAGTGTAATCTCAACCAGAAGAATTCTTTTTTTGTATATTTTGCTTCTTATAATTTTATTTGTGAAAAAATGATAGTTATTTGCCTTTGATTTAGTTAAATGTATACATTTGGAATAAAAGCACTTTTACTGCAGATGATTCCCTAAGTGATAGTTTTTACATGAGGTAAAAATAAACAAATTATGTGGAGCCTAAGATACACAACATTACAATGCTCTATCCACAATAAAATTAGATTTCTAAATACTTTCAATTAATTTCTATTTAAAGAAAATATTTATTTGGACATGTAATCCTTCGTCATTTTGAAGTAGTCAGATACTGGGGTAATGTAAACACATGTCCCTTCAGTGAGGCCACTATTCTCAATGAGGCATTATGCAAAGACTAGCTATACCACCAGAGGACCATACTGAGTGCTAAAAAGAGACTCAACCACACAGCACTGCATTATGATTGGCCATAGACTTTCTTGCCTTCATGGGCCCTTTCTTCCATGAAATAACATTAAAAATTATATTTTATACTTACATGGGCATAAAGATAAATATACTATGCATTAAAACTTTGAAAGTCATTGTTTTATTTGAATTTTTAAAAAATCAAAACATTTTCATGGTTTCCTACTGTGTCTAGTAGATAAGCTGTCCATGCAGCCATGGATCAAGAATTCAAATATGTATATAATCCTATCAGCTAATATAAATGATTGAGATCAACTGAGAATAACATGTTAATTGCAACTAGTAGTCATCTCCAGTAACAAGTGAAAAAGAGAAAGGGGGGTACTCTGGTAGAATAGAGAACATGGCTCAAATACAATGAGTCCTCCTGGGCATCTATCCAGAGAAATCCATGACTCGAAAAGACACATGTACTCTAATGTTCATTGCAGCACTCTATACAATAGCCAAGTCATGGAAACAACCTAAACGTCCATCAACAAAGGAGTGGATAGGGAAGATATAGTACATATACACAATGGAATATTACTCAGCCATTAAAAGGACAAAATAACAGCATTTATAGCAACATGGATGTACCTGGAAATTATCATACCAAGTGAAGCCAGTCAGAAAATGAGACACCAACATCAAATGTTACCACTTACATGTGGAATCTAAAAAAAGAACACAATGGACTTCTTTACAGAACAGGTACTGACTCACAGACTTTGGAAAACTTATGGTTCCCAAATGAGACAAGTTGGGGGGTGGGGGGATGACTGAGGGTTTGGGATAGATATGCTATAAAATTTGGTTGTGGTGATTTTTGTACACCCACAATTTTAATAGAATTCATTAAGCAATTTAAAAAATTGGAAAAAAAAAAGCAAATGCAATGGGTTGTGTTATAAATGAGCTCCGTAATGTAAATTGATCCAATGTTTTCAAATACTACAGTTTTCTGAAGACAAACTGAAAAGAGATTTTATACCATTAAAAGCTCCTGATTTTAAAATGTTCATTTTTTTATTTTATAATGATTTTTATTTTTTCCATTATAGCTTGTTTGTAGTGTTCTGTCCTACTGTACAGCAAGGTGATCCAGTCACACATACAGTCTTTTTTCTCACATTATCATGCTTCATCATAAGTGACTACATATAGGTCCCATTGCTATACAGCAGGATTTCATGGCTTATCCATTCCAAAGGCAATAGTTTTCATCTATTAACCCCAAATTCCCAGTCCATTCCACTGCTTCCTCCTCCCCGCTTGGAACTACTAATCTGTTCTCCAAGTCCATGACTTCTTTTCTGTGGAAAGGTTCATTTGTGCTGTATATTAGATTCCAGATATGTGTTATCATATGGTATTTGTCTTTCTCTTTCTGACTTACTTCACTTAGTGTGACAGTCTCTAGTTTCATCCATGTTGCTGTGAATGGCATTATTTTATTCTTTTTTATGGCTAAGTAGTATTGCATTGTGTATATATACCACATTTGCTTAATGCATTCATCTGTCGATGGACATTTAGGTTGTTACCATGTCTTGGCTATAAAATGTTCATTTTAAAATGTAATTCAAGGAGTTCCCATCGTGGCTCAGTAGTTAACGAATCTGACTAGGAACCATGAGGTTGCGGGTTCAATCCCTGGCCTTGCTCAGTGGGTTAAGGATCTGGCGTTGCCGTGAGCTGTGGTGTAGGTTGCAGATGCGGCTTGGATCCCGCGTTGCTGTGGCTGTGGCGAAGGCCAGCAGGTACAGCTCCTGTTAGACCCCTAGCCTGGGAACCTCTGTATGCCATGGGTGTGGCCCTAGCTAAGGCAAAAAAAAAAAAAAGACAAAAAAAAATGTAATTCAAATTTGGACTTCCCGTGTGGCTCACAACATAAAATGTAATTCAAATTCAAAACATGGTGCAGGAATCACTTCCAAACAAAACATGTGTGTCTGTTGCATCCAGGCTGTAAATCACTGATTTATAGTCAATGTGTTGAGGTAGAACTAGTAAAAATGGCAATAAACTGGTTTGGAATCCAAACATCCTATAATCAAATGTGTTATCTTAACCCTGAGAAAATCAGGTTAGGATCCCTCTCTAGTGGCCCAGGCTCACGGTAAGAAATGTGTCCCAGAGTTATAGTATTGCATCCAAATACAGAACTTTGGTAACAAAGATATGATTCTTAAAAGAGGAGCTCTTGCAGACACTGTATTAACAAATCTGTGTTCTATCATCCATAGAGTGCTGTGGGAGAAAGAATATATGCAATATGGGAAAGACCAATGATTCCACGTTGACAGAATTTGTCCTGGTTGGGCTTTCTGCCTACCCCAAGCTCCAGACAGTTTTCTTTGTACTAGTTCTGTGGATGTACCTGATGATCCTGCTGGGAAATGGAATCCTTATCTCAGTAATCCTCTATGACCCTCACTTGCACACCCCCATGTATTTATTCCTCTGTAATCTTTCCTTCTTGGACATTTGCTACACAAGCTCCTCTGTCCCATTAATTCTTGACAGCTTTCTGACAGTAAGGAAAAGAGTTTCCTTTGCTGGATGCATGGTACAAATGTTCCTCTCTTTTGCCATGGGAGCCACAGAGTGTGTGCTTCTAGGCATGATGGCACTCGATCGCTATGTGGCCATCTGCTACCCACTGAGATACCCTGTTATCATGAGCAAAGGTGCTTATGTGCCCATGGTGGTTGGATCCTGGGTTGCTGGGATTGTTGATTCAGTGGTGCAGACATCTCTAGCAATGCAATTACCATTCTGTGCTAAAAATGTCATTAACCATTTTGTCTGTGAGATTCTGGCTATCCTAAAATTGTCCTGTGCTGATATTTCAATCAATATAATCAGCATGGCAGGGTCAAATCTGATTGTTCTAGTTATTCCATTGCTAGTAATTTCTATCTCTTACATTTTTATTGTTGCCGCTATTCTGAGGATCCCCTCTACTGAAGGAAAACATAAGGCCTTCTCCACTTGCTCAGCCCACCTCACAGTGGTTATTATATTCTATGGAACCATCTTCTTCATGTACGCAAAGCCTAAGTCTAAAAGCTCTGTTGGTACAGATAATCAAGACATCATTGAGGGCCTCATCTCCCTCTTCTATGGAGTCATGACACCTGTGCTCAATCCTCTGATCTATAGTCTGAGGAACAAGGATGTAAAGGCTGCTGTGAAGAACATGTTGGGTAGGAAAAACTGCTCTGATGGAATATAAATCCTGATTTACTCTATGTGACTCAGTATTCAAAGATGCTGCAGACACAGAATTCAAATAGAGAAAAAGACCATGTGAAAACAAATTCGCCATGTGTCACTCAAAACTATATGATAGAAATATTTTTGTTGCTATTGTTACTATTATTTTTGTTCTAACTGCAGAAATTAAACATGTTTACAGTTTAAAAATACTATTATGGAAATGCAAAATGCTTCTTGGAAGCCTTAGGAAAGCATAATCACTCTTAACCCTTCAGAAAATAGTAAGGTAAAAGATATTCTAAAAGGCACTTTGGGGAGTTCCCATTGTGGCACAGCAGAAACAAATCCAACTTGTATCCACCAGGATGCAGGTTCGATCCCTGGCCTTACTCAGTGGGTTAAGGATCCAGCAATGACATGAGCTGTGGTGTAGCTCGTAAATGCAGCTTGGATCCTGCATTGCTGTGGCTGTGGTGTAGGCCGGTAGCTACAGCTCCAGTTCGACCCTTAGTCTGGGAACTTCTGTATGCTGCAAGTGAGGCCCTAAAAGCCAAAAAAGAAAAAGAAAAAAAATTAAAAATTAAAAAAAAGTAGGAGTTGTAATTGTGGCTCAGTGGATTAAGAATACGACTAGTATCCATGAGGACACTGATTCACTCCCTGGCCTTGCTCAGTGGATTAAGGATCCAGTATTGTCATGAGCTGTGGTGCAGATCACAGACATGGCTTGGATCCCACATTGCTGTGACTGTGGGGCAAGCCAGCAGCTGCAGCTCCTATTCAATCCCTAGCCTGGAAACTTCCATATGCCATGGGTGCAGCCCTAGAAAAGCAAAAATAAAAAAATTAAAAAAAATAAATAGCACTTTGTAACTTAAAATAAGTATGCCGTTAATTATTCAAAGTGATTATTAACACATATATATTTTTAATTTGTTCATTTATTTACTATTTATGTCTACCAACATACAAGCTCTCTTATGTGGTGAGTAGGAAATTGTCTGTTTATTACCCTACAACATCACAAAGAATAGAAGATGACATATAGGAGATGCTCAATAAACATTTTCTAATAAATAAATGAACTACATCATGTATAAACACATAAATGTATATCTGTCAAATATGAGGTAACAAAGGTTATTCAAAATGAAATCTGATTCAATATGATATTTTATAAATGAACTATATTGGAATTTTGTCATATGAACTCCCTTAATAAATTACCACCTTTTATTTTTTATGTGATGTATATCATAATGTAGAGGAAGAGGTTTTATTCACCAGCTACCATAACTTTTCTGGATTTGGGACACAATGAAACTAAGCTTAAAGGGTCCCCAGTAATGCACCTTAAGTTTTAACCTGAAAAAACAGAGGTGACATAGTAGCAGAGAATTCTTCTTGGGATTTGAGAAGAGACCAAGTCATAAGGAGGACTTCTTTCTTACTGTGAATTACACCACACAGCCTCAAAGCAGCAGAACTGGACAACTGATGACAGTTTCAAAAAGAGGATATAAGTGGCCAAAGAGAATCAAGTTGTTTAATGAATTGAAGAGCTATAGGATTTGGGGTGTTGGACAATAAGACAAAGATGGACCCAACTTGAGAAAATCTCTACTGTCTGAAGAGTGCAGACGTTGGACTAGTGCCGGTGCGAGAAATGGAAACTCCATTGCCACTGAAGTAACTGAGTCAGAGATGTCAACAAAAGAAAGTAATCCTTTCTTGTAGCCCTTTGAGAAGTTGATAAAAGTTGAAATATAGAACACAAATCTAAAGTAAAAGATAACAGTTTCCTCTTAATTATAAAACTAATCTCTTAATATCTTCCTTTATTGCTAATAGGTAATTATGATTTCTTTATAAGATAAAAGAAGTTATTTCATGAATTAGTGCCTAGACCATCCTAAATGTCCAAAAACACATGATTTCTTTACTGCTAATGCTGGGTATACTTCAGTAGACCATAACACTTCGAGTAGACACAAGATTTTCATCCTTACTTTTTTATAAAGTAATTTTGATGCTATTATACTACTGTATCAGAGATTGGATTAAGATGGCAGAATAGAAGGACTGGAGCTCAACTTCTCTCCCAAAAAACAGCAAAACTTGGGAGTTCCCTTACTGGCTCAGTGGCTAATGAATCCACTAAGAGCCATGAGTTTGAGGGTTCGATCACTGGCCTTGCTCAGTGGGTTAAGGATCCAGGGTTGCAGTGAGCTGTGGTGTAGGTTGCAGATGTGGCTCGGATCCCGTGTTGCTGTGGCTGTGGGGAAGGCCGGGGGATACAGCTCCTGTTAGACCCCTAGCCTGGGAACCTCCATGTGCTGTGGGGGCTCTACATAAAAGGCAAGAAGACAAAAAAAAAAAAAACAGCAAAACTACAACCAAATGCTGAGCAACCTTCAACCAAATGGACTGTAAACTTCCAAAAAAAATATTCTGCTCCAGAAGACAAAGAGGAGACCACATCAAGAGGTAGGAGGGGCGATTACGAGATAGAAGCAACCCCGTACCTCCCGGGTGGGAAGCCCCACAGACTGGAAAGTAACTACATCACAGAGACTCAGCTATAGGACTGAGAGTTCTGAACCCCACGTCAAAACCCCATGCCTGGGGATCTGGCAAAGGGAGAAAGAGCCTCCGGAGCATCTGGCATTGAAGGCCAGTGGGGCTTGTGTGCAGGAGCTCCACAGGACTGGAGGAAACAGAGACCCCATTCTTGAAAGGCACACACAGACTTTCAGGTGCACTGGGTCTCAGGGCAAAGCAGTCTCCATAGGAATCCAGGTGTAACCTGACTGCAATTCTTGGAGGATGTCCTGGGAAAACAGGAGTGACTATGCCTTGTTGTGGGGGAAGGGCATTAGAAGTGATGCTCACGGGGACATTTATCAGCCTGCATTTCTCTGGAGGTGGCCATTTCTGGGAAAATCTGGTCCCTCCCATCAGTGCTGAGAAGCCCCAGGCCAAACAATAACCCAGGTGGGATCTCAGCCCCACCCATCAGTAAACAAGCTGCCTAAAGACCCCTCAGGCACACAGCCAGCCTCTAATCTCATCCAGAGACAAAGCCCCATCCATCAGAGGGAGAGGAATCAACCCCACATACCAGTGAGCAGGCATCACTCCCTCCCATCAGGAAGCCTACAGCAAGCCCACTCCATAGCAACTTTAGACACAGGGGAGGCAAACACCTGAACTGAGAGAGGCTACAACTCTATTGTCAGCAAAAAGGTCACCACACCAAAAACATATAAAAAGGAAAAGACAGAAAACTAAAACTCAGATAAGGGAGAAAGAGAAAAGCCCAGAAAAACAGCTCAGTGATGAGGAGATTATCAGCTTCCCAGAAAGAGACTTTAGACTGTTGATGCTGAAGATGATGCAAGGCATTGGAAATAGACTGGAGGCAAAGACTGATAATTTACAGGACACACTGAGCAGAGAAATACTAGCTGTAAAAATTAAACAAGAAGAGATGCAAAATACAATCACTGAAATAAAAAATTCCTTAGAAGCAGCCAATAGTAGAATACAGGAGGTAGAAGAACAAATCAGCGAGGTGGAGGACAGATTAGTGGAAATCACTAATGCAGAAGAGAAAAGAGATAAAAGATTGAAAGGAAATGAAAAGAGTCTCAGAGAACTCTGCGAAAATGTTAAAAGCACGAACATCCGTATTATAGGGGTGCCAGAGGGAGAAGAGATAGAGATGGGGACAGAAAAAATATTTGAGAAGATTATAGCTGAAAACTTTCCTAATACAGGAAAGGAACCACACACTCAAATCCAGGAAGCACAACGAGTACCATATAAAATAAACCCAAGGAAGAAGACCCCAAGACACATATTAATCAAAATGACCAAAATTAAAGACAAGAGAAAATATTGAAAGCAGCTAGGGAAAAGAAACAAATGACATACAAGGGAACCTCAATAAGGTTATCAGCAGATTTTTCAGCTGATTTTATCAGCTGCAGGCCAGAAGGGAGGGCATGATATACTAAATGTGATGAAAGGGAAAAACTTCCAACCAAGATTACTTTATCCAGCAAGGCTCTCATTCAGATTTGAAGGAGAGATCAAAACCTTTACAGATAAGCAAAAGCTAAGGGAGTTCTGCAACACTAACCAGCTTTACAACAAATCAGAAAGGAACTTCTTTAGGCAGAAAAAAAAGGCCACAACTGGAAACAAAAACGCCACAAATGACAACGTCCACTAATAAAGGCATATATACAGTAAAGATACTAAATCATCCATGCACAATTATGCTACCAAAATCAGAAATCATGAGAAGAGAGCACAAATGCAGGTCACTGGAGAAGCACATGCAATTAAGAAACCAACAACTTAATACAATCTCAGTTATATATAGACTCCTTTATCAAAACTTCAGGGTAACTACAAACCAAAAATCTACAATTGATACACAAACAAATAAGAAAAATCAACTCAAGTACAACATTAAAGATAGCCATCTTGTGAGAGGAGACAACAAGAGAATAAAGGAAGAAAAAAAAAGAGCAACAAAAACCCCAAACAGTTAATACAAAGGCAAAAATAACATATATATCAATAAGTACCTTAAATGTTAATGGACTGAATGCCCCAACCAAAAGACATAGACTACCTGAATGGATACAACAACAAGACCCATATATATGCTGTCTTCAAAAGACCCACTTCACTTCTAGGGACACATACAAACTGAAAGTGAGAGGAGGGAAGAAAATATTCCATGCAAACGGGCATCAAAAGAAAGCTGGAGTAGCAATACTCCTATCAGACAAAATAGACTTTAAGATGAAGAACATTCTAAGAGACAAGGAAGGGCACTACATAATGATCAAAGGATCAATCCAAGGAGAAGATATAACAATTTTAAATATCTAGGCACCCAACATAGGATCACCACAATATATAAGGCAACTGCTAACAACCTTCAAAGGAGAAATCAACAATAACACCATCATAGTGGGGACTTTAACACCCCACTTACAGCAATGGACAGGTCATCCAGACAGAAAATCAATAAGGACACACAGGCCCTGAATAAGCATTAGATCAGATGGACTTAATAGATATTTATAGGACATTCCATCCAAAAGCAACAGAATACACATTCTTCTCAAGTGCACAAGGAACATTCTCTAAATTGATCATATCCTGGGTTACAAATCAAGCCTCAGTAACTTTAAGAAAATTGAAATCATTTCAAGCATCTTTTCTGACCACAATGCTATAGGACTGGAAATCTACAAGAAAAAATGGCCAAAAATACAAATACGTGGAGACTAAACAACACGCTACTAAAAAACCAATGGATCACTGAAGAAATCAAAGAGGAAATTAAAAAATACCTAGAAGCAAATGACAACAAAGACACGACACCCCAAATCCTCTGGGATGCAGCAAAAACAGTTCTAAGAGGAAAGTTTAGAGCAATACAAGCCTACCTCAGGAAACAAGAAAAAGCTCAAATAAACAACCCAACTTTACACCTAAAGCAGCTAGAGAGGGAAGAATGACAAGACCTAAAGTTAGTAGAAGAAAAGAAATCATAAAGATCAGAGCAGAAATCAATGAAATAGAAACAAAGAAAACCATAGAAAAGATCAATGAAACTAAAAGCTGGTTCTTAGAAAAGATCAACAAAATTGGTAAAACCCTAGCCAGACTTATCAAGAAAAAAAGAGAGAGGACACAAATCAATAAAATTAGAAATGAAAAAGGAGAAGTAACAACAGACATCACAGAAATACAAAGGATCATAAGAGACTACTATGTGCAACTATATGGCAATAAAATGGAAAATCTAGAAGAAATGGACACATTCTTAGAAAAGTACAATCTCCCAAGACTAAACCAAGATGAAATAGAAAATATGAATTGACCAATCAAAGTTCTGAAATTGAAACTGTGATTAAAAAACTTCCAACAAACAAAAGTCCAGGACCAGATGGTTTCACAGGTGAATTCTATCAAACATTTAGAGAAGAGCTAATGCCTATCCTTCTGAAACTCTTCCAAAAAATTGCAGAGGAAGGGACACTCCCAAACTCATTCTATGAAGCAACCATCACCCTGATACCAAAACCA
>PVHT021183634.1:27761303-27797374 GCA_004024745.2 Catagonus wagneri | reverse complement strand
ATTGAAACTGTGATTAAAAAACTTCCAACAAACAAAAGTCCAGGACCAGATGGTTTCACAGGTGAATTCTATCAAACATTTAGAGAAGAGCTAATGCCTATCCTTCTGAAACTCTTCCAAAAAATTGCAGAGGAAGGGACACTCCCAAACTCATTCTATGAAGCAACCATCACCCTGATACCAAAACCAGACAAAGATACCACAAAAAAGAAAATTACAGGCCAATCTCACTGATGAACATAGATGCAAAAATTCTCAACAAAATACTAGCAAAGCAAACACAATACATTAAAAGGATTGTACACCACAATCAAGTGGGATTTATCCCAGGGATGCAAGAATTCTTCAATATCTGCAAATCAGTCAGTGTGATACACCACGTTAACAAACTGAAGAATAAAAACCATATGATCCTCTCCATAGATGCAGAAAAAGTCTTTGACAAAATCCAACACCCATTTCTGATAAAAACCCTTCAGAAAGTGGGCATAAGGGGAACCTAACTCAACATAATTAAGGCCATCTATGACAAACCCAGAGCTCACATCCTCCTCAATGGTGAAAAGCTGAAAGAATTCCTGCTGAGATCAGGAACAAGACAGGGATGTCCACTCTTGCCACTACTATTCAACATGGTTCTGGAAGTCCTAGCTACAGCAATCAGAGAAGAAAAAGAAATAAAAGGAATCCAAATTGGGAAAGAAAAGTAAAACTATCACTTTTTGTAGACGACATGATACTATACCTAGAGAATCCTAAAGACTCTACCAGAAAACTGTTAGAGCTCATCAATGAATTTGGCAAAGTCGCATGATACAAAATTAATAAACAGAAATCAACTGCATTTCTATATACCAACAATGAAAGATCAGAAAGAGAAATTAGGGAAGCAATCCCGTTTACCATCACATCAAAAAGAATCAAATACTTACGAATAAACCTGCCTAAAGAGACAAAAGACCTGTACTCTGAAAATTATAAGGCGCTGATGAAAGAAATCAAGGATGACTTGAACAGGTGGAAAGACATACCATGCTCTTAGATTGGAAGAGTCAATATTATCAAAATGACTATACTACCCAAGGCAATCTACACATTCAATGCAATCCCTATCAAATTATCAATGACATTTTTCACAGAACTAGAACAAAATAGTTTAAAGTTTGTCTGGAAACACAAAAGACCCAGAATAGCCATAGACATCCTGAAAAAGAAAAATGGAGCTGGAGGAATCAGGCTCAATGACTTCGGACTCTACTACAAAGCTACAGTCATCAAAACCGTATGGTACTGGCACAAAGACAGAAATATAGATCAGTGGAACAGCATAGAAAGCCCAGAGTTAAATCCACGCATCTGTAGTCAACTACTCTATGACAAAGGAGGCAAGAATATACATTGGACAAAAGACAGCCTCTTCAATAAGTGGTGCTGGGAAAACTGGACAACTACATGGAAAAAAATGAAACTAGAACACTTCCTAACACCATGCACAAAAATAAACTCAAAATGGATTAAAGATCTAGATATAAGACCAGATACTATAAAACTCTTGGAGGAAAACATAGGCCAAACACTCTCTGACATAAATGATAGCAACATCTTCTCAGATCCATGTGTCAGAGTAAGGACAATAAAAAGAGAAATAAACAAATGGGACTTAATTAAACTTCAGTTTCTGCACAGCAAAGGAAACCCTAAACAAAATGAAAAGACAACCCACAGAATGGGAGAAAATATTTGCAAATGATTCAACTGACAAGGGATTAACCTCCAAAATTTACAAACAGCTCCTACAGCTCAACACCAAAGAAACAAACAACCCCATCAAAAAGTGGGCAGAGGATCTAGGCAGACAATTCTCCAAAGAAGACATGTAGATGGCAAACAAATACATGAAAAGATGTTCAACATCGCCCCTCATTAGAGAAATGCAAATCGAAACCACTATGAGGTACCACCTTACACCAGTCAGAATGGCCATCATCAAAAAGTCTACAAACAAGCAGTGCTGGAGAGGGTGTGGAGAAATAGGAACCCTATTACACTATTGGTGGGAATGCAAATTGGTGCAGCCACTGTGGAAAACAGTATGGAGATTCCTCGGAAAACTCAAAATAGAATTACCATTTGATCCAGCCATCCCACTCCTGGGCATCTATCCAGCAGAAACCATGACTCGAAAAGACACTGTACTCCAGTGTTCATTGCAGCACTCTCTGCAATCGCCAGGTCATGGAAACAACCTAAATGCCCATCGACAGAGGAGTGGATAGGGAAGAAATGGTACATACACACAATGGAACATTACTCAGCCATTAAAAGGAACGAATTACCAACATTTATAGCAACAAGGATGGACTTAGAAATTATCATGCAAAGTGAAACCAGTCAGACAATTAGACAGCAACACCCAATGCTACCACTTACATGTGGAAACTAAAAGGACAGAATGAAGCTCTTTGCAGAACAGACAATAACTCACAGACTTTGGAAAACTTTGGTTTTTCAAATAAGACAATCTGGGGTGTGGGGGGATGCACTGGGGTTTTGGGATACAAAATCTGTAAAATTGACTTGTGATGATTTATGTACACCTATAATTGAAATAAAATCCATTACAAAAACAATTTTTTTAAAAATTAAAAAAAAAAATCTAAGGAGCTGGAGGAATAGTGAGAGCTCAACTATAACCAGATTTCCTTGTGGTGACAGAAGATTACCAGGTTGACATCCACTAGCCAGTATATGAAGACACAAATTTAAATACTCTTGTGCTTAAATTTGATGCTTCAGATAGTGTAAATTTTGATATGAATATTAGAGTTAAGATCAATGCAGTATATGAGAAAAGCAGAGCAAATGTCACTAACTGCACCCATCTTTTTAGGAAAGAAAGAACCATTAAAAAAAAGAGGCAAGTAGGTACCTAAGAAGTAGAAAGAAAGGAACAGTTATGTAGAATCACCAACATCACAACGGGAGAGCCTTTTGATGCCTAAAATGGAATATTCTAACTCTAAGAAAGGAGAATTAGATATGGACACTGGTGATATCAGAGATATTAAAGTGGAGAAGAAGCTCTATAATGTGGCTTGTTTAGGAACAGCAACTGTAGGGCAGGCTGGAGAGTCAAAAGTGGTAAGTTCAAAGTTGTCATAGGATTGAAAAGACCCCAAACAAAAATTAAAGAACAATAATTTTATTGAGCACAAAGAGGATATTCTCATGACTATTTTTGGACAATAACCATGGTGTTTCCAGACAACAGGAAAAGGAAGAGCCCTCTTTCCAGTTGCAGATTAATTAAAAGTAAAGCCACCACTTCAGTGACAAAGGCTCTCTGTAGCTCAGGGAAGGGAACATATTAAACATAATTTATGTTGCAGACACATTTAATCCTCACAAAAACGTGAAGACATACATGATTTTATACAATAAGAAATGTGGAGTGCAAAAAAAGTTATGCCAACTGCCCTTGATCACACAGCCAGGAAGTGGCACAGTGGGGACTGGACTCCAAAATTCAGACATTTCCCTTCACTCTATCATACATCTCAATTTTTTTTTGACTGTTAAAAGAACTTCTCCACCCATCTCTTTAGAAAACAGACGAGGAACGATTTTCAGCTCTGTGCCCTCTAATCGTGTAAAACACAGTGGTTCCAAAGAGGCCAATAGACCTGGAAAGACATCACTTCTCTTCTGCTTGTTTTCTCATAACCTGGTAATCTCTTCCCGCTGGAATAGAACTTACAGTCTGATATTTACACCTGAGCAGGGAACTACATCTCAGAGGACATCATTAAAAGTTGACTGACCTATTTCTCTCTAATAGCAAGATACAAATAGGTTACAGAGGGATGGGATCCTTTGCGTTTGCAGCAGTCTAAAGTCAAGCTTGTTAAAGTAACCCGTAACTTTTTAACAACACTCTTCCTTCCACGGGTTTTCTGGAGGGAATCTAGGACTGTCCTAGGAGATTCATGTCTGCTCCTTAGTTACAACTAAACAGTAAAGAAAAGAATATATGAGATCACAATGTGAAAATTTCTAAAAATGGAATCATTTTACTCTGTAAAGAGAAAACAGTTCTCTATTCACTACCATCATACCAAGCCATTCATAAAATGTAATTAAACAGGATAAAGAAGACATATTCTAATAAAAATATTGGGTAGAGAGGCAGAGGTGATAAACTGGTAGGAAAGGGAATATTACAGCACATGAATTTTGTACAGTCACATAGAATTAAAGAGATATGCCACAGTCCTCACCCCCCATATTGCTTTAGACACAGCTTTTTTTTACTCAAGTATATTTATTGCATAGCAGTGTGATATTTGAGTTTGTAACTCTCAATAGACGTAAAGTCAGGAGTTTGCATTATGGCTCAGCAGCACCAAATGCAACTAGTATCCATGAGGATGCAGGTTCAATCCCTACCCTGGGCTAAGGATACAGTGTTGCTGTGAGCTGTGGTGTAAGTCGCAGATGTGGCTCAGATCTGGCATTGCTGTGGCTGTGGCATAGGCTGGCAGCTGCAGCTCCAATTCAGCCTCTAGTCTGGGAACTTCCATATGCCACAAGTGCAGCCCTAAGACACAAATTAATTAATTTAAAAAAAAAGACATAAAGTCATGAAGATAGTTTATTTTCATCCTGGGAACTGAAGGCCCATATAACTAATGTCGTGATTTAAAAAAAAAAAAATCATTAGAGTTGTCTGAAATCAGTAAGAATCAAGTGGAATGATCTAACTTATGAAGTGGAGAGCTCTTTTTTACTCCAATATTCACACAAATACAGGACAATGATAGGTTGGGTCATAATAAAGGAGAATCCTGAAGCATCTATAGTAGGATTTAATAAGTATTAGGACTTTTTTAATTCTGAATTTACATAATCTACAATGTTTTTTAAATACGGCAAAAGTTAAATTCTGAGCTCAGGACCAGTAAGAGAATGAATGGCAAATAGAATGATAAGTAATAAGAAAATAATAAATAAAAAAATTTTAAGGGAGTTCCCGTTGTGGCACAGTGGAAACAAATCCGACTAGGAACCATGAGGTTGCAGGTTCTATCCATGGCCTTGTTCAGTGGGTTAAGGATCTGGTGTTTCTGTGGCTGTAGTGTAGGCCAGCAGCTGTAGCTCCAATTAGACTTCTAGCCTGGGAACTTCCACATGCCACAGGTGTGGCCCTAAAATGACAAAAAGACGAAAAAAAATATTAATAATAAAGGTGTACATACTAATTGGCTTTCCCTTTTGGAGAATACAGATGAAGAATCTTAGATATGTGAGCATCTATCACAGAATTTTTGGGGGGAGCCATATCATCAGCATGTGGAAGTTCCTGGGCCAGGGATTAAACCCAAGCCACAGCAGGAACCCAAGCCTCTGTGGTGACAACATGGGATCCTTGACCCAATGAGCCACATGTGAACTCCTCACAGAAATTTTAACATGTAGAAGCCCAAAGTTTCTAACAGTAGCTACATGGTAGATACCCATGAACTGATCCATTGGGAGAATTTTTGTGCTGAATAAAACACAAATATGAGCAAGGGTATAAGCATTGATCAAACCACCTTATCTTTGGCTGGTGATTTTTCATGATTGTGCCACTCTGCAAGTGATTTAGAGGAATCAAATTTGAAAATCTCAAATAAATATATTATTTTAAACATTACCTAGCAACATCACAACCAAAAATGTATCAGTATCTGTCCGTTTTGCATTCGACACATGCATCTGCAGTGAGAAGGGAACTGGGCCATGCTGACATAACCAATTCCTGAATTCCTGCCATACGCTGCTCTTCACTAACTCTCACTCTACTCAGAGCTTCAGGAGAAGACAAATGTTCTACTTCAGTCCTGGCTGCAAATGAAACACCCAGAGATGAGCATGAAAATGACAGTCATGACCCTTGAAAGTAGGAGCGCTTCTTCCTCCAAATATTTTCCCCTTTATTTTATAGAAACCTGTGCTGTACATGAAAGTAGAGACCACGAAGTCAGATTGTGGCAGCATCTTCTTTCATCTTGAGATAAATTTAACTGTCTAGAAGGTAGTCCTCATGGATACCAAGTAGTGGCCATTTCCCAGTGAAACTGGGCTGACAAGGAATGATATTAAAAAAAAAAATCTGGAGTTCCCATCATGGCTCAATGGAAAAGGATCTGACTAGTATCCATGTGGATGCAGGTTCAATTCCTGGCCTCATTCAGTGGGTTAAGGATCCAGCATGCTCTGAGCTGTGGCATAGATCACAGACGTGGCTCGGAGTTGGTGCTGCTGTGGCCAGGGCATAGGCCAGCGGCTACAGCTCCAATTCAACCCCTAACCTGGGAACCTCTGTATGCCATGGGTGTGGCCCTAAAATACAAAAAAATTTTTAAAAATCTGACAAGTAAATAAACAATAAAACAGAAGAGAAACCCAGCTGGGATGACATATTAGGCAGCAAGAAAAGTAGTGATTATACCTGTATCACATATTAAGATCTACCATGCCATAGACTGGAAAATATATTGAAGGTAGGCAAGAATTAAAGCTGAGAGACCAGTTAGGAAGTTGTTGCAGAAAAGCCACTGTACTCAGGAGCTCATGACTTATTATAGCTATGCATTCCTCATCTTTCTGTCTCCCACAGCTTTTTGGTCTGCCAATATACCTGTTGAGGTAAACTGACTTAAATACACATATCAAGAAAAATAACTCTCCTCTAATTTTGATGGAATTACCTTAAATGACTTGGCAAGATTTGTGTAATCAAATTTAATAAGTTTAAAGAGATGCAGATGGCCAACAAGCACATGAAAAAATGCTCAACATCACTGATGATTAGAGAAATGCAAATCAAACTACTACAAGATACCACCTCACACCAGTCAGAATGGCCATCATTAAGAAATCCACAAACAACAATTGCTGGAGGGGGTGTGGAGAAAACGGAACCCTCCTGCACTGTTGGTGGGTATGTAAGCTGGTACAACCACTATGGAAAACAATATGGAGGTACCTTAGAAAACTATACATAGAACTACCATAAGACTCAGCAATCCCACTCTTGGGCATATACCTGGACAAAACTTACCTTGAAAAAGACACCTGCATACGCATGTTCATTGCAGCACTATTCACAATAGCCAAGACATGGAAACAACCCAAATGTCCAAACGACAGATGATTGGATTAGAAAAATGTGGTATATATACACAATGGAATACTACTCAGCCGTAAAAAAGAATAAAATAATGTCATTTGCAGCAACATAGATGGAATTAGAGACCCTCATACTAAGTGAAGTAAATCAGAAGGAAAAAGATACCATATGATATCACTAATAACTGGAATCTAATATACTGCACAAATGAAACTTTATGCAGAAAAGAAAATCAAGGACTTGGAGAACAGACTTGTGGTTGCCAAAAGGGGAGGGGAGGGAATGGGATGGTAGGGGGGTCTGGGGTTAATAGCTGTAGACTGTTGCCTCTGGACTGGAAAAGCAAGGATATCCAACTGTATATCACTGGGAACTATGTCTAACCACTTGTGATGAATCCATATACGTATGTGTAACCCTGTCACCACACTGTACAGCTGGGTATAATGGAAAAAAAATAAAATTTTTAAAAAATTCAATAAGTTTTATGATTTTGCCTTATAGAAGCAATCCATATTTTCCCCAATTCATCCAGGTTACACAGTTGTAACCAGAGTCACAGCAGTGACAACACTGAATCTTTAACCCAATGAGCCACAAGAGAACTCCAGGAATAAATTATAATTGTCATTGCAGCATTGTTTATAACAGTAAAAAAAATCAAAACAGCATAACTGCCTATCATTTGAAAACAGACTAAATAAATATCAGAACATAAATATAACAAAATATTATATGGCCAATATAAATGTGTTCCCCGAGTTTTGATTATATGTGAAAAAATGCCTTTGATGTAATATTAAATATAGAGGATTTAAATTACAGATAAGTGTAGATATTTTATGACCTATAATTCTTTTCATGTTTATCTTTAAAAGTTTTGAAATGGTATTTTTCTATCAACAATATCCAAGTTAATCCCAATGTTGACCACAGTGCATGGTCATAAAAGATGCTCCAAAAAATACTTGATGAATGAATAATGGGAAAAGAATATGACATGTTTTCAATAAATTATTTTGAAAAATTAGTTAATATTTTTTTATTTTAATGATTTTTATTTTTTTTCCATTATACTTGGTTTACAGTGTTCTGTCAGTTTTCTACTATACAGAAAGGTGACCCAGTCACACATACACATGTACATTCTTTTTCCTCACATTACCATGCTCCATCATAAGCAACTACATATAGTTCCCACTGCTATACAGCAGGATCTCATTTCTTATCCATTCCAATGGCAATAGTTTGCATCTATTAACCCAGTCCATCCCCCTTCCCCCACCTCCCATCAACCACAAGTCTGCTCTCCATGTTCATGATTTTCTTCTCTGTGGAAAGGTTCATTTGTGCCATAGAGTAGATTCCAGATATATGTGATTTCATATGGTATTTGTTTTTCTTTCTGACTTACTTCATTTAGTATGAGAGTTTCTAGTTCCATCCATGTTGCTGCAAATGGCATTATTTTGTTCCTGTTATGGCTGAGTGGTATTCCATTGTGTAAATATACCACATTCGCTTAATCCATTCATCTGTCAGTGGACATTTAGGTTGTTTCCACATCTTGGCTATTGTGAACAGTGCTGTGATGAACACACAGGTGCGTGTGTCTTTTTCAAGGAAAGTTTTGTCCGGGTATATGCCCAAGAGTGGGATTGCTGGGTATTATGGTAGTTCTATGTATAGTTTTCTAAGGTACCTCCATAATGTTTTCCACAGTGGTTGTACCAGCTTACATTCCCACCAATGGTGCAGGAGGGTTCCCTTTTCTCCACACCCTCTCCAGCATTTGTTATTTGTGGACTTATTAATGATGACCATTCTGACTGGTGTGAGGTGGTACCTCAGAGTAGTTTTGATTTACATATTTCTAATAATCAGTGATGTTGAGCATTTTTTCATGTGCTTGTTGGCCATCTGTATATCTTCTTTGGAGAAATGTCTATTCAGGTCTTTTGCCCATTTTTCAATTGGGTTGCTGGCTTTTTTGCTTTGAGTTGTATAAGTTGTTTGTATATTTTAGAGATTAAGCCCTTGTCAGTTTCATCGTTTGAAACTATTTTTGCCGATTCTGTAAGTTGTCTTTTTGTTAGGTTTTTTTTTTTATGGTTTCCTTTGCTGTGCAAAAGCTTGTCAGTTTCATTAGGTCCCATTGGTTTATTTTTGCTTTTATTTCTGATGCTTTGGGAGACTGACCTGAGAAAACATCTGTAAGGTTGATGGCCGAGGAAGTTTTGCCTATGTTCTCTTCTAGGAGTTTGATGGTCTCTTGTCTTACATTTAACTCTTTAAGCTAGTTTGAGTTTATTTTTGTGAATGGTGTGAGAGTGTGTTCCAGTTTCATTGATTTAAATGTGGCTGTCCAGTTTTCCCCAGCACCACTTACTGAAAAGACTTTTTCCCATTTTATATTCTTGCCTCCTTTGTCGAAGATTAAGTGACCGTAGGTGTATGGGTTTATTTCTGGGTTCTCTATTCTGTTCCATTGGTCTCTATGTCTGTTTTGGTACCAGTACCACACTGTCTTGATTACTGTGGCTCTGTGATATTGCCTGAAGTCTGGGAGAGTTATGCTTCCTGCTTGGTTTTTGTTCCTCAGGATTGCTTTGGCAATTCTGGGTCTTTGTGGTCCCATATAAATTTTTGGATTGTTTGTTTGAGTTCTGTGAAAAATGTCATGAGTAATTTGATAGAGATTGCACTGAATCTTTAGATGCTTTGGGTAGTATGACCATTTTTACAAAATTAATTTTTCCAACCCAGGAGCTTAGAATATCTTTCTATTTCTTTGAAACCTCTTTAA
This sequence comes from Catagonus wagneri, assembly GCA_004024745.2. Taxonomy (NCBI): domain Eukaryota; kingdom Metazoa; phylum Chordata; class Mammalia; order Artiodactyla; family Tayassuidae; genus Catagonus; species Catagonus wagneri. Next base: position 27,787,394 of record PVHT021183634.1, on the reverse strand, counting down.
TTTCCTTGACCAATATATTATAGTTCTCAGAAATATCAATCTGTTCCATGCATTAGACATAAAACAATATGATTATCATATAGATGAAACACAAATAAAACCACAGAAGAAAATTTCATTCATATTTTTCAAGGATAATTGAATATCTTAATGCAATTAAAATTTAAATAGCTTGTCAAAAATAAGGAAAACTACAAATTGGAAGACTATTTGCAGAAAATGTGTTATTTTCTGCAAAGGGTGTTATTTGAGCAAAGAGCAGTGTTACTAATTAAGAGTTCATACAAGTGGAGGCAAACTATCAAAATATCGAGATAATTAGACAAATATTATAGATGCATAGTAAAAGAGAAAATATATGTAATAAATATAAAGGAAATGTGCAATCTAACTAGCAATCATAGAAATAAAAACTAAAGCAGTGTTTTATACAAATAGAAGAGAATAAACACCTTCTCTAGTTCTAGAAAATATATGAAAAATGGTCTGAGCAAGTACCATAGTAGAAGGGTAAAATTTTACATTTGGAAAAATAATTTTGCCTATGTACTAAGAATTCTCTCAGTTCATATCTTTCCATTCCATCCATAGTCCTATCTCTAGTGATTTATCTTGTTTCTAGTAAAAGAAAAGCAGATTAGATTGCCAGATGGATAGATATCAATGGTCATTGTATCAAAATCTCAGAATATTAGAAACAAATTAAAATACCCAGTAATATTAAAATTAAAGGCTGGGTTATTCTTCAAATATTAAAAAGAATGTTATGAAGACTGAAAAGTCACAGAAAAGTATTGATTTAAAAAGAGAAATGCTAATTAGAATTTATCCATACAATTACACTGCTATGAAGAAAAATTATTGTGTGTGGTTGAATATGAATATGAATGACCAAATAGCTTAAAGAGAATATTATTTGTGGAATTTAAAAGAAAAACAAATTATTGGGGAAGGTTTAACTTTTTTGAAAACTTTTAGACATAGTCTGACTTCAGTCCCAACTTATGTTGAGGCATTAAACAGATGTATTCAATGAATATTCCAAAACATGTATGGCTGGGGAAGGTTTTCTTTAAGTCAAGATAATTGCATCTTTGGAACGAGCAGAAGCCAGGAACTTTTATCTCTAGAGAATCCTAAGTTTCTGACTCAAAACCTTAGAGACTAAAGAAGTTTATAAAAAGTAAGAGCTATATTAACTTCCAAAAGAAGCTGATTCTCTTGAGTAAGTGTCAACTTTAAAAGAACTCATAGGAAACTAGAATTGCATCATTGATCTTTTTTAACAGATCTTTTTCTTCATACCTCTTAAGAATATCCTTGTACCAACAAACTGCCTGATTGTAGCTATTCTTTCTCATATCTGTTTTTTAGGAAGAAGCAACTGTCTTTTACGTTGAGAATCTTCTAGTATCATTTGGAAAAGTGAAAATGAAATTCAAAATCTTGGGAATTTTTCCTATTACTTCATAGAATGGAAAGGTGTGAATAACTTTAAAACACAGTTAGAAGGTAAGGTAAAGTGAGAAGTTTTTACTTAAATTATTTCTGAATAAAAACACCCTATTAATAAATATAAAGACCTTGGGGTTGAAATGACCATTGGTGGTGGGAGTTTGAAAATATGAATATACAAAGGGTGGGGGGGGGACACAAAAACCCAGGCATCATCTCCGAGACCAGGATACCACTTAACTTTAAAAAAAAATCCCAAAATATTCCATGAGAGAGACTAGTGAAGAAAGGAAAGTTGCTTAGAATGCAATAAAGCCATATAAATAATAGGCAAATGGCTACTGTATTCAAGTATCAAGAACTATTGAGATCACTAAAATCTTAAATAAAAAGTAACTTGAGAAAGAGCCCATGGTGATGTAACTATTATTTTTTCACAAACTGCACAGTAAGAGTTTGAGAAAACATGTAATTAAAGCTGTTTGTGGTGAAAATAGGGTTAGAAATAAAAATATGCAAAAGAGGGCAGAAGTAAGTATGAGTGTTAATCTGAGTCCCAAGAGTCCAAGGCAAAAGAAAAAAATATGAAAAACTTTGAGTTCTTAGTTATATAATTAATCAAATTCCACTACCTAGAAATGAATTCTCTACACTAAGATGAAAGAAACTGGGGGCATGTTTTTCAGTTATTTCATTTGAATTCATTATTGGGATAATGTCTTCATAAGTGGAAGACAATGCATGTCTTCAATGTTTTCGAAAGAGGCAAATACATATTTTATACATGTATTATACCATATGGGTCCTTCATAAAAGTGTAACATATCAAATTGTGATTTTTTTTATTAAAATTTTATAAATAAGTAAACACTGCGACATAGTGGTCAAAATCTTGGAGTCTTGGAGATCACAAAGATAAAGGTTTAAATCATAATTTTGATATTTACCAACTACAAGATATTGAAAATTTTTAGTGAACTTTGAAATTGAAAATTAATTTCCTCATCATTAAAATTTTAGACTAATATTTGGGCTATTTTGTAAGTTAAATGATGAAAATTTTAAATGCCTTACATAGACTAGGGTCTCCTCACATGTTGTCAGTTACTCTTATCTCTTTTTTTTTTTTTCTTTTTTAGGGCCATGCCTGTGGCATATGGAAGTTCCTGGGCTAGAGGTTGAATCAGGGCTGCAGCTGCCAGCCTACACCACAGTCACAGCAATTCCAGATCCAAGCTGTGTCTGAAACCAACACCACAGCTCACAGCAACATTGGATCCTTAACCCATTGAGTGGGGCAAGGGATCAAACCCACATCCTCAGGGATACTAGTTGGGTTTGTTTCGACTGAGCCACAACAGGCACCCTTCAATTACTCTTCTCTTAATGAACTAAAATAAAACATGTTTCCTTGTGGTATTTTAATTTAATATTAGAGTTTATAAAGTCTATAAATTGAGAGTTGGCAAATCCATTTTTTTTTGCATAATATCAACTGTCTTAATTGATCTTTTTAGAAGAACTGGAAAGGATAACAGAATTATTTCTTCTGGTGAGAATGTATACATGGTATGTGTTCTTTACTGAAAATTCTTAATACTTTAAGTATTAGACCTTCAAGTATCCAAGTCAATTAAACAATGCAAAAAAAAATTCCAGAAAGTCGGAAGTCTCTCTAGAAAATTAGAGAGCTTGACTTCTGACTTGGATTTTTTAAAAAAAAGTTACAGACATTCCTTTAGATCCATTAAAACACTAAAACAGTGCCTGGATGAAATCCCAAGCATTGGTTATTTCTTCTAAAAGACTAAGAGTTGGGTGAGAGGAATTAAAGGATAGCTAGGAGTCAGGCTGGTTCAGAGCCTTTACAATTAGAAATTTCAGGACATCCCAGTGGCTGATCAATTTAAGGGTCTGGTGTTGTCTATGCTGTGGCTTGGGTTGCTGCTCTGGTGTAGGTTCAGTCTATAGCCTAGGAACTCTCACATGCCACTGGTGTAACCAAAAAATAAATTAAGAATGTCATCTTCTAGTGACAATTATGTTCTAGGCACAAATGTTCTGAATTCCCTTAAGAATATGTGATTAAATTAAGAACTCAAGATCTTATCTTGGTTTATCTCCTAAAAACAATAAACACTGCTACCTAGAAGATTTTGAAAGTAGAGATTATAATTCCTGGGCACATACCTAGACAAAACTATAATTCGAAAAGCTAACGCACCCCTATGTTCATAACAGCACTATTCACAATAGCCAAAACATGGCAACAACCTAAATGTCCACTGACAAAGGAATGGATTAAGAAGTTCTCGTATTTAAAGCAATAGAATATTACCTAACCATAAAAAAGAATGAAATAATGCCAATTGCAGCAACATGGGTGCAACTAGAGATTCTCATACTAAGTAAAATAAGTCAGAAGGAGAAGGAAAAGTACCACATGATATCACTTACATGTGGAATCTAAAATATGCCATCAATGAACTTATCTACAGAACAGAAACAGACTCACAGGCATGGAGAATAGCCTTGAGGTTGCCAAGGTGGAATGGGGAGGAAGTAGGAGGGACTGGGAGTTTGAGGTTAGTAAATGCAAACTATTACATTTAGAATGGATAACAAATTAGGTCCTACTGTGCAGCACAGGAAACCATATCCAGTCTCCTGGGATAGATCATGATGGAAAATAAAATAAAAATAGAATGTATATAGAGGTACGACTGAGTCACTTTGCCATTCAGCAGAATTAGGCACAACATTGTAAATCAAATATACTTTAATTTTTAAAATCATTAAAAAAAACTGCAATTGAGTTCCCTTGTGGCTCAGTGGGGTAAGGACCTGGCATTGTCACTGCTGTCACTGTGGTTATAGCTATGGTATGGGTTCAGTCCCTGACCAGGAAATTTCCGCATGCTACAGATGTGTGAAAAAATTAAGAAATGAGGGTAGGGGTTATAAATGGTCTAGGTCTGCCAGAAATAGTGGGTTCCTATGAATAACTGGACAAGGCACACCATTACAACTCAGCCTCAATGTGTAATCACTAGACAACTAAGATAACCATTAAACCATTTATTTTTGTTTTGTTTTCGCTTTTTTAAATTTTATCAGAGTATAGGTGACTTACAACGTCATGTTAACTTTAGATATACAGCAAAGTGAATCAGTTATTCATATGCATATATCCATTCATTCTCAGATTCCTTTCCCATATAAGTTATTACAGAATATTGAGTGTATTTGTCTGTTCCATACAGTACATCCTTATTAGTTATTGATATTATATATAGTGGCATGTACATATTAACCCCAAGCTCCTAATTTATCCCTCCCCACTACATTTCCCCTTTGGTAAACATAAGTTTGATTGTGAAATTTGTTAGTCTGTTTCTGTTTTATAAATAACTTCCGTACTATTTAAATTACTTAAAATTTTTTACTTTGAGTTAACATTTTTTGAGTTAATATTTCTAACATAATTGAACACCACCTTCAGTATTATTCTCTTTTTCATTATATTTTCTTTATGCATATTTACTTGAGAAATATAGGTTATTCAGAAAAGTAGAAAAGAACCTAGTTAAACATTAATATTTGGGATTTTTCTTTCCAAATTTTCTATTCTGTCTTGGTTATCTTGGTTTAGCTTTTGGCTTTACAAACAATGCTGTAACTCTTTTGTTTCTGTTTTCACTTAATCACTTTTAAGTAATTTAAATATCATTTTTGGGTTAGCACAAATTTCTCATAAATGTCATATAAGTAGGTTATAATGGCCCAAATGAGTGTAGTTTTAGCCATGAATGAAAAACTATTTGGAAAAATAACTTCCAATCAAAAAGCAAATAGAATTAACCAATATATAGATATCATGGAAAGCAATTTTATTAGAAACGACTGAAAGTCTTAAAAATCTTCATTCCCTTGTTCAAGACTCTGGGAATCCATTTTAGGGAAGTAAAATTAAATGGGAAAAAAATTTCAGGCACAATGCTATTCAACAGAATGCTTGTTAATTTCTTCTTAAAAATTACACTAACATCGCAAGAGTAAGGAAAAAAATTTCCTCTTTACTATCCACTTTCCATTTCCCCCTCATTTGAAATCATTAAAGCAGACTGATGATATCTCTTTTAAAAAAGTTTGCTAATGAAGTTTTTTTGTGCAATTATCTCAGGATTGCTGGGATACCGAATGTTTATCATAATGATTTTCTGCAAGAAATTTCCAAATAGGAGTTAGTTTTTAGAACATGTTCCTAGAAAAGAAAAGAAAGGGCATTTGACTGAATTCACGTCTTCCCTGCCAAAATTTTAACACATATAGACTTCAGTCATCTGGAGTCTCTCTCAGACTCATATTCCCAGAGAAAGAGTAGATTGATAAGTGCATCTAGGATCAATCAAATTCCAATTTTTTTTTTTTTTTTTTTTGGCCATGCTTGTGGTATGCAGAATTTCCTGGGCCAGGAATCGAACCTGAGCCACAGCAGTGAAAATACCAAGTCCTTCAACCACTAGGCCACCAGGGGACTCCCAAATTCCAATCTTAATATCTCTTACTTTTACTTAGGTAAAAGTATATCCTAACCTACACAACCAGCCCTTCCTACCCTCTTTGAAATGTATGTGAAGTAGGATGCAGCTTGAATTGGATGAGAATCCTCCTTTACATAGCCAATGGTATGTAATCACTCTATTATGCCAACTGATTTGTCTTACCATTGAAAACTGGAGCATAACCAGTTGCCAAATGATTATCACAAAGAGAAATGGCCAATCCTCTACCAGATACAAAGCTACTATATGAAAACATTAAGTAGAAACTCATCCATTAGGTCAGTCCCACCCCCCTCCCAGGAATATTTTTAAGCTAAGTAAAATACCTTGAGGATGAAGAGGAATTTTTAAAATTCTGCTCATTTACTTATTTATGATAAATAAGACCAACATCTACTAATATCTACTCTTTCAACTTTTTCAAATTAAAATCATTTTTTTCTTACTACATGGTATATTACTCAGATCTTGAGCCAATCTCCAAATCCTTTCCTGGCAAATATTGACCCTAATTGTGAACTCAGCAAATGGAAGAGGAATGACCTTTCATATGGACAGAAATAAAAGGCAAACTCTTCTGTATTTAATTTGGTTGTCTGTATATCTAAAATCTAAACAACACAAAACTAATTGCAATACACTTATACAAAATCTCACCTACAAGTCTCACTGAAATGTTTAGTTTTGCATTGTCTGCTATTTAATTACAATCCTACATACAACTGAAATACAAGTGGCATGCTCCAATGGTTCCAGAGAGAGATGGTCTAAAAGGACATGCTATTCATGTGCCTGTAGACAAGCAGCATCTGGAAACATGTTCATAAATTTAGATCTTGGGACCCACCTCAGAGCCACTGATTGAGAATATTTTACAAAGATTTCCCTCATCACTCATCTTTATACTAAAATTTGGAAACACTTCAGTAGGTGGGTGGTTCTCTTCTTCAGTTGCACAACAGAGTTGTCTGGAGAGCTTTATTTTTAAAAGATGCCTTATTTCCACTCCTTAACTTTGGGAGAGCAATAACCATGTAGTAAATGAAGAAGGGGATATAAAGTCAGAAAACGCGTATTTGAATAGAAGTTTGTTCACTTACTGTGTTTTAATATACTTTTACTTCTAGGAACTTTATTTTCCTCAGAGAATTATATGATAATAAAATAAGTAATATGTGTGAACACATTTGTAAATTGTCAAACCCTAGTCCAATATTATTGTTAATGATTGGTATGGTATAAAATCAAATAAATAGATTTTTAAGAGAGTAAGCATGCTATCTTCAAAGTAATGATACTCAAAATAGGTCTGTGGTCAGCTGAATTGGAAATAACAAATGTTTAATAAAATGAAAGCGTTCTTCCCTAACTCAGAACTTGTACATCACAATTTCAAAAAATGGAATGCAGAAGTTCATATTTTTAAGAAAAGACCAAGTTAAGCATCGCGTGTCTTTTATCTCTGCTTTATGACCTAGAAGAGGAATTTGAAAAGTTAAAATCACAGCTATAAACCTACTCCAGCCAGTGCTGACACAGTTGTTGACGATCCCCCAGTGATATCTTACTTCTTATGATAATGAAACTGACATGTAGTTTTTCTCTTCTGGATTACTCTAGGTACGATAAAGTAAAATGGAAAGGACCAATTGGACAGAGATAGAGTTCATTTTACAGGGACTGTCTGAGTACCCAAGAGCTGAAAAATTCCTTTTTGTGATATGCTTAGTGATGTACCTGGTAATCCTCCTGGGGAATAGCACATTGATCATCCTCACTCTTCTGGATGCCCGCCTTCACATCCCTATGTACTTCTTCCTTGGTAATCTTTCCTTCTTAGACATTTGGTACACATCCTCCTTTATCCCCTCAATGCTAATACACTTCCTATCAGAGAAAAAATCCATCTCCTTCACTAGATGTGTTGTTCAGATGTCTGTCTCTTACACTATGGGGTCCACAGAGTGTGTGCTCCTAGCAGTGATGGCATATGACCGTTATGTAGCCATCTGCATTCCTTTGAGATACTCCATCATCATGAGCAAGGCACTCTGTATTCAGATGGCAGCTCTCTCGTGGGGACTGGGCTTTCTCAATTCATTGACAGAAACAATTCTTGCAATACGATTGCCCTTCTGTGGAAAAAATGTCATCAATCATTTTGTTTGTGAAATACTGGCCTTTGTCAAGCTGGCTTGCACAGATATTTCCTTAAACGAGATTACTATAATGTTGGGCAATGTCATATTTTTGTTTTCTCCATTACTGTTGATTTGTATCTCTTACGTTTTCATCCTTTCTACTGTACTAAGAATCAGCTCAGCCGAAGGAAGAAAAAAGGCTTTTCCACCTGCTCAGCCCATGTAACAGTCGTGACTGTGTTTTATGGAACAATCCTCTTCATGTATATGAAACCAAAGTCTAAAGACTCTGCTTTTGACAAACTGATTGCCCTGTTCTATGGAGTAGTCACACCCATGCTCAATCCTATCATCTATAGCCTGAGGAATATGGAGGTGCATGGAGCTATGAGAAAACTGATGACTAGACTGTTTTGGGAGGAAAGGATGAGGAACTTGCATCTTTGAGTTTATGCACAAAATAAGTCCATGTGGGAGGTAAGGTTTTTAATGTAAGCAGAACAAAAGAAATAAAGGCTATGTATAGAATCACAAAATTTAGGAGTTGGAAAGAAACTTCAAGGTAATAATTAAACTTTACCTTTTATGAAAATATAAAATATAAAGACAACTAGTCTAAAAAATAACAACAAACATTCAGAAATGACAAAAAAAATTGAAACAATCTTTACCAAGAAAAGCCAGTACACATGTCTACTTAGCAAATACAACACATGTTTTTCACTCCTCTTTTGGGGAGAACTATTTGAGTTCATGTTTTTGTGCTTATTTTTGGTTTTTGTTTTACTCAAGGGAATTAATCTTGACCCAATCTAATTTTCCAAGTACATAGTTGTCTTCTTTCCCTCCCTGAGTTTCTCCCATGCCCTTTGTACATGCTGTGCTCTATTCACTATGTAGTTATCCAATTATATCATGTTCTTTCACACCTAAAATAGCACATAACACTTCATCTCCATTATCACATTTCTCCTATGATGGCACTGCAGCCACCTCATTAAAGACAATTTAAGTGTTAAATCTTCCTGAAAATCCTTCATAAATTTACCCACAGTAAAAGAATTATTTAAAATAGCCAAGATATGGGTGTGACCTAAGTGTCCATGGACAGGTGAATGGATAAAGAAAATGTGATGTGTATGTGTGTGTGTGTGTGTGTGTGTGTGTATAAATGATAGAATATTGTTCACCCATAGATATGAATGAAATAATGCTGTTTTCAGCAACATGGATCATCGTATTGAGTGAAGTAAGTCAGACTGCAAAAGACAAGCATTATATGATAACATTTATATGTGGAATATAAAATAATGGGGGGAAAAGGAGTTCCCACTGTGGCACAATGGGATCGGAAGGGTCTCTGAAGGCTAGGACATAGATTCAATTCCTGGCCCAGCACAGTGGGTGAAGGATCAAGTGTTACTGAAGCTACAGTGTAGATCACAACTACAGCTTTATCTGGAAATTCCATACACCATGAGACAGCCGAAATAAAAAAGAAGCATAAAGTAATAATAATAATAATAATAATAATAATAATAATAATAATTATACAAGTGAACCCATCTACAAAACAGAAATAGACTCACGTGGAAAACACACAAGCTTACAAAAGGGGAAAGGGGAAGGGGAGGGATAAACTGGGAATTCAAGATAAAAAGATACATACCACTATGTAAAAAAAAAAATAGATAAAGACTACTATACAGAATATTCAATATGTTGTAAATACATATATGGAAAAGATTCTGAAAAAGAATGTACATGCACATGAACATATGTATCACTAAATCACTTTGCTATAAACCTGAAACACTTTATCACCTACACTTCCATTTAAACTTTTTAAAAGAAACCAAAATAACACTAGGACAATAAAAAAATAAAGTTGTATTTACATCCTAGAAGACAAAGCAAAAAATAAAAATTGTTATCATGAAACCCATTTTTTGATTTCACATGACCTTATCTTAGACATTCAGTGATTGGCCAAGGAAGAGACTTAAGACACTCACACATCACATTTAAAATGAGGGCCTACTCCCAAATCCCAATCTTCACATGTGTACTGACCAATAAACATCCCTTAATGTTTGTAGATATTAATTGCTAGTAGAGATTAAAAGACCACACAGAGGGTTCCTGCCCAGCAATTTTTTCACAGCCACTTTTACCTCTTTGTTCCGTAAACTATAAATGATAGGATTCAACATGGGGGTTAATCCGGTATATACCAAAGCAATAAATTTATCTATTTCCTGAGAATCTACAGCTGAGGGCTTCAGGTACATGGAGAGAGCTGTCCCATAGAACAAAACCACCACAGTCAGGTGGGCTGCACACGTTGAAAAGGCTTTGCTTCGACCATCCAATGAGCTGATCCTCACAATGCTGGAGACGATGAACCCATAAGAAATACAAATGAGGAGCATCGGCATAGGAAGAAGAAGTACACTGATCACCAGCATGATTAACTCCACCTTGGAAGTGTCCACACAAACCAGTTTCAGGACCGCCAGAATCTCACAAATGAAATGATTGATGATGCTGTTTCCACACAGAGACAGCTGCAACACAGACACCGTTTCCACCAGGGCAGTGAAGCAGCCTGTCACCCAGGAGCCAGCTGCAATCTGCACACAGACCCTCTTGTTCATGATGATGGGGTATCTCAGGGGGTTGCAGATGGCCACATAGCGGTCATACGCCATCAGGGACAAGAGCACACACTCTGTGGAGCCCATGGCAAGAGAGAAGTACATCTGAGCGGCACAGCCTGAGAATGAGATGGTGCTTTTCCCTAAAGCAAAGTTTGCCAGCATTGGAGTGAGGGCAGAAGAAGTGTACCAGATGTCCAGAAAGGAGAGGTTGCTGAGGAAGAAGTACATGGGTGTGTGGAGGTGAGAATCCAGGACGCTAACGGAGATCAGGATAATATTACCCAGCAAGGTGGTCAGGTACATCAGCAAGCACAGCACAAACACGGTGATTTCAACTTTGGGATAGTGAGTAAATCCCAGAAAAATAAAATCTGAAATGACTGTCAGATTTGTCTTGACCATTTTATTCCTTCTTGTTCCTCTGTAGTAGAGAATAAAAGTATACATTGTATATGTTTAAAATTTAAACTCTGCCAATTTTCAAGGAGTTTCTGATAGGAACACTTTAAAAGGTTTCTTATCCTGGCCATACCTTATTAACTAATCATTCATTCAACATTTATTGACTATACTATAAGACACTGATGTTCTAGTGTTGAGGTATACAAGATCTTCTCTCAGGCACTCACAATAAAATATAGAACACAGTCAAGTAAATAAAAAATTACAATAACATTATAATCTGCCCCAAGGTACTAGGCCAACACAGAGCAAAAACCTTCATCCATGTCAGGGGTGCTACTCAGTGAGACATTCTGAGACTTAGTTTAATTTTTAAAATGCATTGGATCCAATCAAGTTAAGGACCAGAGGAAGTTTCTGGACAAAGAAAATTTTTCTCTAAAAGTTACAATAAGAAAGGAATTTGATGCAGTTCATAAAGATGCACATTATGTAATAAAACAGATGGAAATGCCATACACTAAGGAATATAAGTAGAAGATAGGTAAGAGTCCATTTACTATAAGACTGTCTTCCAAAAGCAATTTTTAAATATGGAAAAATCTTGACCCCATACTTTTTTACAAAGATGATTAAAATTTCAAAGCTAAGTAATTTATTATGCAAATAAAATGTTTCACACTATGTTTGCACTATATCTCACAAGTGATCACATATGGAGACTTGTTTAAAAACCACTGTCCTACAAGATAGAGTTCAAATAAAATCAATCACAAATCACACAAGCCTCACATTCTCATCATTGCTTACTTCTCTAACCCCGTCTTCCAACACTCCACCTCCACTCTATGATATGAAACAACCCATGGCCCAGCTGGTGGTTCCTCATACTTACCATGCCAATTTGTATACTTATGTCTTTGTCTACAGTTTAGCTACCTGAAATACCTTTCCTTTCCAGCTCCAATGTTGTCTTCCTTGTATATTTTAGCTGACTATCAAAACTGAATGCCTTAAGATATAGGTCCAGCTTCATTCTTTGTACATCCTTAATGTTACTCAAGTAGGTCACAGTAAACGATAGCCGTAGGTGAACATATAGCCATATGAGCAAATGTCCCAAGCAGTGGACACTAAGCTTGTCAAGAGCTTTTTCTCCACAAGACTAGCAAAAATAACTCACATTTAAGATGTTTAATAACATGTGGCTACCTTGAACATACTGTCTTGGTGATACATGTTAAAATAAGTACATTTTCACAGCAGCCTGAATGCTTCACAACTTGTTATGCACAAACTTAAACTAACCTGTGATCTGAAAGAAACTAGCTGAATTAAGAAATAAAATGAGGAGTTCCTGTCATGGCTCAGTGGTAAAGAACCCAACTAGCATCCATGATGATGCAAGCTTGATCTCTGGCCTCGCACAGTGGGTTAAGGATCCCGCATTGCCAGGACCTGTGATGTAAGTCCCAGACAGGGCTCGGATCCTGCATTGCTGTGGCTGTAGGGTAGGCCAGCAACTACAGCTCTGATTCAACCCAAGCTGGGAACTTTCATATGTCATATGCATGGCCCTAAAAAGATAACCCCATCCCGCCAAAAAAAGCAAAAGAAATGATTAGCTCTTAGCTTTAAATGTTTGATGTAGGGTGAAATGAGAGAAAAATAATGAGTACTTGGGACTCTCAGGAGAGGTAGAAATGCTTTCCAAACAGTCATCCTGAAGGCAGTTAGCACTGTCCTCAGAGTGTGAAATTTGGGCTCTAAATCCAACTATGCTACCTACTGATATGCAAAATTAGACAAATCACTTGACTCTTTCAGATTTGGTTCCACGGTCTGTATAAGGAGGACAATAATTCCCATCATGCACAGATCTCAGAGATCTAGATTAACTTGCTTTAAATTCTTCTTTCCTAACACCCATTCTACAGCCACTCTACCATTTCAGAAAATCATACTGGGCCTATGTTTTCCTGGTCTTCTTGCTTTCCAGAACCACAACTGTCTGCATATTGCTCTAGAGCTGGCTCACAACGATTCAGATTTTTACAAGTCGGCATCTTTTTCACAGTCTATTAACATTTCAAACCCCAGTCCCTGTGTGAAAACGAAACACTTCACTGATTACTACCAGACAGGAGAGCATCAGGCCTGTCTGGTCTCAATAGGCCATTCTGGTCAGCACAGACCACCACTTCCACTGATGGTTTCTCTACTGGGCTTTCCCCACCCAGCACCCAGTTTTCTTGCTCTAACTCTGGTCTCCCTCTTGCCTTCCCATTCTCTTCTCTCTTCACCACTCTTCTGCCCTCTCTTTCAGAAACAAAATAAGGAAACCTCCTTCTCCCAAGCAGACCAAGTCCCAGTCGACCCCCATCCTTACCTTGATTAACTTCTCTGTCAGAGTCTCACCTACTCTGATTTTATGCAGATACTCTCTCTTTCTCTAAAATGATTGCTGATCCCAGTGCTAAGATAATTACATGTTTTCCAACAAACTCCTCCTCCTTTCTAAATGTCTAAGCCAGGATAGACTTAGAGAACTTCTGATACATCATTTCTCATTTTAAAGCTGAGAGATATTTGGTTATGATTTGTCTGCAGTAAATGTCTGGAACATATAGCCAAAAATGTCATCCCATATTTAGGACTCACTGCTTCAACTCAATACTGTTCCTACCAACTGCTACTTCTTTTTAAGGTAAACATCTTCATTCAGGTGTCCTGCCCTAGCTGAGAGCCATCAATGAATTTTGTAAATCTAAGATTACACACACAGATGGATAATGTCTACTCCCATTTACCTCAGCACAGGTGATGAGTGTCTTCCCTTTTGGTTAATGTATGATTCAGTACTTAGACTCAAAGTTGACCTTCAGCATGGTCTTTCTTGTAAGTCTGGTGCAGTGTTCAAAAGAGTAAAAGATTCTGAATTTTGTAATTTTTGATAATATGCTGTGAAAGTGTTTTAAAGTACGTTGTGCAGAGGTATTTTCTCTCAGAAGATTGCAATGAAAAAGGTCATGGATATTCCTGGTTTGCAAACTATCACCCCAAGTCTTGCCTGATTCTCAAAATCTTGACGTACGTAGTTCCTATTAATTTAAAAAAAATAATAATTTCTTCAAAGAAACCGTGATACAGAGATCTTTTTTTCCTGCCAAAATCACCTCTTATGATGCTCTTCAAAAATCTTCCAAAGGGTAATCCCTGCAACTAAGACTACTAAAGTCTCCTGTTGCTTTTAGGGACCTTCCAACTCCCTTAACAATTTAATGGTGTGATTCTGAAACATAAACGAGGAAAGGAAGTTTCCAGCTCTCCAGGGTGTGATTCTCCAAGTTCCATTAAGTAATTTAAGACAGGGAAAAAGTATGTAATGTTTTAAAAATCGTATCAAGCCATTTGGCCAAGTCAAAGGCCTGCCTCTTTTGTTTTGGTCGGTTTTTTTTTTTTTTTAGCTGTGGCTGTGGCATGCAGAAATTCCCAGGCCAGGGATCAAACCCAAGCAACAGCAGTGACCTGAGCCACAGCAGAGACAGGTCAGACCCTTAACCCATTATTCCACCAGGGAACTTCATGAATGATCTGACTCTTGAGCAGCATTTGTGCAAGAGGAACCGAAGAAGACTATGTGCCTATCCCATTCCTCTGTAGGCTGCCTTTGAATTACATAGCAAACATTCCAATTAATGGATGCCTTCCCAAATAGCCTCTGAGCTTATAAAGTGCCCCATTTCTTTTCAGAAATCTCTCCAGATTTCTCAATTTTATGAGTAATAGAAGATAAAATATCCTTACTGAGTGTTTAAATTGCCACAAAGTAAAGAAAGAGCATTGATCAAGCAGATAATTTATTGCTATTACTATCGAATGACTCTTGAATAGACTTAAGTGCCTAGCGCAACATTTGTTTGTTTTATTTTTTTTCTGGTCTTTTTAGGGCAACACCGGCAGCATGTGGTGGTTCTTGGCTAGGGGTTGAATGGAAGCTCTTGCCACCAACCCAAGCCACAGCCACTGCAACACCAGATCCAAGCTGCTGCATCTATAACCAACCCCACAGCTCATGGCAACACCAGATCCTTAACTGTGTCCTCCTGAATTCTAGTCAGATTCATTTCTACTGAGTCATGTTGGAACTCCTATTTTGGGGGTGTTTTTTGTCATTTTTTGCGTTTTTGGTTTTTTTTTTTTTTTTTTTTTTTTGTCTTTTAGATCCGAACCCACAGCACATGGAGCTTCCCAGGCTAGGGGTGGAATCAGAGCTGTAGTTGCTGGCCTACACCACAGACACAGCAACGCAAGATCCAAGCCATTTCTGTGACCTACACCACAGCTCAAAGCAATGCTGGATCCTTAACACACTAAATGAGGCCAGGGATTAAACCTGTGTCTTCATGGATGCCAGTCAGATTCTTTTCTGCTGAGCCATGATGGAAACGCCAACATTTCTGATTTATAAAGATTACATAATAGTCTCTGAAGGAGAAGTGCATTATAATGAATACTAGGCTTAAAGTGAAAGAGTTGATTAAACCTCAGCTCAGCTATTGTTTAGGTAAATGACTGGTGAAAATAGAAATGTGGAGTTCCTGTCGTGGCGAAGCGGAAACAAATCCGACTAGGAACCATGAGGTTGTGGGTTCGATCTCTAGCATCACTCAGTGGGTTAACGATCCAGCATTACCGTGAGCTGTGGTGTAGGTTGCAGATGCGGCTCAGATCTGGCATTGCTGTGGCTCTGGAGTAGACCAGCAGTTGTAGCTCTGATTAGACCCCTAGACTGGGAACCTCCATGTGCCACAGGTGTGGCCCTAAAAAGAAAAAAAAGACAAGAGAAAGAGAGAGAGAGAGACAGAGAGAGGGAGAGGGAGAGGGAAATCTCCATTGACTGGAATCTGGAAGCCAGAAGGAGCTCTCATGCATGAAAAATTCATGTCCACACAGATCTTAACCAACAGAGACATATCCCACATCTCCTGCAAGAAGTGACACTACTTTACTACTGTCAATAGAAAGAAAGATTTTCTCCTTGCCTGACACTAGATTCAGCCAATGAAAGACTGTCACAATTCAGCCAATAAAAAGCCACTATACTTTGAACTCCCAATTTTCTTCAGAGATTTTACATATGTATATACACATAACTGACAGAAGAGTCTAATATATAGAGATACTAGAAAATCCTAAAGCTGTAATTCTACTTAACCACTCCTATTTTTGTTATTGTTTTTATAAATTTAATTCTACATAAAACTTAGAATCTGAAAACATTATAATTGTTGTTTGTTACACTTGATATTCATTTAAACTGACCTATATATTCATCAGTCCCAATGGTTAGTATTACTAAGGCTATCTTAAATTATTTTCTTTCTATATGAATAGCTATTCCTTTAGGATATCTTTCAAGGCAAGTCTGAAAGAGATGGTGTGTGTGTGTGTCTGTGTGTAAAGTGGTTGGGGTAAGGGGTCTTAAAATATTTTCATTTTCCTTTACTTTTGAGGAATATTTCACTGATTATATCATTATTTGTTGACAATTATTTCCTTTCAACATATTAAAAATGCTGTTCTTTATGTTTATGTACCCACTGTTTCACTTAGGAAGTCACCTCTAAGTTTTGTTGCTACTTTTTGAGGAAATGTACCTGTTTTTTCCTTTGAATGCGTTTTATACTTACCTTTATTATTGGTTTCTGAATTTTACAAAGAGATTCTCAAATCGAGATTTGTTTTTACTTACCTTTCTTGACATTGTAAATCTCCTTGAGTTTGGGCATGATGTCTTTGATAAATTAGAGAAAATCATTCCTTATCAATCATTTTTTCTTCGACCCCCTTTCATCTTTCTCCACTCCATCTGAATGCTCAGTTGCACATGTTGGACTTTTCCAACATGACCCATATAGCTCTTAGAGTCCTTCCTGTATTTTCCTTCCTTGTGCTCCTCCATGCATCAATATGGATATTTGCTACAGATCTGTCTTCCAGTTTGCTAAGTCTTTCTTCAATATTGTCTAAGCTGTGGTTAATACATCTATTTAGTTCCCCATTCCAATTGTATTTTCCAGTTCCATAATTTCTACTTGAGTTTTTAATATAATGTCCAATTCTCCAGTGAACTCTTTATCTTGTTATCTATGCTGAGGGACATGTTAACATTGGTTACATCAAAATCTGTGTCTCATAACTCCTATTATGGGTAACCCTGAGAGACTTTCAATTTCCCATTTTTGTCTCTTGATCTTGTATCTTTTTTCTAAAAAGATATTATTCCAGGATTTTTTATTAAATGTCAGATATCACATACAAAAATGCATAACCTGTTTGTTATGTTTTATTTATGCAAAGAGAAATCACTTTATCCTCTGATAGAAACCTAGAGTGGGGCACAATGCCTTATATCAAAGAGAAAACAAGATAAGTTAGAGTTGGATTTCAGATTTTATAGACTTAGCCAAAATATGGTTCATCTCCTATTTTAGATTTATCTCTCTAGAGTCAAATTGAGGCTCTGGAGTTTATATAAAGGAGATTTCTCCTTCATGGATCCCAGACTTAAATTCTTATCTCAGAAGCATTGTGGGACTGCTGAAATCTCATCTACCATGTTTAATCCCTTTCTGCTCAATTTCCATCCTTTTATTTCAGACAGTCTAAGAATCAAGAAATGGTTCATATGGAAAAACCAATGACACATGTTGGGATCACTTATGGGTAAATCCCTTCAATTGAGGGCCTTGGCCTCCCTTCAGTTCAGAAAGGGATATCTTGATAGGTCTAAAACTCAAGTTCTGCCTTCCCAAACCCATAATTTGTTTTTATGTTTCTGCCTCTTAGTAGCATTTCTTTGCCCAGGTTCTAGCCAGCTTCTCGTTTTCTGAGAGCATTAATATACTACTCACATGTTCAATATTAACCTTTTCTTTTACACTTTTTATCTGTCTCCATAACCAGTGTGTGAAGATTCCCTAGGAAGACTAGGAAGTTCATTATGTTCACCAACGTATCCTGTGTGCTTAGAAGAATGCTAAGGAAATATAAGGCACCAGAAAATACATTTGAGTTGAATTGAATATCTTGTGAGGAGCTGATACATAATCTATTGTGAAGGGAAAACTGATTTTAGCTTACTGTTGTGCAAGTGTCTAGTACTTTAGAGTATATTAGTGTTTGCACCCTTGTGCAATGCTAATCTGCTTAAAATAGACATTCTGGCTTAGGGGGAAATTTTTACCCTGGATAGAGCTGTTGCAGAGCACATCAATATTTGCCATTACAATGGAGTATTCAGAAGGTGAGAAAAATAAGGTAAAATGAGAGAATTTTATTTGAAAAATGTATCATTGCCTGAAAATAGCTATGGACTACTGGAAAACTAGGTTTTAGATTTCCTAAAAATTAGGACTTCCTTTGTAACACAAACAAGCAAGTTTGCAGAAAACATAAAATATTTCTAGGTACAAAATTTTACAGAAAATGTAAAGTCATCTTCTTAGTACCAAGTAAAATGATCTTGGAATTATGAGCTCCTAGGAATCCTAATAAAACATATTTCTAATTATTTTATTGAGACAGAAGAAAATAAAAATAAGTAAAACAAATGGATCGCTATCTGATGCCTAGTAAGTAAAATAAATTACAAATTTCAAAGTAAACTGTGGAAAATATAAGATTTGGCCAATAGATCTGCAACATGAGTAAATTCTAAGAATTACTTGCTCCAAGAATATGAAGGCTAGACCCTCAGTAGAACACTTCAAATATTTTAGCACAGATCAAGTCAACTGTCTTAAAGATTTTATATTCCAAACTACTTTCTGCCCAGGGCCCAAATAATGGGCCCTCATGTATCATAGCATTTATTAAAAACCTTATGGTGAAAAAGTATACCTGAGGATAAAATTCTGTATCCCAGAGAAAACAAGAAACTGCTCTAATCTATACTGAGTCAATTTTATCAATGATATGATGACATTCCTTCTAACCAGATTCAAACATTCAAAAATGAGCCTATATCCCTCAATAAGTATGGCTATATTAGTTTACTAAACATTCCACCGAAATTTAACAGCCGCTAAATGCTTGATAAGTTGTATGTTTCAGACCAGTATTTTTCATGTGTATCAGGTAGGATGTATACACAAATCTACATCTGTCCAGAGTAATGCTCTTTTATGATTCATTGGCAAATTTGATCAGAAAATGATAGCAGTTTCCTTGCAGCCTTAGCTGATCTTTCCTCAACATTCATCCTAGATGCATGGCCCGGTTACTCTAGGGCCTCAAGGTAACCTTAAAAAGGCAGTTAACAGCCCATTCACAGAATCTTGAGAAATTTGTTATCCTTCAGAACTCAAGATATTCCATAGCTGTGATAACTTAAATACATCTTGTCCTAGCTTCATACATACCGTGGAAACTCATTTCCCCAATCCAGTGGAAAGCGGAAAGTGTGGCTCTTAATGTCAGTCTTTTCAGAGACATGGCAAATACATCTGGACATTTTCAAGCTATCTCAAAATTTATGGAATCACAAATGACATCTCATTTTTGAACATTCTAAGTTACTTAGGTTTTAATATAAAAGGAAATCTATCATGGCCTTAAAGACCACTGGCAAGAAGGATGTCATCAAGAAATGTCTTTAAATAATGATATATGCTAAGAGATAGAACAAAAGAAAATCTGTATGCAAATATATGGCCATCAGGCAGTTCACCTTAAGAGAAGTGTTGATTTTCTAGCAATTATGGTGAATAGAGAAGTATTTAAAATTATTCCTATTCGCCTTTAGATAATACTCCATTATATTTTAATATTAAATGTTAAAGATAAGCAATAGGCTAAGGTTTTCAAGCTCGGTTGATTTCACATTATATACTCCTCATCTCACGAGGCAAAGTCAGTAAGAGCGATTTTTTTATGGTTGAGTAGTAGTCCATCGTACAAATATGCCACATCCTCTTTATCTATTCAACTGTTGATGGACACTAAGATTGTTTCTATATCTAGGCAATTGTAAACAATGCTGCTAGGACCATTGGAGGTGTATATATCTTTTTGAATTAGTGTTTGGGGGTTTTTTAGATAGATAGACAGACAGACAGACAGAAAGACAGACAGACAGATAGAGTGTAATTTTTACATCATACAATAGTTCTATTTTAAGTTTTTTGAGTAACTTCCATACTATTTTCCACAGTGGCTGCACTAGCTTACATTCCCTTCAACAATGTACAAAGGTACTCTTTTCTCCAAATCCTCACCATTTGTTATTTGTGTTCCTTTTCATGATAGCCACTCTAACAGGTGTGAGGGGATATCTCATTGTGGTTTTGATTTGCATTTTCCTGATGATTAGGGATACTGAGCATCTTTTCATGTGCCTATTGGCCATCTGCATTTCCTCTTTAGAAAAATGTCTATTCAGTTATTCTGCCCATTTTTCAATTGGATTGGTTGTTTTGTTTATCTTGAGTTGTATGAGCTATTTATATACATTGGGTATTAATCCTTTATCAGTCTTATCGTTTGCAAATATTTTCCCCCATTGAGTAGGTTGTCTTTCATTTTATCAACAGTTTCCTTTGC
Source organism: Catagonus wagneri (assembly GCA_004024745.2). NCBI lineage: Eukaryota > Metazoa > Chordata > Mammalia > Artiodactyla > Tayassuidae > Catagonus > Catagonus wagneri. The sequence goes on along the minus strand of PVHT021183634.1, from coordinate 27,766,565 downwards.
TGTGTGAAAGCTTTTAAGTTTAACTAGGTCCCATTTGTTTACTTTTGCTTTTATTTCCTTCACCTGAGGAGACAAAGCCAAAAAGATATTGCTCTAATTCATGTCAAAGATTATACTGCCTATATTTTCCTCTAGGAATTTTATAGTACCTGCTCTTAGATTTACTTTAAATTTTTCCCCTTTGCAGCAACACAGATGGACTTGCAGAGCAATATGCTAAGTGAAATAAGTCATAAAAAGAAAAATATTGTATGATATCACTTATATGTGGGACCTAAAAAATATAACTAACTAGAGAGCACCACAAAAAAGTAGCAGACTCAGAGCTCCTATTGTGGTTCAGTGCTAATGCATCCAACAAGTATCTATGAGGACACGGGTTTGATCCCAGGCCTTGCTCAGCAGGTTAAGGATTCAGTGTTGCCCTGTGGTATAGGCTGCAGATGAGCCTCAGACCTATTGTTGCTGTGGCTGTGGTGTAGGCTTGCAGCTACAGCTCTGATTCAACCACAAGTCTGGGAACTTCCATATGCCACTGGTGTGGCCATAAAAAGACCAAAAAAAAAAAAGGTTAAAAAAGATGACTCCGAGAACAAACTAATGGTTACCAGTGGGAGGGCAATAAGGGTAGGGTAGTGGGAGGTACAGATTATTGGGTGTAAGAGAGGCTAGTAGTATGTATTGTACAACATGGGGAACATAGGAAATACTTGGTAATAACTGTAAGTGGAGTATAACCTTTAAAATTGTGTAAAATTGTGTAAAAATTTATAATTAAATTTTAAAAAGAAAAATTAATCTTCTTATGAAAAAGCTAGCATATTTCAGTGGGAAAAGGGGGTTGCTTTGTTTCAGACTCTCATTTTTTTCCACCTATTATATAATGATCACAGATCATTTTAGATGAGGACCTCCATATTTAGGAAGAAAAGAACATTTTTAAAATAACATATGATACAGCTTTGGTATCCTAATGAGGAGCTACCAGATTTAACTATTCTAGTGAACTACTGCCAGTATGTTCACAGATCCATACAAAGTTATTATTATGGGTGGGCATTTCATAACATTCAGTGACAATTCAAAATCTGATTTGTAGAATGTTTTCCTAGTGAAGCATCTCTAAACTTCATGAAAGACCTTCCCACTTAATTTGAAGAATTCCTGGGAGTATCTCACACTTGCTGAATATGTGTCTACTCTGTCCTCTTCAGGAAACAGTCACCACAGTGTTACAATCTATTATTCCTCTCAACTCCATGGAAACTGATGCTCCCACCATCTCTAATAGGTCCTAATGCTTAGGGTGACCATATATTCAATCACATAAACTACAACACTTTTGACAATGAAAGGGGTAACTATCACAGTAGAGCAACTGGAATTAACTAGACTAGTTCTAAGTAAATAGAAACATACGCTCACCATTCCAAGCTTGTTTTCATTATGGCCATCATGTTCCAAACTCACAAGATGTTTCACATAAACACACACACACACACACACACACACACACACACACAAGAAAAATGCTGGCATCATATTTTGTTACCAGTACCCAAACGGTACTGTATATGTCATGGCTAATAGCAACTACTCAAGCTTTGACTCCATCTGATCACGTCCAAGAACCAGACCTAAATGCATGGAGTGAACCTGGGAAAACAATCTCTGAGAGGTATCACACTTCCTGGGGACTTGGGGTGATAATAAATTTAAGATATAATTCTAATCTAGGGCAAGTGAACCCTATTAACATAACAGCAGACAGGGGCTATGGAGAGAGATGATAAGGAATCTTCATGAAAGCTTCTTCTCCTCCTCCTTCTCTTTGGGGAAAGCAGTGTTATATATAATGATCCCTGCTGCTTCATTTGTGAACTATAAGGGGGAAAATGTATGCCTTCTTTACAGTTAAAAGTACATAAAAGATTGTTTAAAATTTAAAACATGGAAACAACCTAAATGTCCACTGACAGGTGAATGGATTAAGATGTGGTACAAGAGTTCTCCTGTGGCAAAGTGGGTTAAGAATCTTGCATTGTTACTGTAGCAGCTTGAGGTGCTGGACAGGGAACTTTCACAGGCTGAGCATGCCACCAAAAAGGAGAAAAAAGAGGAAGATGTGGTACATATATACTATGAAATACTACTCAGCCATTAAAAAGGAGAGAAAATGCCAATTGCAGTAACATAGATGCAACTAGAGATTATCATACTGAATGAAGTCAGAAAGAGAAAAACAAATACCACATGATATCACTTCTATTTGGAATCTAAAATATGGCACAAATGAACCTATCTACAAAAAAATTTAAGGGCCACACCTACGAAATTTGGAAGTGCCCAGGCTAGGTGTCAAATCGGAGCTGTAGCTGCCCACCTATGCTACAGCCACAACAGCTCAGGATCTGAGCTGCATCTTCAACCCACACCACAGTTCACAGCAACACCAGATACGTAACCCACTGAGCGAATCCAGGGATCAAACCCACATTCTCATGGATACTGGTCATGTTCATTACCACTGAGCCATAACAGGAACTCTAGAAATCAAGAATATTTTTACGTCTAAATAAAATTAACAAATGTGAGATTTCAATTAACATTAAAAAGTTAAATCAATCAAAGAGAAAAGAATAAAGCTAAATATCTTAATATCTTAACTTTTTAACTATAAAAGAAACGTTAAACTATATAAAATTTAAAAGTCAGACGGTAATATAACAGCAGTTAAAAAAAGATATAATATTAAAATAAACATTAAAATCGATTCAGATCGAGAAAAAATAAAATGATAATGGTAAATTTTTTAAATGTTTACGGTTACCATAACAAAGGAAAGAAATATAAAACCCAGGAAAAAAAAAACGAATGTAAAACCCATCTAGGAGTTCCCGTCGTGGCGCAGTGGTTAACGAATCCAACTAGGAACCATGAGGTTGTGGGTTCGATCCCTGGCCTTGCTCAGTGGGTTAAGGATCCGGTGTTGCCGTGAGCTGTGGTGTGTAGGTCGCAGAAGCGGCTCGGATCCTGCGTTGCTGTGGCTGCGGCGCAGGCCAGTGGCTACAGCTCCTGTTAGACCCCTAGCCTGGGAACCTCCATATGCCGTGGGTGCGGCCCTAAAATGACAAAAGGCAAAAGGCAAAAAAAAAAAAATCTAAAAGGTAGATTATACTTCCTAATAACAGATTCTTCTTGAATCAGCAATATACTTCATGGGTAAAGAGCCAATGGGAAAAAGAAAAAGACACAACTCTACTTTTATCAGTGGATAGTTGACTCAGAAGTTACTTATATTTAATTTTTCAAACAGCTTTTAAAATCAGTTATTTGGTTCTAAGTCCAAAGCAGTTAAATCCCATGTATCAGAAAGTATTTATAAAGAAAACTGCCAAAGAAGTTATGTTGGAAGTAAAAAAGAATAACCCCTCCCCCCGCCCAAAAAAAGAAGGGCGTTCCTGTCCTGGCGCAATGGAAACGATTCCAACCAGGCACCATGAGGTTGAGGATTCGATTCCTGGCCTCGCTCAGTGGGTTAAGGATCCAGTGTTGCCATGAGTTGTAGTGTAGGTTGCAGAAGCGGCTTGGATCCTGCGTTGCTGTGGCTGTGGTATTGGCCGACAGCTGTAGCTCTGATTCAACCCCTAGTATGGGAACTTCCATATGCCCCAGATGTGGCCCTAAAAAAAGACAAAAAAAAAGGAATAACTTAATGCCTCCTTTTTAGAGATGAGCAAACACTTCATAAAATAATACTATTCTATAAACAAAAATTTTAATAGTATGAAGCTTCTAGACAGAGGACAATCAGCATTGCCTATTTGAAATAAACTGCAAGTTAATTAAATTATTTTACTAACTATGCTATTGGAAATTCGTAATTTTCACTGAGTTTTAAAAATCAGAAACTAGGAGTTCCCGTCGTGGCGCAGTGGTTAACGAATCCGACTAAGAACCATAAGGCTGCGGGTTCGATCCCTGCCCTTGCTCAGTGGGTTAACGATCCGGCGTTGCCGTGAGCTGTGGTGTAGGTTGCAGACGCGGCTCGGATCCTGCGTTGCTGTGGCTGCGGCGCAGGCCAGTGGCTACAGCTCCTGTTAGACCCCTAGCCTGGGAACCTCCACATGCCGCGGGTGCGGCCATAAAATGACAAAAGGCAAAAAAAATAAAAAATAAAAATCAGAAACTAGCCTTAATTCTGTCTTGTAAAGAAATTAAGGAAGTAGAAAATTGGTTTTGGAAATATTTTTCCAAAAAAAAAAAGTTCAGGTTTCCATACTAGTGTAACTTTTTCCTGTCTGAAAATCTCTCTCCCTGTGACAGTTTTCTTCTATGCTCCCTGACAATCAAGCTCGTCAACAACAAACTATAACACTTGATTCCTAAAACACTGATATCTCCTTATTTATTTTCATTAGGTACTGTACCAAAAAATATTATTTTAGAGCTTGAGAGCTTTGAAAGGCAAATTTGACACAGCAGCAAGAACCTATTTAGCACTTCAGTTTCTCTCAATGATCTCCACATCGTGATTATAAAAATTACCTGTTCCATTCCCAATCACTTATAAAAAAATTGTTTTCTTCTCAGTAGGTGTTTCACTGCATCCTTCACATCCTTGTTCCTAAGACTGTAGATTAAAGGATTCAACATAGGAGTAATAATCGCATAGAACACGGATATAAGTTTGTCAGTAGCATCCAAGTCATCTGAATTAAGTGTCTCTTTAGCCTTAGGTTTCATGTACATGAAGAGAATGGTACCATAGAATATTATCACCACAGTCAGGTGGGCTGAGCAGGTAGAGAAGACTTTGCTTCTTCCCTCAGAAGTGCGAATTTTCAGGATGCTGACAATAATTAATGTGTAAGAGATAATGATTAACAACAGTGGTGTCAATATGAACAACGTCGTGGCCACGAGCATGATGAACTCATTGCCTGAGATATCAGCACAGGCCAGTTTCATGACAGCCAGAATTTCACAGGAAAAATGATTGATGACATTATTCCTACAGAAAGGCAATTGTACTACACACACAGTTTGTACGGCAGAGTTGACGACTCCTATGATCCAGGACCCAGCTGCCATGGGCACATAGGAAGCCTTGCTCATGATGACAGAATACCTCAGAGGATTGCAGATAGCCACATACCGGTCAAAGGCCATCATGCCCAGGAGCACACACTCTGTTGTCCCCATGGCCAAGCCCAGGAACATCTGCATTGCACAGCCAGAGAAGGAGATGGTCTTCCTTTC
>PVHT021183634.1:27709081-27737674 GCA_004024745.2 Catagonus wagneri | reverse complement strand
GGAGTCCAAGATGCTGATTAAAATAAGGGTGCCATTGCCCAGAAGGATGACCACATACATTATTGAGATTAGCACAAAAAAGAGTAGCTCAAGCCTTGGGTAGCCAGAAAGCCCCTTCAGAAAAAATTCCACCAGAATGGTTTGGTTTTCCCATTCCATTTTACTTTTGTCTTTTACTTGTGATAAATCAAATAATTTTTTTAAATAATTTCTTTACTATGATAAGTCCAAGTTCATCAATGTACAAATGTAGAAATTTGCCATGAACCCAGTGAAAAGACAGAAGACAGGAAATAGGGAAGGGAAGAAGAGAGAAAAGGTAGAGGAGTGAAGAAGTAATACAGGAAGATAAATATGAGAGAGAAGATACTGTATTGATAACTCTTCCTGAATCAGCAACTGTGTGTGAGATTTGTTCCCATGCATTACCTCATTTAAACTGCACATTTCTTTTTATCATTTTAAAGATAAAGAACTTATCTAATTTAAACAAAGAGAATTAAGCCTAAGGTCATGTTTGAACAAAGTGCAGGTTCAAACTCAAGACTGCTTTTGGTTCATAATTATCTGAGATGTAGGCAGCCTGGATTAGGAAGACCCAACAGTTACCTATTGCATACTAAAACATTTAAAGAAGTATTTAATCTGACAGGAGAATTGTCAGCAAAAACCCAACTAGTGATTACTGATTGTCTGATTAACCAAAAACAGGTGCAAATCATGTGAAGCCCAGTCTTCTTGTGAACTCTTCTTATAACACAATTACCTTTTTTTGGTGACAGAACTTTTAAATGTTATTTTTTTAATTATTATACAGTAAAATTCAAAATAAACTTGATTTTGTCCCTTTCAGCTTATAGCTCTATGAATTTTAAAACATATATAAATCCATTGAACTATCACAATAACCAGCACATAGAACTTTTCTATCACCTTAAAACCCCCCTTGAACTATCCCTTTACAATCACTCCTTTCATCTATTCATATATCCTAGAAAACATTTATATGCTTTTTGTCCCTAAAGTTTAATCTTTTCCAAAATGTCATAGAAAAGGAATCATATGAGCCATTCATTGGCATCTGGCTTCTTTCATTTAGCATAAATTCTCTGAGACTCATCCAAAGTGTTATTGCTGAGTAGTATTCCACTGTATTGATATACTACAGTTTATCTACTTACCTGTTGAAAGACATTTGGGTTGTTTGCAGGTTTGAGCAATTATGAATAGGCTGTTTTAAACAGTAATGCATGGATTTTTGTGTGAACATAACTTTTCATTTTTCTAGGGTAAAGATTCAGAAGTGGCATACTGGAAAATATTACTAGAGATATTGAATGATATGAATATTAAAGTTTATAAGACACTGTCTTACAGTTTTCTAGAGTGGCTGCATCATTTTTGCATCCCAGTGAATGAGAATTCTAGTTGCTTCCCATCCTGATCAACACCTTATATATATATATATACATACCTACACATTCTAATATGCATGTAGTGATATCTCATCATGATTTTAACTTGCATTTATTTCCCCAATGACTAATGTTTTGTGGGTGGAGGCTCTATCCTTATATTCTCTTTAGTAAAGTATCAGTCTTGTCTTTTAACCATTTTTAATTGGCTTGTTGTTTTCTTATTGTTGAGTCCTGAGAATTCTTTAATCTGGCTATGAATTATTTATCAGATACATGACTGGCTCATACTGTCTACAAGTCTGTGACTCATCTACTCACTCTCTTAATGCAAACACTTTTAACTACCATATTAATGGCTTGCTGCTTAAGTCCAATTGAAGAAGACACAGAAAGACAATAACCAAAAAGCCATCTTCTAAAAGGTCTATTCATTGACACCTCTCACCTTAAGCGATTCCACTTCAGTCCCTCAGGAAGCACAAACAATAGGTTTGCACCCAAATACCTTGCCTCATAAAGTCTCAGCCCCTTTCATTTCATTTTTTCCTCAGAAATAATATGCCCCCAACACACACACACACAAACTTCCAGTAATATCTTTGTTTACGGACACAAAATCCATTGAAAGTGCTCGAATTCATTTACAAAACAAACAGGCACTTAACATATAGACCATTTCTCCTTAGTCAAGAAACTGTAAAATTTAGGTCTGAACTGAATCTTTTGGACCTATTTAACCAGCTTCTTAATCACCTATATCTACCTTTGGCTACATTAGGGCATTTCTTTCACTTTATTTTCCCTTATTTTAATAAACCCCAACTCTTATGCTTTGGGATTATATTACATGTTAAAGATGCATACTTCTTTTACTCTGAGTCCCAGATTCGCCTTCTTAATGCTAGGTGATAATAAAGGGTACCAAGTCCCAAATCCCTGGTAAATAATGACTGATGAGCAGTTTCACTCTGCTAGTTCACTTTGTCTTTTGGAAAGAACTTGCTTTTTTTTCAGTATGAAGGTAAAATTTTTACTGACATGCAGATATGCTTTAATATTTCTATAAAAAGGTTATATAAACAATAGAAAACTTCTAGCATGAAATGACAAGACATCAAAAATATTACAATGCAATAAATACAACTATAGTCCCTCAGAGCCTCAACCATAGAGTAGAGTAGGCAGCTATTAAGTTTGGAGGGAAACATGCTTTGAGATGGCTTTCACATTGGGCATGCAGAAGCTCAAAGAACCACCCAGGAAGAGGGCTTGTGGCAAGTCTGTTCTGCAGAAACAGCTACACGGGCCTCCACTTCCTGTTTTCCCAGCTTCACTTCTTCCCAACCTCATTCTGCCTGGGGGCCCACACCAACTAAAAGCTATAGCTTCAGTCCACGCTGTTCCACCTAGGCTCACTGAAGCCCTTTTGTCAATGGATTGCATCACTACAGGCGTCTACCTTTGTGAAGAACATATGGACACATGCTACATGGTTCCTATATGGATTAAGCCTATCTCTGGCTAGCAACGACCACAGGGCTAGGGTCCTTCATCCATATCCTCTCGGTAAATAGGGCCAGTGACTAGGTTTGTGACCAAATGGCAAACACTGTTTTGGTTTTCTTCATCTTCCACTGACTTGTTCTTTTTTGCGAATTCTTTGACATTTCTGTCACCATATTTTCACACTCCTACAAAAGTATCTTTAGGTTTTTATCAATCAGACCCATTGAGGTATCTGGTCTCTTCTTACCCAACCAACCTACTAGTTTTCATCACACGTGATATGACATGGATGCTTGTGATACCATTTATAAAGAAAGCCTATTTCAATTAATTTATCTAAAAGTTAGATAAGTATGTATGTGTGTGTGTGTCTGTGTGTGTGATAAATACTATATCTAAAGTTACCAGAGGAATGTATCACCACCAACAAAAAAATTTAAAAGTTCTCAAAACATTTCCCAAAATACTCATGCAAAGGTAACTATGAAAGTCAAAATTATTTCCTGTTAGTTAAGGGACTCATTGTTCCTCTTCACTCCCTTTTTACACAAATCAAAAGACGTATTCAAAAACAAGTAATTAAGTTTTTCAAATAACCCCTCCAGTGAGAGGCTCTGGGACAAAGGCTGTCTGTTGTTCATGATTAAGGCTGGACAAACATCTGCTAAACTGAACCAAAGAGAACTGAATTGGTGCCACGAGGTAAACTGCTACAGAGTCAGAACTTTGGTGGCACCAGCCTACGTTATGTTCTGGATAAATCTGCTGCCTATTTCACAGAAACCTCATTGGACAAGTAAGAAATGACACCAGTAGACACGTAGGCACTTATACTGAACCAAGGACCAGGAAACTATATCCTGACTAAATGAGCCTTTATTCCAGTTAAGATATCTAGACCCAGATATCCATCTTTTTGGATATTCAAATTACTTTGGATTTTAAATTATTCTTTTTGTCACATTTTTCATTTTTCTCTATTTTCTCATTATATCCAAGAAAATATACCCTTAGAATTTTTTAAATTTCTATTCTCCTTAGATGCTTCATAGTAAGAAACATTCTATAGCCAAAATACATGGCTTATTTCAACTCAGTTCATTGAACTGATATCCCCTTGGATTTGTGTATTAGTATGTTTTCAGCAATTACCTTAAACGGAAGGTTGACTTGTCTCCTAGGTTGCAACAAACAGCAGATTGTTTTCTCCTGCTCTTCTATATGCAGCCTATTGTACAGAATTTTCCAAGGAGTTGATAAATTTCTGAAGGTGTTACTGCTGAAGAGCTATGATATCACAGGACTTGTCTGAAAAACATTGATGACAAAAGTACTATTTCAAAATTGCTTTAAAACTTCCTATACATTACAGCCCAATATGATTGTTTACAAAGAGAGTATTTTTTGGTTCTTCTAGGTCAACCATAAGAGGAAAATGAATATTTGAGAATATGGAAGATTTCATTTGCCTTTCAAAACCAAGTAGAAACACTGCCCCATTGTGAAGACCCAGGAAATTCTCCAAACGATCTTCCCCAGACTTTGGAAAGCAATTTAATATTTCTTGCTCTCAAAGACTCATACAATTTTCTAAGCCATAACTTTAAATTCCCTCAGGGGAAAGATGTTAAAAACTTTTGAAAACTACACAAATGCCCTAAAGACTAATTACATTAGATCCATTACTGTATTTCAAATAACCAATCATAAGTCTTGAGAATGTGTCTTATGCCATTCTGCTGGAATCCTTAATCCAAACCTTTGTTCATCCTACTATGTCTTATTGATAACAAAGCAGAAAGATCTCAGTTAGCTACATAAACTCTTGGTTATTAATAATAATAGGAACAAAACATAAATTTCTAGGTACTGGTATGAGATTTACATTTATTGTCATCTAATTCAAATTTGGTAAATTCATGAGTAAATATTACTCATATTAACTGACATACAGTCACCATCCAATTTACACAATTAGGAGGCAATTTACACAATTGGGAAGTAAATTTTTCTAATAAATTTTCTACTACTGCAGGCAGTGCTCATCTTTCCCTGAACTGCTTCACCAAAATAATGAACATGATTTGTTTACCACAAAACCACTAACCTAGGTAAAAGATATTTTTCTAAAAGTCCAAAGATAATGAGGAAAAAACCAAAGCACTGAACAGGAAACCAGTAAAACTGAGTGGAGTGTCCAACATCATTGTGTCAGAAGTTCATTGATCTGATCACAAGGAATTGCTTTTTGGAAATCTTCTCAGGTCCTGGTCTGCCACCATGTGGTTAAGCTTGCTTCCTAAGAACAGAATTCCTTAATCATTTCTTCCTTTCTTCTCCCTAAGTCACAAAGGGCCTTCAAAATCCTTTGTTCAATATTACTTAAGTGAAATGCCCAAATATGTGACATCAGAACAAGTTTCAAGGCAATGGAATTATTCCTTTACTTGTTTTGGTAGAGAAATTTTAAATTACTATTTTTAACCTATCTCATAATAGATGTTTATTAAAAATTAAAATCATTCTTCCCTGCTCACCTTGTGTATTACAATCTCAGGAAATGGAATATAGAAGCCTGCATTTTTAATAAATTACCAGTGTAGCTCAGCTAAAGCTTTATGCTCTAAAAAGGAACCCCATGAGGTAATCTCACTTCTATTACCACTACTCCAGCTGGTTTTCACATAGTTGTTGGACCTCCTATCCAATTACCTTTCACTTTATATAATTTGGGACTAGCCCTTCAACTCATATGCTATTTTTTTTTCTGGATGATGTCAAATATGAAAAAGAAAAATTGAAAGAACCAGTTGGACAACTGAAATTGAGTTCAATCTGAGAGCTCTCTCTGGGTACCAAGGAATTGACAAAAAATCCTTTTTATCATGTCTTTAGTGATATACTTTGTAAGGCTCCTGGAGAATAGCACCTTACTCATCTTAACCCTCCCAGCATCCCACTTCCAACCACCATGTACTTTTTTGGTAGCATTTCTTTCCTGGATATATGGCACACATTCTCTTCTGCCCCCTCTTCAACTACCTCATTCACAGCCTGTATCATATAAATGTCTATTTGTGTTTAGGTGACAGCTATCTCCTAGGAATCAGGCTTTCTGAATGGACTGGCACAAAATGTAGTCACATTAGGAGTATCTGTTTGTGGGGAAAATATTCATAATTTTTTGTGAAATACTGACTTTAACTATCATCTGCACAAATATTTTCTTGAATGAGAGTATAATAATGTTGGGCAATATAATATTTTCATTTGCTCCATTACTGCTAATATGTTTCTTATATTTTCATCATCTGTGCTGTACTGAGAGTTAATTTAGCTGAAAGAAGTCCTAATCTACCTGTTCAGCCCGCCTAACAGTGGTGATTGTGTCTCAAGAGACAATCCTCTTCATGTGTATGAAGCTAAAGTCCAAGACATGATTCTAAACAAAGTGATTACCCTGTTCTATGGGGAAGTTACTCCCAAGATCAATCCTATCACCTATAGCCTGCTATGAGAAAATTACTGAGTAAACACTAGTTCTAGAAAAAAAAAATGATAAGAAATTAAAATCTTAGTTTCATGAACAAAACAAGATCATATATTTTGGGACAAGGGTTTTCAACATAAACAGAACAAAAGAAAATCAAATGTATAATAACAATTTCAGAGGCAGAAAGAAATCTTAATATCACAAGCCTAATTATAGCAATTCTGAAAACAAATGTTTCATAAAAAATGCTGAGTTAAGTGGTCTAAGAAATGCAAATAAACTTATGGAAACAAGATAAAAAATTTAATTTAAAATTAAGTCTTTTCAATAAAATTCAACACATATATTTTAGTACCCTTTATTTGAAATATATTTGATATATGTATTTGCTTGTGTTTTGTTTTTGTTTTTGTTTTTGTTTTTGTTTTTAACCCAGAGACTCCATCTGCCTCAACTTACATTTTAAACTACATTTTTCACCTTCCTGTTTCCTGTCCACGTCGCCCCTATTCCTCAGCACATCCTGTACTCCACTCACTGTGCAGCTACCTAATTATCTCATGTTCTTTCTCACCTAAGCACAGTAACACACACTATTTCCTCTGCACTGTTGCATTTCTTCTTCTCTAGTGAAAACCTGGTAAGAACAGAAGAACAGGTCAAGTGTTATATCTTCCAATACCCCCTTGAGCTAGTTATCCTCCATTTATGCTACCCTGACCCTTACTACAGCAATTTTTTTATGCTATAGCCATTTGTTAGCTTCTGAAATTGTCCCAGTGGCACACTACTGCTCAGAGTTCTCTGCATGAAGTCCAACGCCAAGTTAATAAAAAATAGTGGACAGCTGGAGTTCCTGCTGTGGCTCAGCAGGTTAAGGACCCAACATAATATCCATGAGGATGCAGGTCTGATCCCTGACCTAACTCAGTAGGCTAAGGAACCAGCATTGCCACAAGCTGCAACATAGGTTGCAGATGCAGCTAGGATCTGGTGTTGCCATGGCTGCAGCTCCGCTACGACTCCTAGCCCAAAACTTCCATTATGCCTCAGGAAAAAAAAAAAAATAATAATAATAATAGTGGGCAGCCATTAACTATTGAATTAAATAATTAATTAAAATGGAAAAAATAAAAGTCCAAGTATGTAAAACATCACACAGGAAACTAAGAGAAGTGCACGATAGATAGATAGTCACTGTATAGCAAAGTGACCCAGTCATGCAATATTATACTGAAGGTCCAGTTCGACCCCTAGCCTGGAAAACTTCCATATGCCACGAGTGCAGCCATAAAAAGAAAAAAATATATAGGGGAAAACAAGGGAATCTAAAGCACTGAGTAGAATAAACTGAAGAAGTCATAAAAATGTTGCCTCTGAATGACTAGTGAGTTGTAATATGTGGAAGTGTTTAAGATCTCATCACTCCTATTTATATTTATGATTTATGATTTTATATCTCTGCTTGAATTCTGCACAATAACTCAGGGTTTATTTTTAAGAAAATTTTATTTTATTTTATTGTATTTTATTTTATTTATTTTTTATGGCTATCCCTGTGGCATATGAAAATTCCCAGGCCAAGGACTGAACCCAAGCCACAGCTGCAACCTACACCACAGTTGCAGCTGTGTTCTTTAACCCAAAGCACTGGGCCAGGGATCAAACCTGTACCTCCACAGCAACTTGAGCCACAGCAGTCAGATGCTTAACCCACTGCACCACAGTGCGAATTCCTAAGAACAAATTTTATTACTTTATTTTTTTAATATTTTTATTATTTTTTATTAGTTGATTCTATAATGTTGATATTTTTATCAGTTGACTTATAATGTTCTGTCACTTTCTGCTATACAGCAAAGTGACCCAGTATATATACATGCTTTTTCTCACATTATCCTCCATCATGTTCCATTACAAGTGACTAGATATAGTTCCCTGTGCTATACAGCAGGACCTCATTGCTTAACCACTCCAAAAGCAACAGATTGCATCTACTAACCCCAAACTCCCAGTCAATCCCACACCCTACCTCTCCCTCTTGGAAACCACAAGTCTGTTCTCCAGGTCCATGAGTTTGTTTCTTTTATATAGATAGGTTCATTTGTGCCATATATTAAATTCCAGATATAAGTGATATCATTTAGTATTTGTCTTCCTCTTTCTGACTTACTTCACTTAGTATGAGAGTCTTTAGTTACACCATGTTGCTGCAAATGGTATTATTTTGATCTTTTTATGGCTGAGCAGAATTCCTTTATGTATATGTACCACATCTTCTTAATCCAATCATCTGCTGATGGACATTTAGGTTGTTTCCATGTCTTGGCTATCATGAATAGTGCTGCAATGAAATAGGGGTGCATGTATCTTTTTAAATGAAAGTTTTAAATTAACTCCTCATGTTGTCAAAACTCCTTGGAAGATAAAGATTTTTGTTGTTGTTGTCTTGTTTTGCCACAAAAGAAATACAATTTGCAGCACAAATGGAAAGATTTCCCTGATTCAAAATCAAAATTCCAATGAGGAAGTTCCCAGGCCAGGGATCAAACCTGAGCCACAGCAGTGACAGCGCCAAATCCTTACCCCACTGAGAATCAAAATTTTAAGTCTCCTTCAGAGAAACGGCAACATGACTAATAGACAAGCTTCTTTTTTCACTTTTTAAGAATTTTCAAAGTTCTTACCTTCCTGAAATATTTCTTGACGTTCAACTTATTTCTCAAATGTATTCTAAAAGTAACATAAGAAACATAGACAATGGGCTTGAGTCTTGGCCTCCATGCATGACCTGTGTGACCTTTATATAAGCCTAAATTTTCTCATCTACCTTACAAAACCATCTCGAGCTATCCTTAAGAGTAGGGAAATTTATATCCACATTGAATCCCCAGCCCATCCTAGGCACTCACACAGTGCTGAATAATAGGGAGAAGTAATCAACCCCAAAATCAATGCAAATTAACACTATCATTATTAGTTAACGAAAACAACCACCATGGAAAACAGTATGGAGGTACCTTGGAAAACTATACATAGAACTACCATATGACACAGCAATCCCACTCTTGGGCATATATCTGGACAAAACTTTCCTTGAAAAAGACACTTGCACATGCATGTTCACTGCAGCACTATTCACGATAGCCAAGACATGGAAACAACCCAAATGTCCATCGACAGATGACTAGATTAGGAAGATGTGGTATATATACACAATGGAATACTACTCAACCATAAAAAACAATGAAATAATGCCATTTGCAGCAACATGGATGGAATTAGAGACCCTCATACTGAGTGAAGTAAGTCAGAAAGAGAAAGACAAATACCATATGATATCACTTATATCTGGAATCTAATATACTACACAAGTGATCCTTTCTACAGAAAAGAAAATCATGGACTTGGAGAACAGACTTGTGGTCGCCAAGAGGGTGGGGGAGGGAATGGGACGGTATGGGAGTCTGGGGTTAATAGTTGTAGACTATTGCCTTTGGGATGGAAAAGCAAGGAGATCCTGCTGTATAGCGCTGGAACTATGTCTAATCACTTGTGATGAATCTATATATGTATGCACAACTTGGTCACCACACTGTACAGCTGAAAAATTGACAGAAAACTGTAAAACAGCTATAATGGAAAAACAAAAAAATATTTAAAAGATAGTGCATATATGATACCATATAGCATACATTACTCATTAACTGAGTAATACTGCCTTATCCATTGATTGCCTTCCCCATTTGCTCTTTCATTTTTGAAAATAAGAAAATTAAACAAAGATCCCTGGGTGTCTGTATCTGAATGAGATAGTGAGGGAGTTTTCACCATTATTAATTCACGAAAAAGAACTTATTTATTTATTTATTTTTAGTTTTAGGGCCACACCCGCAGCACATGGAGGTTCCCAGGCTACGGGTCCAACTAGAGCTATAGTGAACGGCCTATGCCACAGATACAGCAACGAGGGATCCGAACTGCATCTGCAACTTGCAACACAGCTCACAGCAATACCAGGTCCTTAACCCACGGAGTGAGGCCAGGGATTGAACACACAACCTCATAGCTCCCAGTTGGATTCGTTTCTGCTGGGCCACAACAGGAACTCCCATGAAAAAGAACTTTAAAATACCATATATAAACTACCTAGTTACATTTTTACCTAGTACATTTTATGTACCTATTATGCATTATAAAATTCATAATAAAATGCAGAGGAGCAGCAGCAGAGTTAGCAGTGGCTTGAATGACACCAAGCTAGCACAACCTGTCTGACAGGGGAAGTGGAAGGTAAAGATGGTGAGTGGGAGTCTGCCCCCACCATGCATGCTGCAGGTAAACAGACCCACTGCTGTCTGAGAAGAAATCAGAGGGAAAGGAGAAGGAAGAAGACAGTCATATAGAGCTGAAGGGATGTCTGTCCAGGTATTGTGACAAGAGATCTACCCAGGAACCTCTGGGTCCCTCAACCACCACCATTTGAGATTCCCCTACTGGAAATACAGGCACACCCAAAGCTCCAACCACTAAGCTGCCACCTCCGTTTTTATTTGTTTTGTTTCCCCAGCAGCATTTTTTTGATGCACTCAGTCTCATTCCTAGTGGCCAGTCAACTCTGGTAAGAGAAACCAAAAATTTGTGCTATAGTGCCACCTTCTGAAAACAAAAAGAAGACTCTTAATTATCAACTGTTAAATTATTATAATCAAAGTAAACAAAGCCTGCTAAATAAGAAAGGTATTTCCTACTTCAAATGCAGAGGCAGGGGGACTTTCATCAAACACCATGAAAAAAGCACAATCATCCAATATCAAAACAGAAAATGACAACTTTCCAGCAACCAGACCCAAAGACATGGAATACTGTAATCCCAATCTGTTAGAATAGCTACCATCAAAAAAATAGTAGACAAGTGCTGGCAAGGATGTAGTGAAAAGGGAACCCTTATATTCTGCTGGTCAAAATATGGATTGGTCCAACCATCATGGAAAACAATGTGGAAGTTTCTCAAAATATTAAAAGCAGATTCACCATACAATCCAGCAATTCCACTTCTGGGTATATACCCAAAGGAAATGAAAATGGGATTTTGAAGAGATTTATGCACTCTCATGTTTATCACAGAATCATTCACAATAGCAAAGATATAGAAACAACCCAGAGTTCCCACTGTGGTGCAGTTGGTTAATGATTTGGCTTGTCTCTGTGGAGGCACCAGTTCAATCTGTGGCTCAGTGCAATGGGTTAAGATTCTGGTATTGCTGCAGCTGTGGCATAAGTTGCAGCTTTGGACTGGATCCCTGGTCTGGGAACTTCCAATGCCATGTGGGAAAGAGAGAGAGAGAGAGAGAGAGAAGGAAGAAAAGGAAGGAAGAAAAGGAAGGAAGGAAGGAAGGAAGGAAGGAAGGAAGGAAGGAAGGAAACTAAGTGCCCATCAGTGGTTGAATGGGTAAAAAACATATGATACATATGTATAGACAATGAAGTATTATTCAGCTCTGTGAATGAAGGATATTTTGCCATTTGCGGCAACACGGATAGATCTTGAGCATGTTATGTTAAGTGAGATGTCAGAGAGATAAAGACAAGTCCTGTTTGATATCATTTATAGGTATAATCTAAAAAAAATCATATCTGTAAAAATCAGAGAATGAAAATGGTTATCAAGAGACAGGGTGGGGAGATAAGACAAATAATTTTAAGGGTAAAAATGTATAAGGTGTGGTAAATAAGCCATAGAATCTAATGCACAGTATAATAAATATACACTAATTTTATACTGTAATTATGTAATATGATAAATAGTGTTACAGCAATAATATTATGATATATAAATGTATTAAAGTAACATGCGGTACACCTTAAATTGACACAATATTACATTTAAATTTACTCTATTAAAAAATATATTAAAATCCAGGATCCAAAGGTTTAATAAAAAGAAGCAAAGACCTGGAGACAAAACCAAAAGTCTAATGCACATGTAACTGATGTACCAAAAAGAAAGGAAATAAAGATAACAGCAGAAGTCAATGAAATATAAAACGGGCAAGACCCTCACAAAATATATACTAATTGAAACTAACAGTACATTCAAAGAATCATATATCATGTTCAAGTGAGATTAATTCCAGTGTACAAGGATAGTTCAATATCTGAAAATCAATCAATATGACATATCACATTAACAAAATGAAGGATACATTTGTACAGTCATCTCAAGAGATGAAGAAAAAGAATTAAGCAAAATTTAGTGTCGATTCATGATAATAACTCTCAACAAACCATGTACCGAGGAAACATAACTCACTGAAATAAAGGCCATGTGTTACGAGCCCCTACCTAACATCAGACCCAATGGTGAAAATCTAAGAGCTTTTCCTCTATGATAGGAACAAAACAAGGATATCTACTCTTGCCACTTTTATTCAACACAGTACTGGAAGTCCTAATCAGAAGTAATTAGGCAAGAAGAAGAAAGAAAAGGCATCCAAATTAGAAAGGAGAAGTACAACTGTCTCTATTTGCAGGTGACGTGGTATTATACAGAAAACCCTAAAGATTCCACCAAAAATATTGTTAGCATTAATAAATTCAAAATATTGCAGGACACAAAGGCAATACTATACAAAAATCAGCTGTGTTTCTATACATTAAGAATGAACTGTAAGAAAAAAATTAAGAAAACAATCCCATTTGTAACTGCATCAAAAAATAATAAAATACCTAGAAATAAATTTAACAAAGGAGATGAGGAACTGGCACACTGAAAATTATAAGACAATGATGAAAGCAATTGAAGATACAAATTAATGGAAAGATATTCTGCGGTCATGGATGGCTACAATGTCCATATTACCCAAAGCAATCTATAGATTGAATGCAATTGCTATCAAATTCCAATGGCATTTTTCACAGAAATAGAAAAAAATCATAAAATTTGTATGAAATGCAAAACACCCCAAATCATCAGAGCTATCCTGAGAAAGAAGGTTTTTCAACTCTATTTAAAATAGCACCAAAAATATTAAGAATAAAACTGAATGCATTTAGGAATAAGACCTCTAACAAAACCACAAAACTTTCTGGCAGAATTTAAGACTGAAATATTGGATAAGAGTTCCCATTGTGGCTCAGTGGGTTAAGGATCCGACATTGTCACTGTGAAGATGAAGGTTCGATCCCCGGGCTTGCTCAGTGGATTAGGAATCCCAGGTGCTGCAAGCTGCATAGGTTACAAAAGCAGTTCAGATCTGCTATTGCTGTGGCATAGGCCTGCAGCTGCAGCTCTGAATCAGCCCCTGGCCTGGGGAACTTCCATATGCCACAAACGTAGACTTAAAAATAAAAATAAAACAAAATAAATGGATAGATATATATTGATGAATTTACAGAGTATTGTTAAATTAATTATATCCAAATTTATCTTTAGAATCAATATAATCCCAATCATAATCTTTTTCTGCAGAAATTTATAAACTGATCCCTTTTATATAAAAGGGCTTGATTTACCCACAAACATCTCTATGAGATTATATTATAGTCTGTTCTATTTGTTTTGACCAAAAGCTAATCTTTTGGGGGATGGAGCATGGAAAGAAAAAGTCTAAATACAACAATGCATGTCTAAGAGAGTATACACATTTCCTTAGCACCTAAACTTAACCTCACTAAGAAGGAAGTCCTCAGAATCCACCAATTTCCCAGCTTGGTTGTAATGGAGCAACAGTATTTCTGAGCAACTCTACCCTGTGATAAGAGCTACAGTATCACTTATCATCCAAAGTAGGATACTCTTAAAACTGAAATAGAGTGTTTTTAACAATTATAGTGGGATGATAGGATAAACTTAGATTACTGCGTGCAAATCATATTATATCGTCATCCATAGACTATGCTATCAACACAGTTTAAAATAACACATTCTTATCTTGGTATTAATGGCATATTTCATGTCCCAAAAGCCAGTAATATTCCCTTTTGCTCACACCCTTGGCCCTTGATATCATTAAGGCCTGCTTCATACAACTAAAGAGCCTTTATCACATGTGTCCCACCAAGAAATCTGAAACATGGGTTCTGATATCCAGATTTTTTTCACAAATCCATGTCTAAGAATAAATGATGCATTTTCACACCATACAGAATCCTACTAGGCAAGACATTGGTAGATCAATTTAGAGAAAATCTGACAATCTAGAAATCTCTGTCTTCATTTGAAGCTACTATGTTTTTCTCTAATAAGAGTCAAAATATATGTGGACCTATAAAATATAACCTATCTATGCCATTTGTGAACATATTAGATATATCCTTGTGATAAATGAAAAGGGCTAATTATTTTCTCTCGTCCTGACTTAAATTTCTTAAACATAGGAGAAGCATGGCTATAATTAGAATTGAGCAGAAGAATCCTCCCTTGGACTTGGCCTCATGAGGAAGGTTTTCCCTTTTTTTTTCCCAAAAGAATATTACAGGGGAGTTCCCATCAAGGAGCAGTGGAAATGAATCTGACTAGGAACCATGAGGTTGCAGGTTTGATCCCTGGCCTTGAAGGTTAAGGATCTGGTGTTGCCGTGAGCTGTGGTGCAGGTCGCAGATGCACAAATCCCACATTGCTATTGCTGTGGTATAGGCTGGCAGCTGTGGCTCCGATTGGAGCCCTAGCCTGGGAATCTCCATAGGCTGAGGGTGTGGCACTAAAAATTAAAAAAAAAAATTTAAAGAATATTACAGGAAAGCCATAGCAATGTGTCACTCATCTAAGAATAAGTATCAAGCAGGAGCCAAGTAGAACTTTAAAGGATCTCACTGTGTGGGAGCAGAGGGAAGCCTTAACTCTGAATTTGTAAAATCTTTATATGGGGTACCCCTTATTAGCCTTTCCAGTTATTTACTCATGGTTAAAAGACATCCCCTCTACCCATTAAATAAAGGGCCTAAGCCTTGCTCCAACTCCTATCATCCTTTCAACATGCCTCATGGAGCAAGTTCCTGTCTTCCTTTGAAAATATTCTACTGTGTTCTTCCCCTGAGATATATATTCTCCACTTTTCACTTGGAGAAATATTCTTGATCCTTCAAAGCCAGAAAAAATGTCTATGACTTACCCCTGGAGTATATTTTTCTGTGATTTTACTGTTTTTAGTTTTATAGTAGGTTTTATCACAATGTATTAACTGTTTCATTACCCTACTTCTGCCAAGGGATGGAACACCACTCAAAAGCAAGATGCAAAGCCTATTTGGATCCTTAGTCAAATGTATTGACTTTCCACTCCTTAGTAAAATGTATTAATTTTCCACAGCATGAGGATTTGTGTTTTTGATTGAAAAAAATGTCTTGAACATCACTTTTGAATGTTTTTCTTCTCAGAAGTATCAACTCTTCCAAGTAGCACACAAACTCAAATTATATCTGGCAGCAAGCACAAATTAATTTCTGTTTAGTAGGAGAAATTCTCTCACCTTGTTAACAGAAATATTTTTGTCTGTAGCTTTATTTTCAATTATTTTATCTTTCCATCCACATTAGCAAGATAAATGCATCTCTCGACTGAACTTATCTATATTCGGTTTATTCAGCCAGTTTCAATAAATCAATCAACTAAACAACAAGTATGCTACTTACTGGGCTCCTTCAATAGACCTAAAGGCATTTATAGAAACTATGGTATATCACTAGGCTATACAAAGAATCTAGTCCTGGTATTGAGAAATTAACTAATAAAATCATAATATAATAATTTCCCATTTTTCCAGTTTAAAGTCTTCAAACATTTTCACATAAAAAATTTCGTTAATTATGAAAGTGAGGTTGAGAGGAGACAGGAACTCCAAGGCCATATTACTTGATGCCAGGTCTCTTTACATCGTTTTTTACACTGTCATACTTTAATATATTAGTAAACACAAATGAATATATGTAGAGCAATGTGAATACTGAACAGTTGAGAGGAAAAATACTACAGAGTGTTGGGACTAGTCAGTGATAGAAAAACAAACGTTAAGTACCTAGTAAAGTTTAAAACCGAGGAAGGAACATAAACATAAGGAAAGAATGAAAGAAGCTTGGATTTAGGAGCCAAATTGGCTCTCTGCAGTACACAAAATATTTAAACAATACTATCCTCAAACAACATAGAGCTAAATAGACTTTAGTTCATAATTAGAGGCATTTTTCTCTCTGACTCAGGTTCTGGGAAGATCTTTCACTAAGAAAAAGGAAAAAGGAACTACAAGCCCTGGGAAAGAAACATAGGTAAATATATATAATATAGGTAATATATATATAGGTAAATATATATATATAGGTAAATATATATATATATTATATTATATATTACATATATAATATATGTGTGTAATATATTCATATATTACAGCCAATTCTGATAAAGCCTGGAAGATTTCCTAAACCCATAGAATGGTCCCATTCGTGTTCTTTTCTTTTTCTTCTCTGTTGCCTCTATTAATTAAAGTAAAACTTTAAACCAAAGGATCATGAAAGTTATTTGATAACCTTTATTTTGTAATCAGTCAGGAAAGGAATAATAACTCCACGGACCTGGGTAGGTCTAGAGACTGTGAATCCTACAGGAAGGAAAACAAGGTAAAGGCCAGTGACTGGCCAAGAAATGTGAAACTGCCCTGGGAATTCAGCAGCAAGAGGTATACCATTAGTCCTCCCCAGTGCCAAAGTGATCCTTCTAAAACACCAATCCAAAAGCATCAATCTCGTTCTTATAACTCTTACTAGATCCTATAGCCCAACTTAGTGGTCTTAAAACTTTTCCTAGCAATAGAATACTTTTTTCCAAATAAAATATTAGATAGAAGCCCCAGGTCATATAAAACAGACAAAAGCAGAGCCAGGTAGAGGGTTATGAGTTTCAGAAATCTGACTTCTTAGAACACCCTATTCCACTCATCACTCTTTCAGCTCAATAAAGACGCAACATACCAAAAAAAAGAGAGAGAGAGAGAGAGAGAGAGAGAGAGAGACCATGACTCAAAAAGATGCATGTACTCCAATATTCATTGCACCACTATATACAATAGCCAAGACATGGAAGCAACCTAAATGTCCATCAACAGAGGAGTGGATAAAGAAGCTGTGGGGGGAAAAGAAAGGGGGGGGGGTTCCCATTGTGACGCAGCTGAAATGAATTCAACTAGTAACCATGAGGTTGCGGGTTGGATCCCTTGGCCTCACTCAGTGGATTAAGGATCTGGCGTTGCCATGAGCTATGGTATTGGTCACAGACTTGGCTTGGATCCTGCGTTGCTGTGACTGCGGCGTAGGCAGGCAGCTGTAGCTCTGATTAGACCCCTAGCCTGTGAAACTCTGTATGCCTCTGGTGTGGCCCTAAAATGCAAAAAAAAAAAAAAAAAGATGTGGTATGTATACACAATGGAATATTAGTCATAAAACGGAATGAAATGGCATTTGCAGCAACATGAATGGACCTAGAAATTTTCATGCTAAAGTGAAGTTAGACAGTGAGACACAAACATCATATGCTATCACTTATACATGGCATCTAAAAACGGGATACAAGTAACTTCTTTGTAGAAAAGAAAATGACTCACAGACTTTGAAAAACTTACGGTTACCAAAGGAGACAGACTGCGCAGAAAGGATGGGCTGGGGGTTAGGGATGGATATATTGTAAAACTGGGTTGTGATGACAGTTGTACAACTACAAATATAATAAAATTCATTGAGTTAAAAAAAAAAAAAGACCCAACATACTATGAACACAAACAATCCAGCTTAGAAGATAGGGATGAGGAAAGACTGGGAATATTCTTTAATATTTTTGTCCCAAATTTATGTGTCAGTCTGTATTCTGTAAGATTGTTTACCCCTTGGTCATGTTTTGGTTTTTGTTTCCATGTTGTGTTGTTTTGTTTTGTTTTTGATATTACCAACAGCATAATGCCCAAGACAAAACAGGATAATTGAATAACTGAGTTAAGAAGGAAATGACTGAATGAATGAATGAATGAGAAGCTGATATTCTACAGGAAATTTATGTAACTGCAAAAACATCTAATCTGTGACACTCAAAAAATATTATCAAAACATTCTCAGGGAACAGTGCAAGCAAGTTCTTTAGAAACAAAGTAATTTTTATGTCATTTAACAGAAACAATTCTTTTCACTCAAAGATGCCACTGTTCATCTCCCGAAACACAAGATGGACCAAATTTCTCCACGACCTGGGATGTCTGCACAAAGCCTCAAATTGCTTCAGACACCTCTGCATGGAAGTAGGCTTTCCAGTTTGCAGCCAAAACATTATCAGCCCTAGGCAAACTAGCATCATTTTTCTACTCTTTCCATGATATACACATAGCCTGGTATCCAACAGCTTAAAGTGGTCATCCCTCTCTATAATCACAAAAAAAAAAAAAACCATGAATGAACTATTTAATGTTGAGTTTATATAGAACTCTGATCCTTAACAAGGCACTTTCTACTTTATATTCCTAAGAAATGTATGAGACTAGAAAACTGATACACATAGAGGATAAGAGGTTAAACTAGTAAAATAGCATTTCCTTTTATATAAAATTATAGAATGCACCATTCCAGAGTTAAACTAAATACTGTGAAAACGAGTGGTTTGAATGAGAATCCTTTTACCCTTAGACTCTTGTTCCTTTTCTCTTTAATCCAGTCATGAAGGAAGAATGGAAGCCCTAGATTTCTCTTATATTAAATGCTAGGAATAGAAAAATAAGAATTTTAGGAATTAGCGGTATTACCAACACTTATATTTATTTTTGAACCTCCAGGTGATAACTAGTCCTATGTTCAGAGTAAATAAAGTTTTTTAGAGTTCCTCTGCAGATTAAAGACGTGGCATTGTCACTGCTATGGCTCAGGTTACTGCTGTGGTATGGGTTTGATCCCTGGCTCAGAAATTTCCATAGGCTGCAGATGTGGCCAAAAATAAAAACATATTAAATAAAAAAATAAATAATTTTTTTAGAAAGTAGCATTCATAGTCCCTCTGAGGAGCATTTCCGACATAGTATATTCTTCACGGCTGCCTTCACATCTTTGTTTCTCAAACTATAGATGAGGGGATTGAGCATAGGAGTCACGACTCCATAGAAGAGAGAGATGATTTTGTCTGTGACTTGTACTTTGTCTGCACCAGAGGAGTCTTTGGCCTTGGGTTTTGCATACATAAAGAGGATGGTTCCATAGAATATAATCACCACCGTTAGGTGGGCAGAGCAGGTAGAAAAGGCTTTGCGCCTTCCCTCTGCAGAAGGAATCCTCAGGATGGTAGAGAGAATGAAGACATAGGAAACAAAAATGAAAAGTACTGGAACCACAAGAAAAATCATATTGGCAACGACCATGCTAACAACATTTATGGAGATATCAGCACAGGCCAATTTTAAGACAGCCAAGATTTCACAAGTAAAATGATTAATGACATTATCCCCACAGAAAGGAAGCCGCATTGCAAGAGAAGTTTGCAACACAGAATTGACACTGCCTGCAATCCAAGACCCAGCAGCCATGGGCACATACAAAGTCTTGCTCATAATGATGTGATATCTCAGAGGGTTACAGATGGCCACATAGCGGTCAAAGGCCATCATGCTTAGAAGGACACATTCAGTGGCTCCCATAGCAAAGGAGAGAAACATTTGCACTCCACATCCAGAGAAGGAAATGGTTTTCTTTGAAGTTAAAAAGCTGCTGAGAAATAAGGGAATAGAAGAACTGGTGTAGCAGATATCCAGGAATGATAAGTTACTGAGGAAAAAGTACATGGGGGTGTGCAAGTGGGAGTCCCAGACGCTCACAATGATGATGACTCCATTTCCCAGCAGAATCACCAGGTACATACACAGCACCAGCACAAAGTAAATGGCCTCAAGTTCTGGAAAGCCAGAAAGCCCTACTAGGACAAATTCTGTAACAGAAGACTGATTGGTCTTTCCCATGTTAATATTTTCTTTCACCAAAAGGAATTCTGCAGCAGCCAGAATGCATGTGGCTCTGTTACAGCCGTGTTTCTGAGAGTCATCCGCATTCCTAAGTGGCTTCGCTTATAGGCAATGTGGACCTGTAACTGGATACACAGATGGCACAAGAATTTTTTACAATCCTCTAAGCTGCACTTTTAGATCAGCTAGATTTTTAGAACTCATAAAGGAGGCTTTAGCTCCAAAATATATGTCCTTGTTAGAAAATAGATTCAGAACACAGACAGCTATGTGAGAACTAGGTATCCCACTTACATTATGAATTTGAAATTATTTTGAATGCAATGTCACACCCTAATGTCTTGACCAAACAATTCAGAACAAGGAGTTCCCACTGTGGTACAGTGTAAACGAATCTAATTAGTATCCATGAGGATGCAGGTTTGATCCCTGGCCTTGCTCAGTGGGTTAAAGATTGGGCATTGTCATGAGCTGTGGTGTAGGTCGCAGATGCAGCTTGGATCACGAGTTGCCATAGCTGTGGCATAGGCCAGCTCTGATTCGACCTCTAGCCTGGGAACTTCCATATACCACAGGGTGTGGCCCTAAAAAGAAAAAAAAAAATCCAGAACACAACTAAAATGTTAGCTTTAACAAAATTCGCTGTTCTACAATTACTAAAAAAAAAAAAATAATGGTATATGTAAATTCTGCTTCAACAGTAACTTAATCTCAGTTGCAAATAGGTTTATGCCTGGAAGACCAAACTTAAAACATACATTTTCAAAGAGTTCCCTGGTGACTTACTGGGTTAAGGATCCAGCATTGTCACTACTGTGGCTCTTTTTACTGCTGTGGCACAGGTTTGACCACTGGTCCAGGAACTTCTGCACATCATGGGTACAAAAGAAAGAAAGAGAGAGTGAAAGGATAAAAGAAAGAATGAGAGAGAAAGAGGTAAGGGGGAGATAGGGATAGAGGGAGGGAGGAAAGGAAGGGAGGGAGGGAGGGAGGGAAAGAAAGAAAGAAAAAGAAAGAGAAAGAAAGAAAGAAAGAAAAGAATGAAAGAAAGAAAGAAAGAAAGAAAGAAAGAAAGAAAGAAAGAAAGAAAGAAAGAAAGAAGGAAGGAAGGAAGGATGGAAGGAAGGAAGAGAAAAAGAGAGAGAAAGAAAGAAGAAAGAAAGAAAGAGAAAGAAAGAAAGAGAGAGAGAAAGGAGAAAGACTGACTTGGTTATTTCTATCTGGGGAGAAATATATACCTACAATATCCTAAGAATATTAATTACAAGCCTTAGTAATGTTTGTAGAAGAAAACATTTTTAGATGAAATTATTCATCTTAGTCTTTTTCAGTACAAATTGTGGCATCTAGGTAACTCTATTGTCCTGCCTGGTAAGGAATGACAAGTTCATCTTAGTCAAAACATAAACAAATACATAAACTAAGGAGTTTAAGTGACAGAGTATTTATTCTTTACCTCCAGGTATGAGAAAATATATATTGTCTTCTCTCTGCACAGAAACCAGCTACTTCTGCCCAAACAGCTGCTCTGCTGATCTTCCTCTCACTGCATATTCAGAATACCCATAAAAAAAAAAGAGGGTTCAAAATACTCTTAAGCATTAGCAGCTTCTTGCCTTTTGGCTAAGATCAAGTGTAGCATTAGCAATACGTTATATTATTTGCATCCGCACTTACCAGAAAATAGAATATTTCTACATTAAAATGCCAGAAACAGAATCTTTTTTTTACCAGATTGCTAGTTTCATAAATCCCATCTCAATAAGTTCAGCAAGATAACTAAAAGAACTATCGGCTTCTCAGTTTGCATTAATATCAAGTAGCTGCAATTGTAAAGAAAAAAAAAGCAATTAACCACTAGCAAAACAGAACTGACTTTTAGTAAAGATGAAAGTTGAGGCTCTTTACAGTCGTTTCACTAGTCACGGATCCTTAAAGGATTAACCAGTGGAGCACAAAGGCAACTTAAAGTCTTTGCTGCTTTGAGGATGTTTATAATCCCAAAAGCAATTTAAAGCTCACCACATTGATAAAACAGAATTGAGAAAATTCCTAGTACTTTTGGGATGCAGTCCCTTAGAAGCAATTAAAACAAAGTTGCCAGTGCAATTCAATTAAGGTATAACTCACAAAACAAATCTTCTGACTTTACACTCTTTGGAAAGAGTAAATTTAGAACTGCTATCCAGGTAAAATGGTCAAGACGTAGAAATTAGAATTGACTGTATGTGATGGAAAGATATAAGAGTAATCTGTGACATTTAGGTCAAAATGATACTTGTTCTCAATAAATTATCACCTTTATTTTGACCTCTAAATCCTAGAAGCTCATACCCATAAGATTCATTCTGGTCTCCCTGCCTTCTCTAAATAGCCAGAATCATACATACAGTCATTTTAATTTTGTTCACTCAGGTCCTCTGTTCAAATGCACTCACAGGAGTTCCCCTCATGGTGCAGTGCTAACGAATATGACTAGGAACCATGAGGTTGAGGGTTCGATTCCTGGCCCTGTTCAGTGAGTTAAGGATCCAGCACTGCTGTGATCTGTGGTGTAAGTCGCAGACGTGGATCCGATGTGGTGTTGCTGTGGCTGTGGTAAAGGCCGGCAACTGTAGCTCTGATGAGACCCCCTAGCCTGGGAACCTCCATATGACATGGATGCTGTCCTAAAAAGCAAAAAAAAAAAAAAAAAAAAATACATGCACAATACCCAAAATTCATCCAACCTGTCCTTTGTATATGCCTAAACTGGCATGACACAACGTAGAATAGACCACAGCAACAATTTCCATGATGCGAACAAACCACACCTTACTGATAAACAGGAAAAGAAGTTTTGATTTGAAATGGGTGCTTGCCATTACTATCTTTTGAAATCAATATCAATCCTTGAAGAATTCAATTATTTTACTTTAATGTAATGAGATACTCTTCCAACATGGAAACAAATGAAATCATCCTGTGTAGTGTTTAAAAGAAGAGAATAAAACTTCACAACAGTGCTCTTTTTTTTTGTCAGTGGACAACATTTTAAAAAAGTCATTGAGCAACATAATCCTAAAAAATGGGAAAGCAACTAATGCCATGAAAGATAATATTATATGCTTCAACAAATCAAGTTTGGAGAGGAATTCTCAGAGTTAACTTTATGCAAGTACTTATTCAGTATGCTAGGGCTCATAATGCAAATGTTGCGCCTGGTCTCTTATTGACAGATGTTGAGTGGACAAAGGAATTAAACAGTTTTGATGTGACCAAAGTAAAAGCTCTATTACAATGCAAATGGAAGACAGTCTGTAAATGCAAGGGGTTTTATAGGTAAATTATGTAAAACAAAGAAATGTTAAGTAGAGCCAAATAATTGTGGAAATACAATTTTAAAAGTAGTATAGATACTTCAGGAGTTCCCTTCGTGGCTCAGTGGTTAACGAATCCAACTAAGAACCATGAGGTTGTGGGTTCGATCCCTGGCCTTGCTCAGTGGGTTAAGGGTCCGGCGTTACCATGAGCTGTGGTGTAGGTTGCAGAGGCGGCTCGGATCCCGCGTTGCTGTGGCTGTGGCTAAGGTCGGCAGCTACAACTCCTGTTAGACCCCTAGCCTGGGAATCTCCATATGCCGCGGGTGTGGCACTACATAAAGGCAAAACGACAAAAAAAAAAAAAAAAGTAGTATAGACACTTAAATTTTACTCTTAAGTAGTTTTTGTTACAAATATTTCCTATATAATACTTTTCTTTTATCCCACTGTACCTATGCAAAGGCATGTAGAAAAAAATTCAGATGTAACTAGGTATTATCCACTTTTATTTGCTAACCAAGCAACCCTAACTTCCTGTGACTAGGATTCACTTAGAGTTCAGTCCAAGACCTGGGTTGCCCCCCAACCCCAGCATCACTGCCAGTTCTGGCCACTTCCAGTCAAGGGAAGGAGTTAAAGACCCAGGTGTCTGAGTAGTACTACTCGTAATAATACTGTGAGCCAATACTATTTTTGAAATTTTCAAGTGAGACACAGAAAGAGAATATTTAAAACCACTCTGGAAGATACAAGATTATATATCTGTGGTCTCAAATGTACCCAGTTACCACATAAATATCACCTACAACTATAGCCCCCAATTTCTTTCCAGAACAGATGTAGTAAGATGAAACACTTAAAAAGAACTACTAGAAATCTCATTATCAAGTACTGATCTTCAACATTTCTAAGCCCTAGACTTTCTATCATCTCATCTTTTCCCTTTCTGGTTTCATTCAATCCAGTATTTACTAATAGAGGCCTCCTTGTTCTAGGAACTATGTCTGCTCCTTCCCTAGAACCTATGAATTACTTTAGTCCTCTGCCAGGTACTACAGCCCATTACAGGAATGGCAACCTGATGCCTAGGAACTTAAAATCTGGGGTCAACTTCCCTCATGCCAACTACCTGTCTATACTCCAGAGATGGATTCTCTCTTCACACTGCTCTCCCTCATATCAGGCCACACATCAACCCGAGCTTCTCCCTGGATGGGCTGTCACATGCTACTCAAGTTCCCTAACCCCTAGGTCCCTCTGTATCTCAATTATATGGCATTAAAATGCCATCTTCTTGCTCCTTTAACAGGAAGCTGGTACACTTGTCCATTTCAATTTGTCTGAAGACAAACAGTATCATTAGGTACAAGTCACTTAATCTAAATCATCCCTCTTCGGTTCCCTAAAGTAATGTACTCCATTCAAATACACCTATATTTTATCTGAATTCTGAACAAAATTTTGATTTCATGACAAGCCTGGAAAACTTAGTTTCATCACAATGAAGATGGATAAAGATGATACTTTCATACATTTGTGTTAAATGGACATAGAACCTCACATACATCCTCAGGCTAAAATTTAGCAGAATGGTTAATATTACCCACAGTACAGATATATTGTGATCAATATATTACCTCATTTGATCATGAGACTCTCTCTCACAACCTCATTATCATTTTCTCTCTTGCTTGTTTCTCTAACAGGTGGGTTTTATACCTGGCACGAAAGAATCTAGTAAGGCAGAAGAGTGGCAGGTTAGAGGGTTAGTAGAAGGCAGCAAGTAAATACCAATTAGTCCATGATATGAGGAAGAGGGACATCAAATGGTTCAGTTAACTAGAGTTTGAATGGAATATCCGCAAAGCTAAGCAGTGGAAGGATCAGAGGTGTGATTAAAACAGAACAACAAAACACTACTGATCAATAAATGTGGTTGAGATAGCCAGAGATGGAGGCATGTGAAAAACAGAACAGGTTCATCTAACTTAACTCAGTTCAAATACAGATCTCAGTTTGAATACCATTTCTTAATAATTTTTATTTAATTAATCATTCAAGAAACAACTTATTATGAAAGTAATATATTTTCCATTTCTGGAGAGAGCAAACTAGCATAATCTTTTGACCTCTCCCCCCCCCCCAAACATAGGGATGACCTAGAAATAAGACTTAAAATTTATCAACTTGAAAAAGAGAATAAAACTGGAAGAAACCCAAGGAAATAGAATGTAGCCAGTGACAAGAAATAGACTGTGTAAGTAGTTTTGAATCAACTTCTTTCTCTGCTTCATTGCCGTGAGGAATTTATGCTTGACCTTCCTCTAACCCTTACAAGAGAATGTACATAGGGAACATCAGAGTGGTCCAGAGCTAAGAAGGGCTGGAGACTGATCAACTCACTACAAGTGCACACGGAGCATCCTACCTAGGGAGTTCTGTCTTATCTCACTACAAAAGGTGAAACACCAATGAAGCAAAGGTCTTAGAAAAGAATAGCATCCGGGAAGAGGTGAAGGAAAGTACCCTAAGAGTTAGTGTTTCCAGATGAGAAAACACTTCCACATATCCAAAGTGTATTATAATGGGTTCTCTTCCTTATGGAGTCCCAAACTCTGAACTCACTTGAAATAACACAAGCTGAGTCTGGACTTTTGCCCTTTCTTTATAAGGTGCACGCTACTAGCAAAGGCACCTCAGGGGGGAAATAAAATCCATATAGAAGAATAATATGATAAATGGTGAACACAGCTATTAAAAAAGATGATAAAATGAGCAACCCAATATCACAGGAGGCAGAATTCACTGAAGAGACAAAACAGAAATTTTGAAAGAGGAAAATAAACATCCTTGATTGAGATAAGGAAGAATATTCATGGCATAAAGGAGAAATAAGCAGTTACTCACTCCCCCCTCCTTAAAAAAAAGAATCACATGGTAATATTGGGTATTAAACATTTAACAGTTGAAATAAGGAACTCAGTAAATAGGATATATAGCAGAATAAATACCATGACCATATAATAGGTATTAAGCTTCAAATACTTTCAAATAATTTAAATCATTCACAGAATGTTCTTTGACCATACAGAATCAAGCTCGAAAAAAATTTAAAAGAAAATGTAAACAAAAATATCCCCAAATGTTAGGAACTTACACAGTGTACTCCTAATGATATATAGTCTGAGGAAGAAATCAGAAAAAAAATAAATAAATAAAGCTGTTCTGTACTAAATGTTATCATTCGCAGATGCTACTAAAAACTTACAGAATCTAGCTAAAGCCAGTGAACAGAAGAAAATTTATAGCCTAAAATACATATATTAGAAAATAATCTCAGATTCCACCTCAAAGTTTAAAAAAATAAAACAGAAAACCATACCAACATGTTTGTTTGTTTATTTGTTTGTTTGCTTTTTTAGCTGTACCCTCAGCATTTGGAGGTTCCCAGCTAGGGGTCAAATCAGAGCTAAGGCTGCTGGCCTATGCCACAGCCACAGCAAGAGGGGATCCAAACTGTGTCTGCAACGTACACCACAGCTCACTGCAAGTCTGGATCCCGGGTTCACTGAGCTAGGGCAGGGATCAAACCTGCATCCTCATGGATACTAGTCGGACCAGTTACCCTTGCACCACAGTGGAAACTCCCCATACCAACATGTCAAAAGCCAGCCTGCTGTCCCTCCATTCTGCTGTTGAGGCTATCTACCAAATTTTTTATTTCCACTATTGTATTTTTCAGTTCCAAAATCTCCTTTTGGTTCTTATTTATATTTTCCATCCCCCTTGAGACTTTCTATTTTTCTGTTTAGGCTTTCTATTTTTTTAATTGTTTCAAATATATGCATAATTGATCACTGAAGTATTTTATAATGCTGTTTTAAATACCTTGTCAAATAATTCCAACATCCATTCCTTTTTTTGTTGATCTGTAGCTTGTCTTTAATCATTCAAATTCAGATACCTGATTCTTTGAGGAGTGATACTGATTTCTATCCTGGATATTTCAGGTACTATGAGAATCCTGGATCTTACTCAAATCTTCTGTTTTAGTAGGCCATGAAACCACACCCTGTATGGAGGGGAATCACTACCTCATTCCTGCCAGATGAGGTGGAAGTGTAGGTTTCTCACATGGCCTTCGTGGCCCAATAGGGATAGGAAAATTCACTAAAACTGGGCTATGGTGAAAGCCCTGCCTTCCACTAATATTACTCTGAAACCCTGTCTGGAAGGGAAGGGCGCATGCTTCAGTTGGAAGACGGTGCAAGTCTTAGGTTTCCTATTTAATATTTTCTGAAGGAGGGGGGTGCTAGAGTATTTTTCTCTGTGTTTGGCTGGAATAGGGCAATTATTTCCAAAATATTCTGTATTATTAAGCCATTCCTTTCTGGGTCCTTTGGCTAGAGAGAGTGAGATTTTCTGGGTGCTTTTTGTTTGTTTCCATTGATGTTTCCAAGTTGTAGACTTAGCTAGCATTCAGTCTGGGATATAAAGAAGGAAAAAGAAAATCCAGGAAACACACTGCCTTGTAGTTCCTTGGTCCCAGAGGCCCTAGATGGTCTTTTTTTATCTCCACCTTTCACGGTCTTCTTAGTTTTTTTATGCATAATATCCAGAGTTTTAGCTGTATTTAACAGAATAGGGGGAAGTGTCTAGTCCATCCTGTCTGGAACCAGAAGTCTTATATCTATTTTACAAGTTAATCTATTACTCCATAATTACTCTATAAATCACATTTCTTTTTTTTTTTTTTTTTTTTTGCCTTTTGTCATTTTATGGCCGCGGGTTTATGGCCGCACCCGCGGCATGTGGAGGTTCCCAGGCTAGGGGTCTAATCGGAGCTGTGGCCACTGGCCTGCGCCGCAGCCACAGCAACGCAGGATCCGAGCCGC
>PVHT021183634.1:27686993-27708081 GCA_004024745.2 Catagonus wagneri | reverse complement strand
TACAAGTTAATCTATTACTCCATAATTACTCTATAAATCACATTTCTTTTTTTTTTTTTTTTTTTTTGCCTTTTGTCATTTTATGGCCGCGGGTTTATGGCCGCACCCGCGGCATGTGGAGGTTCCCAGGCTAGGGGTCTAATCGGAGCTGTGGCCACTGGCCTGCGCCGCAGCCACAGCAACGCAGGATCCGAGCCGCATCTGCAACCTACACCACAGCTCACGGCAACGCCAGATCGTTAACCCACTGAGCAAGGGCAGGGATCGAACCCGCAACCTCATGGTTCCTAGTCGGATTCGTTAACCACTGCGCCACGACGGGAACTCCATATAAATCACATTTCTTAAGGAAGAAATAAATTCAATCTTACACAATCTATTTATAGATAGCAAAGATAGAAAACTTTCCCAATTCATTTTATAAGGCTAGCATAAACATCATACAAACTTCTAACAAGATATGTTTGTTGAAAGGAAAATTAAGAGCCTAGTTCTCATAAACACAGCTGGGAAAAAAATCCTCAAAAATAATTTGAACATCGAATGTAGTGTCCCATAAAAGGAACAATAGCTTACAATTAGGTTGAAGATAATTCTAGAAATGCAAGAGTGGTTGAACATTCAAAAATCAAACAGTACAGGAGTTCTCTTCGTGGCTCAGTGGTTAACGAATCCGACTAAGAACCATGAGGTTGCAGGTTCAATCCCTGGCCTTGCTCAGTGGGTTAAGGATCCGGTGTTGCCATGAGCTGTGGTGAAGATTGCAGACGCGGCTTGGATCCCGTGTGCTGTGGCTGTGGTGAAGGCCGGCAGCTACAGCTCCTGTTAGACCCCTAGCCTGGGAACATCCATATGCTGTGGGTGTGGCCCTAGAAAAGGCAAAAAAAGGCAAAAAAAATCAAACAGTACAGACAGCCAGAAAGCTCATGAAAAAATGCTCAATATCACTGATTATCAGAGAAATGCAAACTAAAACTGCTGTGTGGTGCAACCTCACATCAGTCAGAATGACCGTCATTAGTAAGTCCACAACTAACAGATGTTGGAGAGGTTGTGGATAAAAAGGAACTCTCCTACAGTGTTGCTGGGAATGCAAATTGGCACAACCACTATGGAAAACAGTATGGAGGTGCCTCAGAAAACTAAATATAGAACTACCATATGACCCAGCAATCCCACTGTTGGGTGTATGCCCGGACAAAACGTTCCTTGAAAAAGACACATTCACCTATAAATTCATTGCAGCACTATTCACAATAGCCAAGGCATGGAAACCACCTAAATGTCCATCGACAGTTGACTAGATTTATAAGACGTGGTAAATATGCACAATGGAATACTACTCAGCCATAAAAAACAAAACAATGCCATTTCCAGCAAAGTGGATGGAACTAGAGATTCTCATACCAAGTTAAATAAGTCAGAAAGAGAAAGCCAAATACCATATGATATCACTTATATCTGGAATCTAATATAGGACACAGATGAACCTTTCCACAAAAAAGAAAATCATGGACTTGGAGAACAGACTTGTGGTTACCAAGACGGGAGGGGGAGGAAGTGGGATGGACTGGGAATATGGGGTTAATAGATGCAAACTATTGCCTTCGGAATGGATGAGCAGTGAGATCCTGCTATATAGCACTGGAAACTATATCTAGTCATTTATGATGGAGCATGATGGAGAATAACGTAAGAAAAAGAATGTATATATGCATGTGTGACTGGATCACCTTACTGTACCATAGAAAATTGACAGAACACTGTAAATCAGCTATAATGGAAAAAAATAAAAATCAATTAAAAGAAAAAATCAAACAGTAAAATTAACATTAAAGAGAAATATAAACAGTAAAATTATAGTAATGTTAAAAAGAAGTATCAGATAATAACACTGACATAGGCAGAAATCTATTGTAAAATTATTGTTCCTTTGTTTTTAACCTTATAGAACAAGTTTCATTTTGCCTTATCTACTGTTTATGTAATTAGCTACTTGAAAGCAAGAACCTTGCTTTCATTTCGCTGCATCTCCACAATCATTATCAAAATTTAGTGCAAAGTCTTTCACATAACTGGATTTCGAATAGAAATAAAAGAAATATGACAAGTGTTTATAATGTAATTAAAGTATTGTTGACTATTACTTTTTCCAAATTATTCATACTATCTTTTTGCTCCATGGTTTGTCTGTTACAAATGATCTTAGGTCTCCATGTTAACGTCACATCCTTCTTACTAACATATATACTTTAGAGGTGTTGCCAAAATATAAACGTGAATGGAATTAAAGTGAGATCTGGAACTATCACAACATGGTCAGAGAGCCAAATAATAAGATAAGACAGTTTGAGAAAGCAGCTGGGGTGCAATAGAAGTAATACACTGTGGCATCCTTTTGAGGCTGGACACCGACAACTTCAGTTACATCCTTATGTCTTCCTATCCCACCAAGGGAAAATGAACTATATTGCACTGAATTTTCCATTCTACAAAAACTGTAAGATCTAATGATGGGAATGGGCTTTTACTCATTAGAAATAGGGAAAAAAGAGACTCTCTGGTCCCAGTCTTTCACCGTTGTCATTACTGTCAAAAGTCAAAGAAAAGTGGGAAATTACTGTTTTACTGTTTACTTTTTGTTCCCTATTTCCCACTTACAGATATTTTGACACCAGAAAAAAAATGACACTGATCAAGTCAAAATATACAATTTTTAAGTAGGTTAGAAAGTCAGAAATGCACTATGCTTTTGAGTTTATAACATATAGTATATGCTTATGAATATATTAAAATATTAATAATTGCTATAATTGAAATGATGGATGAATTTAATTTATTCAACTCTTTCAACTTCCCAGATTTTTTACAATAAGTATTATTTAATAAGGAAATTCTTATTAAAATATAATTATTTAATAAGTTAGAATTAATTAGGTCTTTGAGGCAATATTCCCTAAAGCTTTAAGAACTACTAATACTTTCCATGTAATAGTTTAGAGGTACTATTTAAATCACTTCTGAGATTAGAATCCCTTAGAAGAAAACAAAGAAGGATTTAAATTAGCTACCAGAGCCACTGATGGATCCTCTGGAAATTTTTAAGGCTCAGAGATCGGAGAACATTTATAAGATGTACTACTGATACAAATTCAAGACAGAACATTCAGGTAGCAACGACAGCCTCACCATTCATCTGTTGACCGTGATACTATCTAGAGTAATCTGAAATGGTAGGATTCCTAAGAGTTGGCCCCCTAGCACAGAAACAGCTCCAAAAAAAGAAGACATCTAAAATGTCAACTAGCTTGAGAAAGTGCAACCACAATGAATTTATTATCTGGACACGATGAAGTTGGTAAAATACTGGAATAAGTAAGCATACATAATGATGAGTGTGTTTAAAACCACACCATTCTTAGAAACTGAAGCTCCAAAAGGACATGCTACCTAGTATGTATGAAGAAGGTAAGAATCCCACACAAAAAATTTGAATAGGAAGCACTGGGGCAGAGTTGTAAAGATTTGTTTCAAAACCATTTTAAAATTTTTTTAAAAAGAAAGTGTGTGTGTGTGTGTGTGTGTGTGTGAGAGAGAGAGAGAGAGAGAGACTGGGTCACTTTGCTGTACAGTAGAAATTGACAGAACGCTTAAAACCAACTATAATGGAAAAAATTAAAATTTAATTTTTTTTAAAATAAAGAGAAATGGAAATGATAAATTCTGTTATTTTTTATATTTTTAAACATTTTTATGTAATTATTTTTATTTTTTTCATTATAGCTGGTTTACAGGGTTCTGTCGTTTTTCTACCATACAGCCTGGTGACCCAGTTACACATACACGTATAGATTCTTTTTTCTCACATTATCATGCTTCATCCTAAATGACTAGACATAGTTCCCAGTGCTATAGAGCAGGATCTCACTTTTTTTTACTTTGAACTGATTTTAAACATTCAG
This sequence comes from Catagonus wagneri, assembly GCA_004024745.2. Lineage (NCBI taxonomy): Eukaryota > Metazoa > Chordata > Mammalia > Artiodactyla > Tayassuidae > Catagonus > Catagonus wagneri. The sequence continues at coordinate 27,704,119 of PVHT021183634.1, read as the reverse complement.
AAAATTTACAAAATTATTTCAAAGAGTTCCTTTATATCTCTCAGCTAATTTCTAATGCTATTATCTTGCACAACTACAGTACAATCATCAAATAAGAAATTTAAGTTGGTAGGTACATTATATTAACTGTGTACCTTATTCAAATTTTGCCAATTTTCCACTAATGTACTTTTCTATTCTAGGACCCTTTCCAGTACTGTACACTGTATATAACTGTTATTTCTCCTTTGCCTCTGTTTGTGATAGTTCCTCAGTCTTCTTTCTTTTACAATTTGAAAAGCTCTAAATAAGACAATTAGAAGGAAATGAGGATAAAAATAATTATTAAATCAAGGAAATATCTTGAATATCCATGAACATCATTTTAAATTATCATTTCTTCTTATGATGAAAAAGGGGGGAAATGTGAACCTGAAAGTCCAGATTAAAGTAACATGTGTTACGCACATACTCTGGGACAAGCACTGTCATATATCACATGTAATCTTAACAATTCCATAAATATGTGCTATTATCCTAATATTACATACGGCGCATCATGCTCAGACAGGTTAAGTGTCTTGCCCAAGGTCTGACAGTTAATAAGCCACAGAGCAGAGGCTGAACACTTAAGTTCTCTGATTCCAAGCCAATAGCTCTTTGCGTGAAGACATGGTTATTTTTCATAAATAAATCTTATCAGCAATCCAGACAAAAGGATAAAAGAATTAAGGCATAGTAAGCTTCCAGGGCGCAGCTTTGGAGATGGTCAGAGCATGCAGGATATGCTAGGTCAGTTAATCCCAGGAGTGAGTCTACTGCTCAGATAGACGTTCCAAGTAAATAAGAGCTAAAGGCTTTTTCTGTGTTTCCAAAAACAAAGCAAGCAAACACACAAACAAAAAAACTGCACTTGGTTTCCACCCAGAAATGTTAGTGGAAAAAAAAACAAGGATAATTCTTAATAGCATGTAAAAAAAAGAGAAAAGGCCTTTGCTTTTTACTTTTACCTTCACTTGTTCCATCTTATTCATTATTATTTCCTTTGAGGGCTCACAGGAGCTTATTTATTCAGGCAAGAAATGAGGATGTCCTGTGAGGGGTGTTTCATATTGTGAAGAACAAAGATGCTTTATAAACAAAAGAGAAAACTCGATAACTTTGGAATAGATCTCAATACTTAGTGCTGGAAATTTACTCCTGAGGAAGCTTTCCAAGATGGCTGAGTTAAGGGGCTCCTGGGGCAAAATATGAAATGCTGGATGAATTTATATGATTTACAGACAAACACCTGCTGGCAAATACAGATAGAAGATAGTGTGCATGATCCATGAGTCTCAGTGTTTTCTTTCCTTGCATAGGTGGTGCCCAATAGCAAAATAATAATCTAAGGACAGGGCCTTTGGGGAGATGGGTAAAGCTCAGGAAGTCAAGAAACTGAAACATTATTTTTTTGGACTTCCCAGAGATAGCTGGAACCAACAAATGCCTGGAACTTTTGGCCTCTTTGGTGATCTCCTAATCATTAGAAAGAATACAAAGATAATAGCCTTTGCCCCAGGGCAGTTCCTTATTAAGAGAAATTCAATATATTTTCCTTTTTTTTTTTTTTTTTTTGCTTTTTAGGGCCGCACCTATGGCATATAGAGGTTCCCAGGTTAGGGGCTGAATCGAAGCTGTAGCCACCAGCCTTCGCCACAGTCACAGCAATGCCAGATTCAAGCCACATCTGCGACCTACACCACAGCTCACGGCAACACCAGATCATTAACCCACTGAGCAAGGCCAGGCATCGAACCCGCAACCTCATGGTTCCTAGTCGGATTCATTAACCACTGCACCACAATGGGAACTCCAATATATTTTCTTTTTTACAGTTAAAGTATATGGATTTATCAAAGAAAATTTGGAAAATATAAAAAAGATTAGGAAAAACTAAATGCTTCAAACCCAATCCGACAAGGAAAACCACAGCTAATATTTTGGTGTGGTTTGTTCTAGTTACATACATACAAAATTGTGATTATTTATATTGCCATTTAACTTGCTTTTATCACATAGTACGATATCACGAGCATTTTTTTTTATCCTTAACTCCTTTCAAAGATTAGTTTTCAGCGGTATAACAAATGAAGGTATGTTTTCTCACATAACACAACATGTTTCACCACTACATTTCAAATTATCAGCATCCCAGAGAAAAACAAATTAGAACTATCTAATGATTATTTCAGAAAATAATATCAAAAATAACGATGATGATGATGAAGTAATCTTTTACTGCCTTTTAGGGAAATACCTCGAATTTCATCATTTAAAATCAACTCGGGGGAGTTTCCATGGAGGCTCAGAGGTAATGAACCTGACTAGTATTCACGAGGATGCAGGTTGGATCCCAGGCCTTGCTCTGCGGGTTAAGGATCTGGCATTGCAGTGAGCTATGGTGTAGGTCACAGACATGGCTTGGATCTGGTGTTGCTCTGGCTGTGGTGTAGGTCAGCAGCTACAGCTCCGATTTGACCCCTAGCCTGGGAACTTCCATATGCTGCAGGTGCAGGCCTAAAAAGATGATAGATAGATAGATAGATAGATAGATAGATAGATAGATAGATGATAGATGGATAGATAGATGATAGATAGATAGATAGATAGACAGACAGACAGACAGACAGGCAGACACAGACAGACAGATAGATGATAGACAATTTTGAAAACAAAATACAATAAAATAAGTTTGCGGAGTTTCTACTGTGGTGCAATAGGATCAATGGTGTCTTGGGAGAGCTAGGATGTGGGTTCAATCCCTGGCCCAGCACAGTGGGTTAAGGATCCAGTGTTGCTGCAGCCGTGCCTTGATGCAACCGGTTGCAACTGTGGCGTGGATCTGATACTGGCCCAGGAGCTCCATATACCTCAGGGTGGCCAAAAAAGAAAAAAAATCAATTTGGCCCATGTCTAAACTACTGTCTTATCAAAAAGAATGTTAAATCCTATCACATGATTTTTATAGCTATCTAGATGATCACTTAGGGTTTTTTTTCCCCCTGTAATTTGTTTCGTATAAATTGACAGATTTCTAAATAATAATTTGAAATGCCTTGCATTCATGAAGTTACTTTAATATGCAGTTGGATTTGGTTTGAATATATTTATTTATGATTTTTACACATATATTCAAATAAGATAGAACCATAGTTTTGTCCTAAATTTGACAATTTGGAGTGAAAACATTATTTTAGTTTCACAAGATGATTTATGAAATGCCCCGTAATTTTTTGGACATTATTTATATAGCACAGAAATTGTTTCTTGAAAGTATTAACTAACTCTTTACTAAGTAATGTGTTCACTATTCATTTTGAGGACCAGTATCTAACCTTCTTCCAGGTGGATCTCTGATAATACTATAGTCTGATCACGCTAAGTGTTAAATAAATGAATAAATGAAAGATACTAGGAGAGAGGTAAGCTTGGTTCTGAGGAAGGACTTAAAATGGTTTTCCTACCTAAATTGGAAGTTCAAGAAAGTTTCCTAGGAAAAGGTAATAACTAATTGAGATAGGCCTTTTCGGTTTAAGATAAGAGCTACACAAAAGTATAAAAAAGAAAGTATATAATGTTTGGAGTAAACTGGGAGGATTTCAGCATAGCTATTGTAGAGTATTAAAAAAAAAAGGTCAGTAATGGTCAGCTAACAGAATTTCTTTGTTAGCTGCATTTAGGAATGACAATCTGATTGCAGGGAACTTTTCTTGAAGCCATATTACTAACAACTACACAGTTTTATCTCAGATTCTACTGTTACATTGGACTGACTTTGGGAGCAAAACTGATGAAGATTATGGAGAAGCAAATCCTCCCCCAATATCTTCTCCTTTGACATATTTGTGGTATGGGGAAATATGAAAATGACAGGAAAGACAATAGAGAGGTTAAACAGGGCCTTTTATGATGGGCTAATTCAATGTTAACGGGGTGACTTTTTCTACTTTCTCTTATTTTTCCTAGGTTGAAAAAATGGCCTCCCTCATCTGGGCCTTTTTTTGAGCAAAGAAAAGAAGCCATTCTTTTTTCTTTCATTTCTCCTCAACATCCACTCTCTCAAGATGTAAGTGCTTAGTTTAGTGCTCATTTGCAACAGTGAAAATTAGTTATTTCTGTCCTCCTCCATCTCTCTTCCTTCTCCCCTTCCTTCTACTTAGAGAGCTTTGTTCAAACAAATCAAAACTGTGTCAGCTCACACTTCTGAAGTTAAGTCCACATGCCAGTGCAAATGGAGACAGGGAGGGAAGTGCAGAAAGAAGGGAATGTTTTCTCTTATTAAACTATTGTACCAACATCTCTTGTTTTAATCTCTCCTAAACCTAAGTGTTAACTCACTAGGAAGAAGAGAAAAATGCAGAAGGGTAATGGAGAAGCCAGGACGGTACCCCTGTAAGCAGCCCAGGCATAAGCCAAGGAATCATGCCTTTCTGCTCTCCAGAAAGAGGAGGCAGGGCAAATGTTTGGCTGAGAGCTGGAGGACAGAAAAAAAGGAGAAAATTTCTCACGCTGCAGCCCTAGTCCAATGAAATCAATCTATCACAGGAATGCAATATAGTACAAGACAATGCTTAACGCACATCAAAAATCTAAAATCTTTCTTGGGCATCATATTGGACAAATAGGAAACAACTGGAATTGGCAACAGCTGAGTTTCCATAAGGTACTAACACTGTATAACAAAGAACTCATAAAGGGAGAGATCATTGTAGACAAGAAAAAGCAAGTAAGTCAGGAATGTTCATTTCAACACATCTAAAGGCTGTGTAGTATTTTCAGAGGATCAGGAGAGAATCTGCGATAGGTACTGGTATGTTAAGAGGGCTGACTCTGGATCCAGATTGCCAGTTACTAAACCCTGGTTCTAGCTATATGATCTTGGAGAAGCTACTTTAATTTCCTTCTATATGTTTGCTCTGTAAAATGGGGATGATAGTAGTATTTTTACAGTAGTATTACATATAATACTTATAGGCTTGCAGTGAATATTAAATGACTTAATAAAGTGCTTATCACAGTGCCTGGCACAGAGTTAGTTCTCAATAAATATTAGCTAGTTATCGTTGGTCCAGCCACACTAACACTTAGCAATATTCATAAAATCTTTGTGCCAGGCACAGTGATATGCACATTTTCTACATTCATTATCACAAAGTTCCTTGCCATAAAACAAAAATAATACAGAAGGCTCGGAGATACATTCTAAGGTATTATATACAGATCTTCCTCAGCTTACAATGGGGTTACATCTACCACTTTAAACACGCTCAGAACACATATTAGCCTACAACTGGGCAAAATCATCAAAAGCCTATTTCGTAATAAAGTCCTATCTCATACAATTTATTGAATATTATACAGAGAGTGAAAATAAGAATGACTGAATACAGAATGGTTGTAAGTATATCAGTTGTTGACTCTCATGATCACTTGGCTGACTGGGTAGATATTGGCTAGGAGCATATCTATCACACATCACTAGCCCAGGGAAAGATAAAAATTCAAAGTCTGAAGTATACTTTCTGCTGAATGGTATGGCTTTGGCACTTTCAAAAGGTCGAAAAATTTTAAGTCAACTCTCAGAAGTTGGGTACCACCTATACAAATATAAGAGAAAAAATTATCATTCGGCATTGGTAAAATTATTATTGACTTAGCTGAAAAAGTGTAAAATATGTACCTTGCAGTTTGATCACCAAAAAAGAGGGTAATTACATAATTTAGAGGAATGCAAACGTTATGAAGATGACCTATACTAAGGAAGTGGAAATTCCAGGTTCTAAAAAATCTGTTCTTAAAGCAATTCTAGGCTGTTTAGCCCATGGAAGCTGCTAATGACCAATTTCAAATATTTCTGGATTAACTCTCAACTAGTCCTTGAAAAAACAGATCTGAGAAAATATTCAGTATCTACTCATTATGAATTCAGATTTTATACCATCACCTTAAATACCACATAAAATTTTATTTTTGAGCCAGAGACCTAATAATAATAACAAATTAAACAAATATAAAAAATAATTATTGAAATGTAACTACAATAGAATATTTTAACCACATATTATAACAGATACTTCAGATATTTAAATCCCACAAAAAACTGCCAGTTCTTTCCCACATTTTACCATGACCCAACTGAGGTTCAGAATGTGAAGTAACTTATCCAAAGTTCCAAGTTTCACACAGGTTAAATGGTATGATGCTGATTGTATTGATGTATTATTTTTATTGAATAAATTTGATATATAAAATTGTTTAAATTATATGTTATGTTGCTTTGATTCATTTACCACCCATAGTCATAATATTGGGCATTGGATGTCCATGATTTATTTACTACTCCTTACAAATTTGTAACCTTAAATAGCATAACTCTCCCTTACCCTGGTAACCACCATTTTACTCTGTTTTTCACAGCTTTAACTTTTCAGATTCTGCGTATAAATGATATCATATGGTACTTGTTTTTCTCTGACTTATCTCGCTGAACATAATGTGCTCAAAACCCATCTACGTTGTCATAATGAGAGGATACCTTCCTTTGTCGTGGCTAAATAATATTCCATTGTGTATATATATCACCTCGTTTAATCCATTCATCCATTAGTGAGTATGCCTGGGCTACTGTGAATAATACTGTGATAACCATAGGAGTGCATACATCTCCTTGAAACCTGTTTTTATTTCCTTTGGGTACACACCCAAGAGCAGAGCTGCTGGACTGTATGGTAGATTTATTTCTTATTTTTTAAGGACCCTCCATACTGTTTTCCATAGAGGTTGAACGAAATTACATTGCCAGCAACAGTGTATTCGGGTTCCCTTTTTTTTACATCCTTACCAGTACCTGCTGTCTACTGTCCCCTTGATGATAGCCACTCTAACAAATGTAAGGTGATATCTCATTGTGGTTTTGAATTGCATTTCCATGATGATTAACATTGGTGGGAATTTTTTCATATTTCTGTTGGCCATTTTGATGTCCTCTTTGGAGAAATATATCTACTTAGTTCTTCTGTTCATTTATAATCTGATTGTTATTAAGTTGACCGACTTCCTTAAATATTTTAGATATTAACCCTTATCCAATACATGGTTTGCAAAAGTTTTCTCCCATTGTATAGGTGGTCTTTTCAATTTGTTAATTATATCTTTTGCTATTCAGAAGATTTTAGGTTTGATTCAGTCCCATTTGTTGATTTTTTTTTCTTTTTTCTGTGTGCTTTTGGCATCATGTCCCAAAAATGACTGCCAAGATCAATATCTATTAGCTTCCTCCCCATGTTCTCATTTAGAAGTTTTATGTTATTAGGTCTTATATTTAGGTCTTAGATCCATTTTGAGTTAATATTTGTGAGTGGTATGAGACAGGGATCCAATTTCATTGTCCTGCACGTATTTCTTCAATTTTCCCAGCACAACTTGCTGAAGAGATTATCATTTTTCCATTGGGTATTCTTGGCTCCCTTGTCAAATATTAGTAGACCATATATGTAGGATTTAATTGTAGGCTCTCTATTCTGTTCCATAGTCTGTCTATTTCTGTGGCAGAACTATACTATTTTTATGACTATGGCATTATGGTATAGTTTGAAATCCTGAAGTATGATAACTCTAGCTTTACTCTTTTTCCTTAAAATTGCTTTGGCTATTCAGGGTCTCTTATGGTTCCAAGCAAGTTTTAGGATTGCTTCTTCTGAAGAAATGCTTAAAGAATGCTTTTAGAACTTTGATGTGGATTATGCTGAAAATGTAGATGACTTTACCCAGTATGCCCAATTTAACAATATTAATTTTTATGATTCATGCACACAGGATGTCTTTGCATTTGTATCTCAGTAAAGTTTTGTACTTTTCATTGTACAGATCTTTCACTTTTTAAATTAAATCTATTCCTAAATATTTTATTGTTTTGATGCTATTGTGAATGGTATAGTTTGATTTATTTTGAAGATGCTTCACCATTTGTGTAGAAAAATACAACCAATTTCTTCATATTGATTTTGTTTCCTGACACTCACTAAAATTTTGAATTCCAACAGTTTTTCAACTGATTCTTTGGGAACTTCTATATAGATGATCTTATTAGAAAATAACAATTTTACTACTTCTGTGGATGCCTTTTATTTTTTGTATTTCCTATTTGCTCTAGCTAGAATTTCCACAATTATTTTCAATAAGAGGGGTGAGAGTGTTTCTAATATTAGAGGAAAGGCTTTCAATTCTCTCCATTGAGTATGTTAGCTGTGTGTTTGTTAAATATGGTGTTTATTATTTGATATATGTTCCTTCTATACTCAATCAGTTAAGGGTTTTTATCACAAAAGTATGTTGTCTTTTGTGATACTGTCAAATGCTTTTTCTGTTATATATAAGATAGCCATGTGATTTTTTCTTCCCTTTAATTAATCTGCATTACACAGATTAATACATATGTTGAAACATCTCTGCATCTCAGGGATAAATCCCATCTTTTAGTGTGTTCTTGAATTCTGTTTTCTAATATTTTGTAGAGAATTTTTGCTTCTATATTCATCAGGGATATGTGTCTATAGTTTTCTTCTTATCTGGTTTTTGTATCAAAGTAATGCTTGCCTCTTAGAACGAGTTTAGAAATATCATATTATAGTGATTTTTTATGGTGTTTGATGAGAAGTGCCTCTTTTGCTGTATTTGAAGTAGCAGACAACTTTCTTATTAAAGAAAGTCTTTCTTTACTTTGATTCTAACAATACAACATATTGGGAGTTAGGAAGTTTCCTTTTGTTTTCCAGAGGTGGCATTGTGACATAATCTTGGTTTATATTACCAGAACTGACTCTCTGCTAAGGCTGGGAGCATGCACATTTAAAAAAAAAAAAAAAAAAAAAGGAAGAAGAAGAAGAAGAATATGGCGGCAGCAGAGCAGAAGGCAGTGTGTACTTAGCACTTCGGGCTTTGGGTGTGCCCATGGTCCAATAGGGGGATCCACAAGTAGGGTGGTCCCAGAGGTCCATGGGCAGTCCTCTTCACTCCTAGAGAGACTTCGGAGGATGCTTTCCTTAGTACTCTTTGCCTACTTCCCTTTCTTTTTCCTCCTACTAGTCTATGTGGTCTCTCTTCAGAGAGACCAACTGGTCCCTCTAGCTGCAGCGCGTGTGGCTGAGCAGACCTCCCACTCACCACCTCCACCCACCACTTCCTCTGACAGAAGGATGGTGATGGATCACCACCAGACTGGCTGCTGTCACTGCCTTTGCGGCTGCCAGCTCTGCAGTCACAGTCCTTGCTCTGCTACTTCCTCTGTGGTCCAATAAACTCACTTTGGGTGCACAGATGGATGGATCTCTCAGGTGTCCTGATATGATGCAGAGGCCCTTTTTTCAGTTATGGTTGTCTGATTAGTTGCAAATCAAGGGAGAGGGAAAGGAATAATAACTTATATGGCCATGATCCTGACATCACTTTACCAAATGAGTATTATTTTTTAAATAAAACAAGTTTCATTTATAAAAAAGCTTTCATTTCAAAATGTGCATTAATAGTGAGACTACTCTATATCTACATTTAGAGTGATGTTGTCCCTCTTATTATATTAGAGGCTCAACACCTGACAGCACAATTCTTGGGGCTATTGGTGGCTTTGCCTGTTACTGCATTGCCCTATAAAGTATTAGGTCTCCCAGTGCTTTAGTTTCATCATCGATAAAATTAAAATTATATCCAGGACTTTCTTGATGCCCAGAAACGTTCCAGATTTCAAACAAAAAGGCAAGTAAATGAGTGCTAAAATTAAATTATAAATTTAAGTTTCCCTGGGTCACGTCCTTATCTGAACTCTGCAGGCAACACAGACATATGGAAATGGAGAATTACTCAGCTGTGACCGAGTCCTTTCTGGTGGGGCTTTCCAAATACCCAGAACTTCAGTTTTCTTTGTTCACGTTCTGCCTCATCCTGTACATGATAATCCTCCTGGGAAATAGCTTCCTCATTATCATCAGCATCCTAGATTCTCACCTCCACACCCCCATGTACTTCTTCCTTGGGAACCTCTCATTCTTGGACATCTGTTACACATCGTCCTCCATTCCTCCAATGATCATCATATTTATGTCTGAGAGAAAATCCATTTCCTTTGTTGGCTGTGCTCTGCAGATGGTTGTCTCCCTGGGGCTGGGCTCCACTGAGTGTGTCCTCCTGGCTGTGATGGCCTATGATCGGTATGTGGCCATCTGCAACCCCCTGAGGTACCCCATCATCATGAACAGGATGCTGTATGTACACATGGCTGTATGGTCCTGGACCATAGGCTGTTTGAACTCCTCCGTGCAAACAGTCCTGACAATGGTGCTGCCTTTCTGTGGGAATAATGTCATAGACCATCTTACCTGTGAGTTACTGGCTCTTCTTAAACTCATTTGTACAGACACCACCGTCAATGTGCTTATCGTAACAATAGCAAGTATCATTTTCTTGGTGATTCCCCTATTGCTAATTTTTATTTCTTACGTTTTCATTCTCCATACCATCTTAAGACTTAACTCCACTGAAGGGAGAAAGAAAGCCTTTTCAACCTGTTCAGCCCACCTTGCTGTAGTAATTTTATTCTATGGTTCAGCACTTTTTATGTACATGAAGCCCAAGTCGAAGGACACAAAAACATCTGATGAGATCATTTGGCTTTCTTATGGAGTGGTAACCCCAATGTTGAATCCCATCATCTATAGCCTGAGAAATAAGGAGGTGAAAGAGGCCATCTGCAAAAGCTTGGCTAGACAATTCCACTCATGGAAAATATGAAAGAGTTTAAGAAATCTGATATCTACATTTGGGAAAAACATATATTTTGATATTCACAGATGAAGCTGCAGAACTCAGTATGATAACATTATTATTATAAAGCCAAATCCAGCATTCTCATTTTTGCAACAGTAAACATCCTTGTAAGTCTTTCTAGTTATAGGCATCTATGCCTCTTGGTCCTATAGAGACCATGATGGATACTGTTCCTAATGAATATCTCTTTTTATGTCTCTCTGTATCTTACTCTGTGCCTTACTCTCTGTAGCATTCTTGCTCTTTCTCTCTCACCTTCATCCCCCATCCACTCTCTCTCCCATCCATCCTCCCTCCTTCTTATATCTTTCTCTTTCATCTCTCTCTTCCTATCATCTTTCTCAGTCTCTTGAGGTATACATTGTTTTGGTTTGTCCAGCATCCCTTCATCTTGTCAAAGAATGCATCTTTTCATTTTGAGGACTGAACTATCTCCCATTCTCAGTCCATAATTTGCTATATAGGCCTGACTTCACTACTTGGATGGAATGATAATCATAAAACACAAACTGGGTCAATGACAAATGAATATCCATCCCAGCCACAGTGATTCACTCAGGGTGGTATGTGACCTAAGCCATGCTAATCAGACTTCACTGCTGCAATGTTGCCTTAATAGCTAAAAAAAGCCAATTTATCCTTAGCTCCTTGTGCTAAGGCCTATTCATTTCCTTTTTCTACGAGCATTAGGCCTAATATATATGACTAAAAGCACTCCTCATTGTGGTCCTTCCCCAAAGAAAAAGCAAGTCCACTCCCCAAAACAGATGGAAATTTCTACTAATCACTACAGAAAAGAAGTTCAGGCAGCTTTTTTAAAACTATGAGTTCTCACTATCATGCCAGTGATTTAGAAACACTGGGCCCCAGAACCTTGTCATATGTATATGTCATTAACTTCAAGAATAACAAGTATGCAATTAAAAAAATGATACCTGCATCATCATCTTCACCTATCCAATGAAATGAAGGATTTCATGGCAAAAGATATCAGGCAAAACTTTTCTTTTTTGGCCACCCCATTGTATGTGGAGCTTCTGGGTCAGGGATCAGATCTGAGCTGCAGCTGCAAATTAAGCCACAGCTGGGTCAACACTGGAACCTTAACACACTGTGCTGGGTTGGGAATTGAACCTGCACCCCAGTGCTCCCAAGATGCTGCCAATCCTGTTGCACCACAGCAGGAGTTCTAAGGCAAACCTTTGAGACATATTATCAACCAAGGCATTTCATATCCTCATTGTCATCCAAAGACCTTGACTTCAATTATCTATAGAATTCCGCATCCAGTCCTGGATATCAAAATCAGATGTAATTTATCCTATCTTCGTCCAAGATAAAGAAGTTTCTAACCTACCAAATAATATTTAAAGCTCAATTAACACAGCTATCAAATTTCACAGAAATACAAGCACTTGGTTCCACACGCTATACTTGAATACCGCTAAAACATCCATAATAGGCTGTAATCTATCCTTTCTTACACACCTGTAGTAATAGGGAGCTCATCATTTCCCAAGGGAATCTAGTTATTAACTGTGGGAAACACCCTTTTATATGAAATCAAAATCTGTTCTACATTTTCTACTTTTTATTCTCAGTTGTAGTCTTTGGGACAATAACACTTGAGCTTATTATTAGAAAAGGAGGTTATATTTTAGAGTAGGCTATTAGCTCTCAGAACTAACAGAAATAATTCAGTTCTTTCAACAATATATGAGTGGCTACATTCCTCTATATAATGACAAACAATATGAACATTAGTATCTGATATGGGATTTTAACACAGACCTCTTTTATACTAAAGGCCATATAAACCCATTTTTTATCTATTACTGAATGGACCATAGCTCTTGCCTCTTGCAACCTTTTAGCTTGGATGTTACAATAATGTTCTAAGCAATTTCACAATCTATGATTTTTTCCTAATTCTATACAGTATGTCTACCTTCTAAATTAATCTTCCTAATTCATCATCACTATTAAAAAATTTACATTGACCTTCTATCAAAAATATAAACACACTGACCAGATATTAATGTTTCTCCACAAATTGGACACCACCTAAAATTCCAATATTGTCTCATAGGGGAAACTCATTCATTCTCCTTGTTATAGTGAATCACCAATAAACTGATGAAATCGAATCTATAGCCACATGCCATATTTCTCTCTTGAGTGTTTTACAGCAGTATCTCATCTAAGTGTAGTAAGTAAAGCACATTGGAGTTCCCATTGTGGCATAGCAGAAACAAATCGGACCAGGAACCACAAGGTTGTGGGTTCGATACCTGGCCTCTCTCAGGGGGTTAACAAGCCAGCGTTGCTATGAGCTGTGGTATCGGTTGCAAACGCAGCTCAGATCTGGCATTGCTGTGGCTCTGGCATAGACCAGTAGCAACAGCTCTGATTAGACCCCTAGCCTGGGAACCTCCACATGCTGCAGGTGCGGCCTTAAAAAGACAAAAAAAAAAAAAAAGCACATTTTCTTTTACTCATTATGTAAATTTATACAATGTTGTCTTCCTATTTTCTCATTATGAAATGTTTCTTTTTCAGGAGTTTTTCCTGGCTCTTGAAACAATTTCCAAAATTCTTAAAGTGAGAGATCAACATCAGCAAGATGACAGAATAAGAAGTCCCCAGCCCTAGTTCCATAACAGAATCATAGATTTAGCAACAATCTGCAAACAAAAGTCTCTCTGTGGGAGCTTCAGGATCTAGTTAGACAGTTGCTATACACCAGTGGAGCCTAACTAAGACTGAGGAAAATTTTTTGAGAAAGCAGGCCAACACCTCACTAGCAGGCCCACCAACTGTGGACATAGTTGCAGACCCAGAAGCAAACTTAACCCCCTATAGACTTGGTTCTGCTTGTCCTTGGTTCTGCCACCAACTCTTCTCTTATGTAGAGTTAGTAGGAACGATGCCTAAAACACCCCCAGCAATAAGTCCCCAAATCTCAGTCCTGACTGCAAACCTGGAAGCAGTCCCATGATCAAGCACCAGCCCCAGCTCACCATGATCTTGGAAGCAGTTTCATCTACCCAGCACATGAGTCACGTACACCCATACCATTTGTAACAGGCCCACCAACCACGGACCCTACTGCAAACACAGCAGCAGCCCTTTGACCCACCTCCAGCTCTATTTAACTACAATCCTGGAGGCAGTCCAGGTTGTCTAGGTATCCAACAGGAGAAGATCCATATCTTCCAAAATCAATCTATAAAGACTAGAAGAGGGGACAGCTCCTTCAAATACATGGACACAAAAACAAAACTATAAGGATAACAAAGAAAGATGACACATTCAAGGAACGTAATGAAGCTTCAATAACCAGTCCTAAAGAAATGGAGAAGCAAGAACTGTTTGACAAAGAATTTTTTAAAAAATCTTAAAGAAGCTCAATGAGCTACAAGAAAACATGGATGGATAACAAATGAAATCACGAAAACAATGAAAAAAATGAGAAGAAGAAATAGGTAAAGAAATAGAAACCATGAAAAAAATAACCAAACAATCCTGGAACCAGAGAATACAATGACTGAAAAAATGAAAAATTAATTACAGAGCTTGAATATACACAATCATGTAGAATAAAGAATCATCAAACTCACAACAAATGTGGAGAAAAGGGAACCCTCCTACACTTGCTGGTAAGAAGGTAAATTGGTACAACCACTATGGAATACAGTATGGAGGTTCGTCAGAAAACTAAATATAGAACTACCAGCAATTCCACTCCTGGGCATATATTTAGACAAAACTATAATTCAGAAAGATACATGCACCCCTATGTTTTTTTTAAATTTTTTATTATAGTAGATTTACAATGTTCTGTCAATTTCTGCTATATAGCAAAGTGACCCAGTTTACACACACACACACACACATTCTTTTTCTCATATTATTTCCCATCATGTTCCATCACAACTGATTGGATATAGTTCTCTATGCTATACATCAGGACCTCAAGGATTATCCACTCCAAATGCAATAGTTTGCATCTACTAACCCCAAGCTCCCAGTCCATCCCACTCCATCCCTCTCTGCAACCACAAGTCTGTTCTCTATGTCCGTGAGTTTGTTTCTTTTCTGTAGATAAGTACATTGCATGGGCTCTTATGTTCACTGCAGCACTATTCACAATAGCTAAGACATAGAAACAACTTAAATGTCTATTGACAGATGAATAGATTAAGAAGTTGTGGTACGTATACACAATGTAATACCATTCAGCCATAAAAAAGAATGAAATACCATTCACAAAAACATGGATTCAACTAGAGATTATCACACTAAGTAAAGGAAGTCAGAAATAGAAAGACAAATACCATATGATATCACTTATACATGGAATCTAAAACGTCACAAATGAACCTATCTACAAAACCAAAGGAGACACACAGACAATAGGCTTGTGATTGCCAAGGGGGAAAGGGGAGGGACTGGCAGTTTGAGGTTAATAGATGTAAACCATTATATTTAAAATGAATAAACAGTAAGGTCCTACTGTATAGCACAGGCAACTACATCCAGTCTCTTGAGATAGACATTGATGGAAACAATATTTTAAAAAAGAATGTTTGTGTGTGTGTGTGTGCGTGTGTGCATATATGTGTGTGTGTGTGTGTGTGTGTGTATAAATATGTATATATAAACTGAGTCACTTTCCTATATAGTAGAAACTGGCACAACACTGTAAATCAACTATACTTTAATAAAAAATAAATTATCAGCAAACTCTAAGATAAGTCATTTGAAACTATCTCATTAAAGAAACAAAAATAAAAAAGGAATTGAAAGAGCGAAGAAAGCATGGCACTTATGGTTCATGATCAAAGAATCACCACACACATTATGGGAGGCACAAAAAGAGAACAGAAAGAGAAGGAGCCAGAAAGCTTTTAAAAGAAATCATGAATGTAACTATTACATATCAGGAAGAAAAATGGACAACCAGATTCATGAAGGCAAAAAACTTTCCAAATATGTGTTTCCCAAAGAAATCTAAACGAAGACATATTAAAAGTTAATAGTCAAAAGTCAAAGAGTAAGAGAGAATTTTGAAAGCAGCAAGAGAAAAGCAGATTGTCACATACAAGTAATTCTCCATAAGAATTTTGCAGATTTCTCAGCAGAAATTGTGCAGCCTGGAGAGTAAGATTATATACTCAAACTACTGAAAGAAGAAAACTGCCAACCCCAAATACTTTACCCAGCCAAACTATCCTTTAAGAATGTATAAAGAGGAGTTCCCATCATGGCACAGCAGAAACAAATCCAAACAGGAACCATGAGGCTGTGTGTTCAATCCCTGGCCTTGATCAGTGGGTTAAGGATCCAGCATTGCCATGAGCTGTGGTGTAGGCTGCAGACACAGCTCAGATTCCACATTGCTATGACTGTGGTGTAGGCTAGCGGCTACAGCTCTAACTGGACCCATAGCCTGGGAACTTCCATATGATGTGGGTGAGGCCCTAAGAAGCAAAAAAAAAAAGAAATAAAAAAGAATAAAGAAAGATAAGCACTTTCCCAGACACACAAAAACCAAAGGAGTTCATCACTTTCAGTTCTTAAAGTCAAAACTAAAAGATGCTAAACAACAGCATGACAGTACATGAAATATTAATATCATTGCTAATGATAAATATGTATACAATCATGGGTCATTACACACTATAATAGTGGCATGTAAATTAGTTTTAATACAACCATATAAATTAAAAGATGAAAGTAGTCTTTTCTATAGTAGTATAACTATAACCACAGATATTTGTTAATAAAAACATGGTATAAAAAAGAAGCAAAATCTGGATTTCTCTGGTGTTACAGTAGGTTAAGGATCCGGCATTATCACTGCAGTGGCTCTCATCACTGTGGTGGCACAGGTTTGATCCCTGGCCCAGGAACTTACACATGTGGGCACAGCCAAAAAGAAATTATATAAAGGGGGACAGTAAAGTGTAAACTTTCTACATGCAGCTGTGTTAAGTTGTACCAGCTTAAAAGAGACTACTGTAATTTTAAAATGTTGATACAAATCCAATGGTAAACAGAGAAAAATATAGTAGATATTCCAAATAAGATAAACAGATGGCCAACAAGCACATGAAAAAATGCTCAACATCTTTGATAATTAGAGAAATGCAAATCAAAACTACCATGAGATACCACCTCACACCAGTCAGAATGGCCATCATTAACAAGTCCACAAACAACAAATGCTGGAGGGGGTGTGGAGAAAAGGGAACCCTCCTGCACTGTTGGTGGGAATGTAAGCT
>PVHT021183634.1:27630463-27685993 GCA_004024745.2 Catagonus wagneri | reverse complement strand
CACTATTCACAATAGCCAAGACATGGAAACAACCCAAATGTCCATCGACAGATGACTGGATTAGGAAGATGTGGTATATATACACGATGGAATACTATTCAGCCATAAAAAAGGATAAAATAATGTCATTTGCAGCAACATGGATGGAATTAGAAACCCTCATACTGAGTGAAGCAAGTCAGAAGGAGAAAGACAGATGCCATATGAAATCACTTATAACTTGAGTCTAAAACACTGCACAAATGAACATCTCAACAGAAAAGAAAATCACGAACTCAGGGAACAGACTTGTGGTTGCCAAGGGGGTGGGGGAGGGGTGGGGAGGGAATGGGGATAACTAGTGCTTTAATGATGGAATAGCAAGGAGATCCAACTGTATTGCACGGGGAACTATATCTAATTACATGTGACAAATCCATATATGTACATGTAATCGGGTCACCACATGGTGCAGTGGGAAAATCTGTCAGAAATCTGTAAACCAGCTATAATGCAAAAATAAAAAAAAAGTAAAAAAAAAATAAAAAAGAGAAAAGAATCAAAGAATACCACTGGAAAAAAAAGCATAAAACCACAAAGACAAGATATAAATAGGAGAGCTATGAAAGAAACAGAAAACAATTAACAAAATGACAATAGTAAGTCCTTACCTATCAGTAATTACTTTAAATGTAAACGAACTAAATTTCATAATCAAAAGACAAAGAGTTCCTGAATGGATTAAAAAAAATGATACTCAGCTATGTCACCTACAAGAGATTCACTTTAGATTTAAGGACACAAATAGGCTGAAAGTGATGGAGTGAAGAGAGACATTTTATGAAAATGGTAAGCAAGATAGAGAGGTAGCTCTATATATATAGAATATAGACTTTAGGTCAAAAATTATCACAAGCAACAAAGAAAGGCATTATACAATGAAAACAGAATCAATACCACACTGTCTTGATTACTGTGGCCCTGTGATACTGCCTGAAGTCTGGGAGAGTTATGCCTCCTGCTTGGTTTTTGTTCCTCAGGATTGCTTTGGCAATTCTGGGTCTTTTGTTTTTCCATATAAATTTTTGGATTGTTTGTTCTAGTTCTGTGAAGAATGTCATGGGTAATTTGATAGGGATTGCATTGAATCTGTAGATTGCTTTGGGTAGTATGGTCATTTTTACAATATTTATTTTTCCGGCCCATGAGCATGCAAAATCTTTCCATTTCTCTGTAGCTTCTTTGATCTCCTTGATTAATGTTTTGCAGTTCTCTGCACATAAGCCTTTCACCTCCTTGGTCAGGTTTATTCCCAGGTATTTGATTTTTTGGGGTGCTATTTTAAAAGGTAACATACGGAACAATGGAACAGATTAGAGAACCCAAAAATAAACCCAGATGCCTACGGTCAATTGATCTTTGACAAAGGAGGCAAGAACTTAAAATGGGAAAAAGAAAGTCTTTTCAGTAAGCATTGCTGGGAAACTTGGACAGCTGCATGCAAATCAATGAAACTAGAACACACTCTCACACTATGCACAAAAATAAACTTTAAATGGCTTAAAGACTTAAATATAAGACAAGACACCATCAAACTCCTGGAAGAAAACATTGGCAAGACATTCTCTGACATCAACCTTACAAATGTTTTCTCAGGTCAGTCTCCCAAAGCAACATAAATAAAAGCAAAGATAAACCAATGGGACCTAATCAAGCTGAAAAGCTTTTGCGCTGAAAAGCTTCTGCACAGCAAAGGAAACCAAAAAGAAAACTAAAAAACAACTTACAGAATGGGAGAAAATTGTTTCAAATGATGCAACTGACAAGGGCTTAATCTCTAAAATATACAAACAACTATACAACTCAACCACAAAAAAGCCAACAACCCAAATGAAAAATGGACAAAGGACATGAATAGACATTTCTCCAAAGAAGATATACAGATGGCCAACAAGCACATGAAAAAATGCTCAACATCACTGATGATTAGAGAAATGCAAATCAAAACTACCATGAAATACCACCTCACACCAGTCAGAATGACCATCATTAATAAGTCCACAAACAACAATTACTGGACAGGGTGTGGAGAAAAGAGAACCCTCCTGCACAGTTGGTGGGAATGTAAGCTGGTACAACCACTATGGAAAACAGTATGGAGGTACCTTTGAAAACTATGCATAGAACTACCATATGACCCAGCAATCCCACTCTTGGGCATATATCCAGACAAAAATTTCCTTGAAAAAGACACTTGCATGCGCATGTTCACCACAGCACTATTCACAATAGCCAAGACATGGAAACAACCCAAATGTCCATTGACAGATGATTGGATTAGGAAGATATATACACGATGGAATACTATTCAGCCATAAAAAAGGATAAAATAATGTCATTTGCAGCAACATGGATGGAATTAGAGACCCTCATACTGAGTAAAGCAAGTCAGAAGGAGAAAGATACCATATGATATCACTTATAACTAGAATCTAATTTACTGCACAAATGAATCTTTCTACAGAAAAGAAAATCACGAACTTGGAGAACAGATGTGTGGTCGCCAAGAGGGTGGAGGAGAGGGTGGGAGGGTATGGGAATCTGGGGTTAACTATTGCCTCGGGGATGGAAAAGCAAGGAGATCCAGCTGTATAGCTCAGGGAACTATGTCTAATCACATGTGACAAATCCATATATGTACATGTAACCGGGTCACCACGCGGTGCAGTTGGAAAATTTGACAGAAATCTGTAAACCAGCTATAACAGAAAAATAAAAAAAAATTTAAAAAAAAGGAAGTAGTAAATATGAGGCTAAATAAAATAGACTTTGGCATTATTGTAAAAAAAAGAAAATAGAATCAATTTTTCAGGAAGATATGACTATTACAAATATATATGTACCCAATGTCAAAGCACTTAAATATAAAAAGCAAACTGACAAATCTAAAGGGAGAAATTCATAGCAATAGAATAACAATAGGGGACTTCCACACCCCACTTTCTAAAATGGATAGTTAATCTAAACAAAGTCAGAAAGGAACAGCAGACTTAAAAAACACTATCACCAAATGAAACTAACAGATGTGTATGGAACATTCCATTCAATAGCAGCAGAATATTCATCCTTGTCATATGGAAAACGCTCCAGGATAAATCCCATGTTAGGTCAGAAAACAAGTCTTAACATACTTAAGACTAAAACCATCTAAGTATCTTTTCTGAGCGAAATGGAATGAAACTAGAAATAAATAATAGAAAATGGAAGAGTAATAAATACATAGAAAAAACACAATCTTAAACAACTATTGGGTCAAAGAACAAATAAAAAAGAAAATTAGAAAAAGATCTCAAGACAAACAAAAACAAAACTACAATACAAAAAAATGAGATGCATCAAATGTATCACTAAAATGGAAGTTTAGAGTGATCAACACTACACAGAAAAAGAAAAAGTTCCCCAGCTCCACAGCAAAAAAGCCAACAAGCCAACTGAAAAAAGGGCAAAGGACATGAATAGACATTTCTCCAAAGAAGATATACAGATGGCCAACAAGCACATGAAAAAATGCTCAACATCACCGATGATTAGAGAAACACAAATCAAAACTACCATAAGATACCACCTCACACCAGTCAGAATGGTCATCATTAATAAGTCCAAAAACAACAATTTCTGGAGGGGGTGTGGAGAAAAGGAAACCCTCCTGCACTATTGGTGGGAATGTAAGCTGGTACAACCACTATGGAAAATAGTATGGAGGTACCTTAGAAAACTATACATAAGAACTACCATATGACCCAGCAATCCCACTCTCGGGCATATATCTAGATAAAGCTTTCCTTGAAAAAGACACTTGCACACGCGTGTTCATTGCAGACATGGAAATAACCCAAATGTCCATCGACAGATGATTGAATTAGGAAGATGTGGTATATATACACGATGCAATACTACTCAGCCATAAAAAAGAATAAAATAATGCCATTTGTAGCAATATAGTTGGAATTAGAGAACTTCATACTGAGTGAAGTAAGTCAGAAGGAGAAAGACAAATACCATATGATATCATTTATATCTGGAATCTAATATACTGCACAAATGAAACTTTCTACAGAAAAGAAAATCACAGACTTGGAGAACAGAGTTGTGGTTGCCAAGAGGGTGGGGGAGGGAGTGGGAGGTTATAGGACTCTGGGGTTAACAGTTGTAGACTATTGCCTTTGCGATGTAAAAGCAAGGAGATCCTGCTATATAGCACCAGGAACTATGTCTAATCACTTATGACAAATCTATATATGTATGTGTAACTGGGTCACCATGCTGTGCAGTTGGACAACTGACAGAATTCTGTAAACCAGGTACAATGGAAAAATTAAAAAAAAGAAAGTTCTTAAACAACCCAAATTTACATCACAAGGAGCTAGAAAAAGAACAAACAAAACTTAGCAGGAGATATTAAATAATAAAGATAGCACAGAAATAAACCAAATATAAAACAGGAAAATAATTTTAAAAATTGATTAAACTAAAAGCTGTTTTTTGAAAGGATAAAGAAACTTGAGAAACTCTTAGCTAGACTAAGAAAAAAAGAATACACCAGTAGAATCAGAAATGGAAGAGGAGACATTACAACTGATGCCACAGAAACAGAAAGGATCATAAAGAACTGGTATGAACAATTACATGCCAACAAATTGGACAGCCTTGAAGAAATGGAGAAAATCCTAGAAACACATATCTTACCAAGAGTGAATCAATAAGAAATAGAAAGCCTGAACAGACTAAAAACAAATAAGGGACTGAAGGAGCAATCAGAAAAACTCCCAAAAAAGGGAAGCACAGGGCCAGATGCCTTCATGTGTTAATTCTACCAAATATTTAAAGAATTGATAACAATCCATTTTAAACTCTTGCAAATGACAAAAACAGAACACTTCCAAACTCATTCTGAAGTCAGTATCACTCTGATACCAAAGCCAGGAAAATATATCACAAGAAAATAAAACTACAGGGCAATATCCCTGATAAACATACATGAAAAAATCTCAATAAGATATGATCAGGTTGAATACAAGAACATGTTAAAAGAATAAATACACCATAACAAAGTGGGATTTATCCCTAGGATGCAAGGATGGTTCAACTTATGCAAATCAATCAATGTAAATATATCAAATAAAGTATAAAAACTAAATGATTATCTCGATAGACTCAGAAAAAGCATAAAAATTCAAAAACTTTCAAGATAAAAATTCTCAACCCATTAGGTGTGAAAGGAACGTATCTCAAAACAATAAAGACAATTAGTGAAAAACCCACAGATAACATAATACTCAACAATGCAAAGGTAAAAGCTTTTCCTCTAAGATCCTGGACAAGGCAAGGATGTCATCTTGCCTTTCTTATTCAACATAATACCAGAAATCCTAGCTGGAGCAGTTAAGTAAGAAAAAGAAATAAAAGATATCCAAATCGGAAGAGAAGTAAAACTATAAATATTTATAAATAGCATAATCTTACACATAGAAACTCTACAGGCAACACAAAAAAAAAAGAATAAGCAAATTCAGTTAAGTCACAGAGTACAAAACCAGTTGTATTTCTATATACTAATAACAACCTATCTGAATAAGAAATTAAGGAAACAATTCCATTTACAATAGCATCATAAAGAATAAAATACTTAGGAATAAACTTAACAAGGAGGTAAATGACTTACACAGTGAAAACTAAAATATTGATGAAAGAAATTTAAAAAGACACAAATAAATGGAAGGACATTTGTGTTCATGATTAGTAGCTAATTTTGTTAAAATCCCCATATTTATCAAAGTGACCTACATTCAAAACAACCTCTATCAAAATTCCAATAACATTTTTACAAAATTATAAAAAATAATCCTGAAATTATTTGGAATTACAAATTACTTGAAAGGACAAAGCAATTCTGAGCAAGAAATCAGAACTTCTGGCTTTAAATTATACTGTAAAGCTACAATAATCAAAACAGTACAGTGGTTGCATAAAAACAGCCATGTAGACCAGTGGAACAAAAGCAATAACCCATTCATAAACACACACATATAAGGTCAAGACTGGGGGAATGACAGTCTCTTCAATAAATGATTTTGGTAAAACTGGATAGCCAAATGCAAAATAATCAAATTGGACCCTCATCTTACACCACAGACATAAATCAACTCAAAGTGGATTAAGACAAATATAAAACCTGAAACAATAAAACTCTTAAAAATAGAGCAAAAACTTCTAGATACTGGATTGGGCAATGATTTTTTTACATATAGCATCAAAAAACAGGCAATAAAAGCAAAAACAGAAACACGGAATTGAATCAAATTAAAAAGCTTCTGCACAGAAAACAAAAACATGACAAGGTAATCTATAGAATGGGAAAAAAATATTTGCAGGTTATATATTTGAAAGGGTGTTAATATCCAAAATATACAAGGAACTCCTAGAACTTAACAGAAAAAAAAACTAATTTATACCATTTTAAAATGAGGAAAAAAACTAGATAAACATTTCTCCAAAGATATACAAATGGCCAACAGGAATATAAAAAAGTGCTCATCATCACTAATCAGGAAAACATAAATCAGAAAACTGTATTATTATTTCATCCATCAATTCTACTTCTAGATGTATAACCAAAGGACTCAAAACCTGAATCTCAAAAAGATACCTGCTCTCCCATGTTCACTGCAGCATTATTAACAATAGCCAAAACAGAAAACAACCTAAATGCGTATCAACAGATGAGTGGATAAAGAAAATGTGGTACAGGGAGTTTCCATAGTGGTTCAGGGGTAATGAACCCAACTAGGATCCATGAGGACACAGGTTTGATCCCTGGCCTCACTCAGTGGGTTAAGGATCCAGCGTTTCCGCAAGCTGTGGTGTAGACTGCAGACATGGCTCAGATCTGGCGTTGCTGTGACTGTGGTGTAGGCCGGCAGCTACAGCTCTGATTTGACCCCTAGCCTGGGAATTTCCATATGCCATAGTGGAAGCCCTAAAAAAAAGAAAAAAAATGTGGTATATACTCACAATGGAGTGTTCCTCAGCCTTAAAAAAAGAAAAATAAAAAGGAAATCTTGCCATTTGTGATAATACAAATGGATCTGGAGGATATTATGTACGGGGAAATAAGCCAGACACAGAAAGGCAAATACTATGTCACTGCCCTTATATGTGGAATCTAAAATAGTCAGAAACATGGAAACAGAGAGTAAAATGGTGGTTGCCAGGAAATGAGGGGAGGAGGAAATGAGGAGGTGTCAGTCACATGGTAAAGTTTCAGTTACAGAGAATTAACAAGTTATAGAGATCCACTGTACACCATAGGGCCTATGATTAACAATATTATATTTCCACTTAAGACTTTGCTGAATGGGTTTAATCTTGTGTTAAGTGCTCTTACCACAAAAGAAAAAAAGGGGGGGGGCAGGAAAAAATTTTTAGAGGTGACAGATAAGTTTACAGTATTTAGAGTGATGTTGGTTTCACGAGCATTTACTTACCTCCAGAATATTAATTTGAACAAATTGTGTCTACTCTTTTTTTGTATGTCAATAATATCTCAATAAAGCACTAAAAAAAATTTTAAGAATTAAAATGACTTTCAAAATTGTCCAAGATTTAGATCCCATGTAACTCTTTAGCTTCATCTTTCAGTAAATTTTTACCTCTCCCCACTGTTCTGCATCCCTGCATACTATGTTCTAACAAAACTAAACTTCTTTTTATTTTTAAAGTAAACTTCTTTTCATCATTAGAATATTTTTCTCCCCCTTCCTCTCCCTCTCTCCCTTTCCCTCCCTCCCTCTCCCTCATAATGAAGCTCTTTTTATCCCAAAACCTAAGTGCTGGGCTCAAGTCACTGTATTCTATCATAGCCCATGTTTGTTTGGGCTTTTTGGTTTTTGATGATAGAAGAAAGTAATAATTGAGTCATGTCTTGATTAAAGTCCAAGCTGAAAATCAGTTTCCAATTTCATACTGACATACTACTTTGTGTTATACCACTGACACTCACTGACAGAAAAAATTCAGATCACATCTGTTTACTAATGTAACAGCTGATAAAATATAAGATATACTATGCTTGCAAAACTAGACGTTAAAATCATTTTATCATGCTGTCCGGTGGCAAGACAGTCCCAAAAGATTAGATAAATTTAAAATGTGACATATTTTAAGAATTCTTGACATGATTACAAATATTTCTGGCAAAATTTTATAAAGTTTATACTCCATATAAGAAAATCTAAATGTCTTATGAATACAAAAAACAAATAAATAGTGACAAATACTCAGGCTTTGAGAAATATCAGCATGATTAGATAACTGGATAACTATGAGGCATTTAAATGAAAAAAGAGAAATGTGTCATTGAGGAAGAAGCTAATTTGTTCCCTTCTTTTGAGGAAACAAGGCAGCATTTAGTGTGACTTACTAATTAAAAAGCTCAAATATCTGAATTTTTAAATTAAATAAAATGACAGGATTTTTATCACACACACCAAGAAATTACTCTTTATTAAAGCAGTCTTTACAAGATCCCCTAAGAAAAGATTTTTTTCTGATATTAAAAAAATATTTTTTAAACCCACAGAAAACTTGTCAAGTTAAATGTATGATGCAAGATAAGATTACAATTGAGGCAGGAACAGCAAATGAATTTTTTAAAGTATCATTATGAATTTCCTTATACTTCTTTTAGGGAAAAAAGTTATCCAATTTAAAAAGAGTAACTTTTAATAGATTGTTTACAACTCTAACAGGGGAGTAATGAAAAATAAATTTTAATGATCCCTTTGAAATTTAGTTTCCTATACCAAACAGTTATCAGGGTTTCATTGTTATTCCTGGGGGACAGGAAGAAAGGGATTGAGAGGAAAGGAAAAGTATCAGAAGATTTACCAAAATTAAACTCCAAGTAATGAGGAGAAAGTCATCAACAAACTTCTTTCACAGAATATTTTCATCTGCTTTTAACTACTTTGGTGGGAACTACTGACTCTCCAAGGCATGTCAGATTGTACAGACCTTAGCAAAAGGACCTTATTTATTCCTACAGCATTTTCCTGCAATTTCACCTTCAGTACCTATAAGGCCATGCAGATACTTTTGATAATGCCATACCTCTACATTCACACACATACCTATACGGGCATATCTTGTTTTATTCACTTTGCAGATATTGCATTTTTTACAAATTGAAGGTTTATGGCACCCTGTGCTGGGCAAGGCTATTGGCACCATTTTTCCAATATCATTTGCTCATTTTGTGTGTCTGTATCACATTCTGGAGACTCTTAGAATATTTCAAACTTTTTCATTAGTATTATATGATATGTGATCAGTGATACTTGATGCTACAACTGAAACTGTTTCAAGGCACCACAAACCATGCTCACATAAGGCAGAAAATTTAATCAATAAATGCATGTATTCTGACTCTTCCACTAACAAGTTAATCCCGTCTTTATCACTCCCTCTTCTCTGTTATTCCTATTACCTGAGACACAACAATATTGAAATTCAGCCAGTTAATAACCCTACACTCTTTCTTTCAAGTGAAAGAAAGAGCCTTACATCTTTCACTTTAAATTAAAAGCTAGAAATAATTAAGTATAGTAAGGAAGGCAGGCCAAAAGCTGACAAGGCCAAAAGCTAGGCCTCTTGCATCAACCAGTTATCCAAGCTAGTAATGCAAAGGAAAAGTTCTTGGAGGAAATTAAAAATGCTTCTCCACTGAACACATAATAATGAGAAAGTTAAACAGTGTTACAGTGACGAAGAAAGTTTTAGTGACCTGAAGAGATCAAAATTACAACATTCTCTTAAGCCAAAGCCTAATCCAGAGCAAGTCCCTAGCTCTCTTCAATTCTATGAAGGCTAGGAGAAGTGATGAAGATGCAGAAGAAAACTTGGAAGCTAGCAGAGGTCGGTCTATGAAGTTTAAGAAAAGAAGCTATCTCCATAATTAAAAAAAAAAAAAAAAAAAAAAAAAAAAAAAAAAAAAAAAAAAAAAAAAAACGGGTAAAGTGAAGCTGCAAGTGCTGATGTAGATGCAGCAAGTTATCCAGGAGACATAGCTAAGATAATGAATGAAAGCAGCCACACTAAACAAGAGGTTTTCAACGCAGACAAAATATTCTTATACTGGAAGAAGACGCCATCTAGGCTTTTAATAGCTATAGAGAAGTTGATGCCTGGCTTGAAAGCTTCCAAGGACAAGCTGACTCTCCTATTAGGGGATAATTCAACTAGTGGTTGAAGCCAGTACTCACGAACCATTCCAAAAATCCTAGTGCCCTTAAGAATTATGCTAAATCTATTACGCCTGTGCCCCATAAAAGGAACAACAAAACTGAATGACGCCACATCTGTTTACAGCAAGGTTTATGGAGTATATGAAGCCCACTGTTGAGACTTATTGCTTAAAGAAAGATACTCCTTCTAAAATACTAAAGATATACAATGAGGAGTTCCTACCATGGCACAGCAGAAAAGAATCCGACTAGGAACCATGAGGCTGTGAGTTCAATCTCTGGCCTCGCTCAGTGGGTTAAGGATCTGGTGTTGCTGTGAGCGTGGTGTAGGTCACATACACGGCTCAGATCCGTCTTTGCTCTGGCTGTGCTGTAGGCCAGCAGCTGTAGCTCTGATTTGATCCCTAGCCTGGGAACCTCCATATGCCACAAGTGTGACCCTAAAAAGCAAAAAATAAAAATAAAAAGATATACGAGATTAATGTTGTTTCGATCCTGCTAACACAATATCCATTCTGTAGTCCATGGGTCAAGGAATAATTTCAACTCTAAAGTCTTATGATTTAAGAAACACATTTCATAAGGCTATATCTGCCACAGATAATGATTCCTCAGATGGATCTAGATATTAAAAAGAAAAAATAACCTATTTAAGAATCATAAAGACAGGAATGAAATTATCATTATCCCAGACAACATAACTGTCTACAATAGAAAATGAAGAAAAATTATAAACAAATTTTCTGAGTTAATAATGGTTACAAATCAACATTAAAAATTAATTGCATTCCTTGTGTCAATAACAACTGGCTAAAAAAGTATTTTACTCCGTAACTACCATAGTCCTTACTTTTGTAACTCCCAGCAAGATAACTTCCTGGAAACTATTTTACTTTCCACTTAGAGGACTTATTTGTGGATATTTTCTGATCATCTTCTAAGGAAAAAAAAAAAAAGGTATCTTCCTGAAAAGAATCTCAGGAATTCCCTGGTGGCCTAGCAGTTAAGGATCTAGCATTGTGGCGGTTTGATCTCTGGCCTGGGAACTTCCACACGAAAAAAAAAAAAAAAATCCTAAATCTTTATTACAAAAAACAGATAAAGAAACCTAAGCAAAACCAGGGATCTATATTTTATATATAGTTAGAAAATTCAAAAATATTTATCCCCAACAATCTCTCTAAATTTAATGCAATTTTGGAATTCCTGTGGTGGCGCAGTGGTAACAAACCCAACTAGCATCCATGAGGATGTGGGTTCGATCCCTGGCCTCACTCAGTGGGTTAGGGTCTGGCACTGCCGTGAGCTGTGTTATAGGTCGCAGACTCAGCTCAGATCCTGCATTGCTGTGGCTCTGGCATAGGCTGGCAGGTGTAGCTCCAATTCAACCCCTAGCCTGGGAACTTCCATATGCCACAGATGCAGCCCTAAAGGGACAAGAAAATTTTTAATTAATTAATTAAATGCAATTTCTGTTAAAAGTCTAACAAAGTGAGGTTTTCTTTCTCTCTTTGGATATTATTAAGTTTATCCTAAAACTTACATAAAGAATAAAAAAAGACTAAAAGTCACCGAGAAAATATCTCAGAATAAGAATAAGGAGATGGTAATCACTATACCAGATATTAAGACTGACCACAAAGTTGCAGATATTTAGATAATATAGTACTGGCGAAGAGAAAAAGCTAGAGGAATCAACAGAATAGAATAGAGGTCTAGGAATATCCCAGGCATCAATAAGAGTTTGAGAAGATATTATTAGAGGGTTTGCTAATTGCTATAGCATGTAAATATGTACATACCAAATGGACTATTGATAAATTATGCTTGAGAGTTCTCTTGGTGGCACAGTGGAAACAAATCCAACTAGGAACCATGAGATTGTGTGTTCTGTCCCCGGCCTCACTCAGTGGGTTAAGGATGTGGCACTGCCATGAGCTGTGTTGTAGGTCGCAGATGCGACCCAGACTCAACCCCTAGCCTGGGAACCTTCATATGCCAGGGGTGTGCCCTAAAAAGTGAAAAAAAAAGATAAATTATGCTTGGTTATAGATTATTCATACTGACAAACAGAGATAATAGATGCCTACCTGATACTATATCCCATATATAAATTTAAAAATGATTAGTACACTGAAACTAATACAACACTGTCAGTCAACTGTACTCCAATAAATTTTAAAAAGAAAGAAACATTAAATAGCCAAATTCTAGAAAGCAAAGTTCTACAACTTCTATATAAAATTATGGAAGGCTACCTCTATGACATAAGGAATAGTATTTGTTAAATAAGAAAACAAAAAGTGAAAAGTATGACAAAATCAGCCTCTCTAAAGTTCTATATGATAAAAGACACCATTAATAAAAGTTTAAATAGGAGTTCCCCTAGTGGCTCAGGGGAAACGAATCAGACTAGTAATCATGAGGATGCAGGTTCAATTCCTGGCCTCGCTCAGTAGGTTAAGGAGCTATGGTGTAGGTCACAGATGCACTCAGATCTTGCATTACTGTGGTGTAGGCCAGCAGCTACAGCTCAGATTCGACCCCTAGTATGAGAACCTCCATATGCCACGGGTGCAGCCTAAAAAAGAAAGAAAGCAAGCTTAAATACTAAACATAAATGGGAGAATTTATCTTCAGTACACACACACACACACACAAAGGATTAGTCTAGAATATGTTTCTAAAAAATATAATTAATCAAATAAAAAGTCAAATGGTAAATTATGACAATAATATGGAGAAATAAAAAATCTAATTCACTGCCCCTGGGAGTACAAATTAACATTCTGAAGAGCAAATAAACATGATCAGGTAAAATGAATCCCATAAATCCATTTACAGGTATGTACACAAAGAAAGGATGAAGAAAAAGCTAGTCTATGCTACCATCTAGTGGCCTCAGAATATAACAGAAAATGTAACTCCTTCAGTAGTATTTACAAAGGACTCCTGAAAGTACTTGCACAGGGATGCACCAACAGCTTACAAACATGCAGAGTTTATATATGCAGTAACTTCCTTCACTACCCTACTGGGCCAGCATTTGAATTCACATATTCTTCTTCCTTCTGCAGATTTGCATGAACCCAAACTCATGACAAAACCAAGTAGAAATAACTACAGGCAGAGTGTTTCTTATGTTTGTATAATTTCCAACACCCTTCAAATGCTATCTGTTGTTATGGGAGGCCTAAGAACCCTTCCCTAAACAAACCAAGCTAGACTGTATTGATAAGAATATGGTGCAAAAGAGCCCTTATATACTTCTCTTAGGGTTCAAATTTGGAAAAATAGTAAAAATACATATATATCCCAAAGCCAAAATAAAACAAATGATTGTAAACTATTAAAATGCATTTAAAAATAAATATTAGAAAAATGTGAATATGTATATAGACTATGACACAGAAATTCCTCTCCTGGGTATATTCTTTTTTTAATTACTTAATGAATTTTATTACATTTATAGGTGTACAAAAATCATCACAACCAAGTTTTTATAGCATTTCCATCTGAAACCCTCAGTGCATCCCCCCCACCCCCAACCTGTCTCATTTGGAAACCATAATTTTTCCAAGTCTGCGAGTCAGTATATGTTCTGCAAAGAAGTCCATTGTGTCCTTTTTTCAGATTCCATGTGTAAGTGATAGCATTTGATGTCGGTGTCTCATTGTCTGACTGACTTCACTTGGTATGATAATTTCTAGTCCATCCATGTTGCTGCAAATACCGTTATTTCTTTCCTTTTAATATCTGAGTAATATTCCATTATGTATATGTACCACGTCTTCTTTATCCAATCCTCTGTCCATGGACATTTAGATTGTTTCCATGTTTTGGCTATTGTATAGAGTGCTGCAATGAACACTGGAGTACATGTGTCTTTTTGAGCCATGGTTTTCTCTGGATAGATGCCCAGAAGTGGGATTGCTGGATCAAACAGTAATTCTATTTTTAGTTTTCTGAGGAATCTCCATACTGTTTTCCACAGTGGTTGGACCAATTTACATTCCCACCAACAGTGTAATAGGGTTCCTTTTTCTCCCCACCCTCTCCAGCACTTAACTGTTTGTAGATTTTTGATGGCGACCATTCTGGCCAGTGTAAGGTGGTACCTCATAGCGGTTTTGATTTGCACTGGGTATATTCTTTAGCAGTGGTTTTAACCCAAAGGACATCCAGGAATCTAAAGTAGTCAAATTCACAGAAGCAGGGAGGAGAAAGGCGGTTGCCACAGGCCAGGATGAAGAGTAAATGGAAAGTTGTTATTTAGTATAAAGTTTCAGATATTCAGGATGTGTAGGTTCCTGAAAACTGCTATACTTAAAAATATTGTATTGTACACTTAAAGTTTTGTTAAGTGAGGTTATATCTCATGTATGATGTTTTTACCACAAAGAAAAAAAACTTCTTGATGTGGCCAAAAGCATCCAGAAAATGAATGAAGTTACCATCTGTAAGAAAAATGGCACTGGATAAGTTTCCCTTTTACTTGTTTTAAGATAAGAGAAGGACAAAGTCACCACCACTATGGAGTAGATAAAATTCAGATGGAAAACCTCAATCATACTGACTTAGAGATATAGAGGACAAAGTTCAGGAATAGCCAAAGACTGGGAGCCCCAAATTTCTGTGTAAACTCTGCCCAAACACTGGCTGATCCTTAAACTACACATAAGCAGAGTTAAGGATAAAAGACAGACGGGAACAGAGATATCAGTTGCCACCCACCTCAGAGAAGACAACTTTGAAATTTGAGTCCTGTCAAAGTACCGCCTGCTCAAGCAAAACATCAATATTTATAGAAAATTACCTTTCCAAAAACAGTCACAGAAATAGTTTTACTTCAACAGGCTCTTCCGAAACCTTCATAGTCCCCTGATCAAGAGGCAGAATCTGGAGTTCCCAGTGTAGCACAGTAGGTTAAGAATCTGACTGTGGCAGCTCAGGTCACTGCGGAGGCACAGGTTTGATTCCTACAGCGTGGGTCACAGCTGTGGCTTGGATTCAATCCCTGGCCCCCTGGTTTTCCATGTTGTAGGTGTGGCCATGAGAAAAAAGAGAATCTTTTTCTCCATTATGCATCCCCAAAATGCTGAGTGAACACACTTGGCATCAAAATTGTGATGCAAAGAGCCTGGCACATATTTGGATCTTAAAATATAAACAGAATTGTGTTCTTCTAACGAAGGCCTATACAGTTCTGGAATGATGGACGAATATAAGTGCGGATGATATTAAAACACTAAGATATGGAAGTGCATGGCAGGGTCAGGGACCAGAAAGTCAATAGAAGATAAGTGGGGTGAGAGGAGACAGCTGGGAAGCAACGGCAGGAGGGTTATCACACCCTTACATCCGCTTCACCCCAAAAAGAAAAACTGTATCACACTGATCTTCCAGTCTCTAAAATGGGCTTTATGATACATTCTGACATAGGCATTGGCTCTTATTCTCAAGTAGTGAAATGAAGGAATCTTTGATCTTGGTGAGTCCTCTAACCTTGAAAAAGTGAGAAAAAAAAGTGAAAAGTTGCTGAGAAACTAGCAAGAAACTGTTTAATTTCCACTGCTTATATGTTTTTTCTATTAACTATTTAAAGATACTATGAAATTCATTAAAATTACCTAATAAAATAATATGTGAAAATACATATACTATACTACTAATTTTTACAAAGCAGGTAGTGGAGTTCCTGCTGTGGGGCAACAGGATTGGTGGCATCTTTGGAACACTGGGACACAGGTTCAATGCCTGTGCCAATACAGTGGGTTAAGGGATCGACATTATCAGTGGTATAGGTCAAAACTGCAGTTTGGAAAAGATCCCTGGCCCTGGAACTCCATATGTTGTGGGGTGACCAAAAAATAAATAAATAAAATTAAAAGCAGGTAGTAAATCAAGAAACAAGGTGTCCTGTCAGGTGTGTAAATATAGCATCTGAATAGATGTATATCAAAATGTTAATATTTATTTTATAATCATGAATGATTTTCCTGAACTTCTCAGATTTTCCACACTAAGTATATATTATTTGTATAATCAAGAAAGGAATGATTCAGAGAAGAATGAAAATTAATAAGTTAGATACAATTGGTTCTTTGACACATCAGTCCTAATGTATCTAAAAGTTACTTCTGTCTACGTTATTTAAAGACACAACTTTAAATCACCTCAGGGATTACAGAGCCTCTTTGAAGAAAGCAAAGGAGGATTTATATTGGCTACCAGAACCACTATAGGGCCTCTGGAAATATTTAGGGCTCAGAGGTAGGACACTACTTATATGATGCATTAATGTACTATTGCATACAAATTTACAACAGGATGCTCTGTTGAGCAGAAAGCTTTATTTTTTTCTTCTCCCTCACCACTACTAATAGTTGTCTGAGACTCTGAGTTGTCCGAGAGCATGGCTAAAGCTCTAAAACCAAGAAGTTATTCATTGATGAGAAGCAGCACCTATCATAAGAAGTTAGTGAAACACTGATTAAAATGCATGTTTTCCTTGTTTTGAAAACTGAAATCCCTGTTAGCTCTGATATTTGTTGTAAATGGAGAAGATGAGGATCCTATATGAAAGATTTAATAGGGAATAGTAAGACAAAGTTTGGAAGAGATATTTCCAGAAAAGAAAAGATGAATAGGAACTGAGAATTATGAACAATATGTTTTATTTTGAAAGTACGGAATAAGACAATGAAAAAACTAAGGAATTATTGGGTGAAGAAAATACCGTGGATCTACATGAACATAATTTCAATAAGTTACTTTCTCTTATCATTGAAAATGAAAGAATACCATTCTAGGGGTACAGATTAAACTAACAGGTAATGTGCATACAATCTATGCCAAGAACATTCCAGTGTGTAATATCAATCCTCAAAAACCCAAGAAACAGGTACCACAACCCCCATTTTAAAAGGCACATGATGCTAAGAGATATTAAGTGTTTTGTCCCAAGTTTGTACAGCCAAAATGCCAAGGAGCCAAGATTGAAATTTAGGTCCCTCGAGCCAAGCACCTTCCAATAACACACAGTGCTTCTCCTTATCAGCAGTTTTAAGGACAATGGAGTAAGAGGGTTGGGACACAATAGGCTTCAAGAGGCACAGGAAACTATACTTTAGCATAGCCCTAGAGATGGTCAGAGCATGAAGAACAGGAGCTGGGTAAATCAACCCCAGCTATGAGCCTAGCTCACTGAAGTTCCCAGCAACAAAGTGTTCTTGGTTTCCACACAGAAATGTGAATGAAAAAAATCCAAGAATATTCTCAAAACCATGTAGGAAAATGAGAAGAGGCTTTGTTCTAACTAGAACACTAACGTTCATTATTAGAAACTCCAGGGTTCATAAATTTGAACAAGCACTGGAGATCTAGCACCAGCGATGCCTGATATCACAAAAACACTGCTTCATAAACAGGAGGAAAAACAAGCTGAAGTGGAAGATAGGACGCAATACTTAATGCATTCAATTTCCTCCTGAGGGGAGTGAGGCATAGCCTGTTTCAAGAGGTTCCCTGGGTTAAAATCAGGGAGTCTGGGTGAGTACATGTGCCAACTACAATTCTCTTCTATTGGCATACATACGGAGAAGAGTAAATGCTTCATGATCCAAGTCCTCAAGCAGAGTTTGCTGCCCTTCTACAGGCAATGTCCAAAGACGAGCTTCAGTCTAAGATCTGATCCTCTGGAAAGAGATGGCCAAAAAGCAAAGAGCCAAGAAAATGAAACCTTACCTCCTTTTGGCAAAAAATAAAGAAACCAGGGTAATAAAATAGTAAGCACCAGTATCCCCCACACTGCTCACCATGGGTATCTGATCCACCTTATCTTTTTACTGTGCAATGTGACTGGATGTCTTATCAAGTGTATCCTACATCTACTGCCCACCTGGGCCATTCTAAATGCGGGACCCTAGAATTCTGTCCCAAGAATTGAGACTATGTCAGTGCGTCTTCTCAGGGTGGATATTTTTGTGAAGTGAGTGCTTGAAATCAAAACATTAAATGGCATTAAGTCAGTCTATGTAATAAATCAACCAAAAAAATCTCTAATTTCCTTTCCATTAACCGTTTTTACCCTTTCTCGGGTATTAATGAAACCTGGGGACAAAATTCTACAAATTCTCACCACTGTTTTCATCAAAGAAAAACTTTTTAATATTTCTCATTTTTACAATCATAAAATATCCATTCCTTAAAGAAAATATGGAGAATGAGGAAAAATTGAGAATATTAATAATGCACTAAAGTCCCACATTCCAGAGAAACCAGTTAATATTTTTGCTGTGGCTTTTTTCAAACACATGTATATAATTTGTGATCATTTACACAGTTACAAAACTTCCTATTTTAACTAATACTATACCATGGCCATTTTTCTTTCCCTTTTCTCTTCTTCAAGATTATAATTTTCATTGGTTGTATAACATGTTAAGAGTATGTCTTCTCATATGTGTTGCATGACACAAACCAGATTTTATCAAATTTAATTCTAATGACAACTTGACAAATAATTATTGCCTTTTCCTAGTTTATCACGAGTCATGTGAGACTCAGAAAAATTGAGCAATTTCTCAAAGTTATACCCAGGGTAGATGATACAGTGCTAGATTTGTATAATCTTTTAAATAGAAGCCATATTTTTCAAAAAACAGCTTTAATTTAAAATTTTCCATTAATAAAGATGTCCATATATATATTATATTTTAAAATAGTTTGTTCTAAATCTTATTTTGCACTTCCCAGTAGAACTCTTGGGATATTAGTGGCTGCTGTGTGGTTCTAAGATGTTTTTGATTTCTCAAAGCCTCACTTCCATCCTCAATAAAATTGGCATCATATTTCTGCCCTTTCTGATTCTTAGGAATGTGTCAAGAGTCAAGCACAATATTGGAAGTTAAAGTGTGTTAAAAAAATCCACATTATAAATTTAAATTTCCCTGAAACATGTCCTTTTCTAAATCGTGACACTGATACACAGAGATGGGGAATTACTCAACTGTGACTGAGTTCTTTCTGGTGGGACTTTCCCAATACCCAGAGTTCCAGTTTGGTCTGTTTGTGCTCTGTCTCATCATGTACATGATAATCCTCCCGGGAAAAAGCTTCCTCATTATCATCAGCATCCTAGATTCTTACCTCCACACCCCCGTGTTCTTCCTTGGGAATCTCTCATTCTTAGACATCTGCTATACATCGTCCTCCATTCCTCCAATGCTCATCATATTTATGTCTGAGAGAAAATCCATTTCCTTTGTTGGCTGTGCTCTGCAGATGGTTGTCTCCCTGGCGCTGGGCTCCAATGAGTGTGTCCTCCTGGCTGTGATGGCCTATGATCGGTATGTGGCCATCTGCAATCCCCTGAGGTACCCCATCATCATGAACAGGGTGTTGTATGTGCACATGGTTGCATGGTCTCGGATCGCAGGCTGTCTGAACTCCTTTGCAAACAGTCCTGACGATGGTGTTGCCTTTCTGTGGGAATAACGTTATTGATCATATTACCTGGGAGATCCTGGCCCTTCTTAAACTCACCTGCTCAGATATCACCATCAATGTGATTAATCATGACAGTGGCAAGTATTGTTTTACTGGTGATTCCTCTGCTGTTAATTTCA
Source organism: Catagonus wagneri (assembly GCA_004024745.2). Lineage (NCBI taxonomy): Eukaryota > Metazoa > Chordata > Mammalia > Artiodactyla > Tayassuidae > Catagonus > Catagonus wagneri. The sequence continues at coordinate 27,666,084 of PVHT021183634.1, read as the reverse complement.
TCTCCTATGTTTTCATTCTCTCTTCCATCCTGAGAATTAATTCTGCCGAAGGGAGGAAAAAAAGTCTTTTCTACTTGTCCGGCCCACATGATTGTGGTCATCTTACAGCCCTTTTTATGTATATGAAGCCCAAATCAAACAGCACAAACATTTCTGGGCTTTTTTTATGTAGTGGTAACCCCGATGTTGAACCCCATCATCTACAGCCTGAGGAATAAGGAGGTGAAAGAAGATGTGAAGAAAGTCCTGACCCAGTACTTGCATTTACTGAAAACATGGAAGGATTTGAGGCATATGATGTCCTAAATGGCGGAATATATCTTGTCTTTTATATTCAAAGATATGTAAAATCTACTGTCATGACAGCTTGTGTGTATATAAAGCCAAATACAGGGCTCTCAACATTTTCAACACAAAGTGGGCATGTAAATCTTCTAAATAGTGCCTAATCTTCCGGGTTTCCAATTCTAGCAGGTCTGCTAATTTCTCCCATGAAGAACGTGTTCTTGTTCTTCAAGATAAATTAATTGTCTCTGTCTCTGTGTCTCTCTCCTCCCTTCTCTTTTCTAACTTCCCAACTCCTCTCTTCTGTTCTCTCTTTTCCTCTCTCTTCCGTATATTTCCTTTCTCCTCCTTTCTTCTCTCCTTTGTCTTTTCTTGGTCTCTTTGAAGTAAATTATCATTTTTGTTACCCAATGTCCCTGTAAAATATTGCTACACGATTTGCAAATCTGCACAGTATGTAGAAAAATAACGTATTCTTTCTTTTGAGGAACCAACAGTTCCCTACTCAGTCTATGCTGTACAGGGTGGGACTGATCCAACCCTCTAGAAATACGGAGTGTGACCTGGAGTTTGGCACTTGCCAAACTAAATTATGAGTCGACTGCAGTTGTAGACCCACAACAAATCCTGGCAGAGCTCAGGGTGGAGATCAGGAGTGAGGCACTCTGCGCTCTGAGAAAACTGGCAGAACAGGTCATCAGATAGTTAGATATTTTTAGAAGATTTTATGAACCCAATTCTTGCATCTCCTACTATCTAGGAAAACATTGAAATCCTTCATGGTGATGTCTGCTCCTCGTGACTAGCAGTAACCTTCATGAGACCAGCAGCAAACTTCGTTGAAATGTGTCCATGGCTGCATGTACCTCCCCCTTCACCTTTACCACATATACACCGATATTACTTCCCTGTGCTTCTTTGGGATGGTATTTCAGAGCTTTCATTAAAAAAAAAAAAAAAAAAAAAAAGCCAGGGCAGTGGTATTTCAGAATTACAGCTGCCCTGGCTATTTAAAAAATAAATAAATAAAAGATGTCACAGTCATCAGTGAGTAGAGCCACCTCCAAGGGTAAGCCGGTGAGCCCTGAGGGAATTCAGGAAGGAAACAAAGAATACCTGCCATCTAACAGCCATCAGACTGTAGCTACTCCTAATAGCAAGCCCTAAGGAAATTCAGGCTGTGAAAACCCAGGGTCCTGGCCCCAGATAGCTGAGTTACAGGTCAAAGGAATGATTTTAGTGAGCCTAGATCTTTGCATCTTCCCATAGAAAAGCACTAAGTTCCTTAAGATATTTGATTTTCTGTTATTAGCAGTAATTTCTGGTTCCTACTACCTGCCCTCTGTTGCAAAAACACCTAACACCTCCTCCCCCGCTCCTAACTCCTTGGAGTGGTTTCCTTTAGGTTATTTGAGATGTCACCTCCCAGGTTTAAGTCTTCATTTTACCCCAGATAAAACAAAGGAATTGAAATCAGGATCTCAGATATCTACACCCCCATGTTCACTGCAGCAATTTCACAACAGTGAAGACTATTGTGAAAACTAAATGCCCATTGGTATATAAATAAAATGTATATAATTAAATGTAATATTATTCAGCCTTAAGAAAGAAAGAAATCATGCCGTTTGCAACAACATGGATTAACCTTGAGGGCGTTATGCTGAGAGAAATAAGCCAGTCACAGAAGGACAAATACTAAATGATACCACGTATGTGATCAATGTAAAACAGTCCATACGAGCAGAGAGTGGAATGGTAGTTGCTAGCAGTTGGAAGGAGGGGAAAACAGGGAGATAGTAATAAAAGGGCACAGAGTTTTTGTTATACAAGGTAAGTCCTAGAGATATATTGACCATAGGGCCAATAGTTAGCAATACTGTACTGTATACTTTAAATTTTTCTAAGGGTAGATCTTATGTTGAGTTATTTTCATAAATTAATAATAATAATAAGAGAGTAGGAAGAAATTTTTGGATATAATGGATTACTTTATGATGCAGACTGTGATGATTTTACTGGAGTATACTTATCTCCAAATTCATCAAATTGTGTACATTAATTATGTACAGCTGTTTATATGTCTTTAAAAAAATAGGAAAACCTAGGGGGAAAGTTTACCTTAAAAATAAAGAGTATATACTCAGGTTCTAATACAGGTAAGATGAACCAACAGTATTAAAAAATCACAAAAGTAGTTCCTGTGGGAGAGTTGGGGCAGGGAAAGACTGGGAAGAGGCATAAGGGAACTCTTCTTTTTTTATCTTATTATTATTAAAGTATAGTTGATTTACAATGATTCAAGTTCTGTTGTACAACAAGATGACCCAATCACACACATTTCCCTGTGCTGTACAGCAGGATCCCATTGCCCATCCATTCCAAATCCAACAGTTTTCATCCTTAAAACCCCAAAAATTTCCATCCATCCCACTCCCTCCCCTTACCTCCTCCCTGGAAAACCCAAATCTGCTTTTGTTGGCCATGATCTGTTTCTTTTGTTTGTTTGTTTGCTTGGTTGTTTGTTATTTTTAGATAGGATCATCTGTTCCATATTTTAGATTCCACAAATAAGAGATGTCATACGGTATCTGTCTTTTTCTTTCTGGCTTATTCACTAGTATGAGAATCTCTAGATCCATCCATGTTGCTGCAAATGGCATTAGTTTATCTTTTTTATGGCTGAGTAATATTCCATTGTATATATGTACCACATCTTCTTAATCCATTCATCTGTAGATGGACATTTAGGTTGTTTCCATATCTTGGCTATTGTGAATAGTGCTGCAATGAACTTTCTTCAATGAAAGTTTTGTCCAGATATATACCCAGCAGTGGAATTGCTAGACCATATGGTAGTTCTATATTTAGTTTCCTGATGTACCTCCATAATGTATTCCACAGTGGTTGTACAAATTTACATTCCCACCAACAGTGAAGGAGGGTACATTTTTCTACACACCCTCTTCAGCACTTGTTATTTGCTGACTTGTTAATGATGGCCATTCTGACTAGTTTGAAGTGGTGCATCATTGTACTTTTGATTTGCATTTCTCTAATAATTAATGATACTGAGCATTTTTCTTTTTTTCTTCTATTTATTTTTATAATGATTTTTATTTTTCCATTATAGCTAGTTGACAGTGTTAATTTTCTACTGTACAGCAAGGTGACCCAGTCACACATACATGTATATATTCTTTTTTCTTACATTATCATGCTCCATCATAAGTGACTAGATATAGTTCCCAGTACTATACAACAGGATCTCATTGCTGATCCATTCCAAAGGCAATAGTTTGAGCATTTTTTCATATGTGTGTTGGCCATCCATATGTCTTCTTTGGAGAAATGTCTATTTAGGTCTTCTGTCCATTTTTCAATTGAGTTGTTTTGCTTTTTTGTTGTTGTTGCTGAGTTGCACGCATTGTTTGTACATTTTGGAGATTAGGCCCTTGTCTGCTGCATCGCTGGCAAAGATTTTCTCCCATTCTGTGGATTGTCTTTACATTTTTTAATGATTTTCTTTGCTGTGCAAAAGCTTTTGAGTTTGATTAGGTCCCAATGGCATATTTGTGTCTTTGTTGTCTTTATTCTAGGAGGTGGATCAAACAAGATGTTGCTATAATTTATGTCAAAGAGCATTCTGCCTATGTTTTCCTCTAGGAGTTTTATATTTGGGCCTTGTATTTGAATCTTTAATTCATTTTGAGTTTATTTTTGTATGTGTTGTTAGATAGCATTCTACTTTCATTCTTTTACATTTCATTCTTTTAGCTTTCCACTTTTCCAAGCACAATTTATTAAAGAGGCTATCTTTCTTCTACTGTATGTTCTGTCTTCCTTTGTCTTATATTAGTTGCCCATAGGTACTTGGGTATATATCTGGGCTTTCTATCCTATACTATTGGTCTATATTTCTGTTTTGTGCCAATACCATTTGTTTTGATGGCTGTAGTTTTGTAGTATTGTCTAAAGTCAGGAAACTTGGTTCCTCCAGTTTCATTTTTCTTTTTAAATATTGCTTTGGCTATTCGAGGTCTCTTGTGTTTCTGTACAAATTTTAAAGTATTCTGTTCTAGTTCTGAGAAGAATGTCTCCATCAGCAAAAATGATATGCAAACATGAAAAGAGGAGAAGTCAAATACAGAACATCAAAAATGCATTCAAAAATAAGAGTACCACAAACTAAAATAAGTACAATAGACACACACATAAAAAAGAAAAGCAATCCAAACATGACACTAGAGATAGTCAGCAAACCACAAGAGAAGATAACCAAAGAAGGGAAGGGAAAAAAAGACCCAAAGCGATTAACAAAATGGCAACAAATACATACTTACTCATAATTACACTGAATGTAAATGGATTAAATGCTCCAAACAAAGGACACAGACTGGCTGAATGGATGCAAAAACAAGACACATATATATGCTATTTACAAGAGACCCACTTCAGATCCAAGGACACATACAGACTGAAAGTGACAGGATGGAAGAAGATATTACATGCAAATGGAAATTAAATGAAAGCAGGAGTAGCAATACTCATACCAGACAAAATAAACTATGAAATGAAGAAAATCACAAGAGACAAATAAGGACACTACCTAATAAGTAAAGGATCAATCCAAGAAGAAATAACAATTGTAAATATATATGCACCTAACATAGGAGCACCTCAATATATAATGCAACTGCTGACAGCCATAAAAGGAGAAATCAACAACAACACTGTAATAGTGGGGGACTTTAACACTCCACTTACACCAAGAGACAGATCGTCTGGACAGAGAATCAACAAGGAAACATAGGCCTCAAATAATACTTTAGACCAGGTAGATTTAACTTTTATAGAACGTTCCATCCCAGGACAGCAGAATATACATTCTTCTCAAGTGCACATGGAACATTCTCCAGGATAGATCATATTTTGGGCCACAGATCAAGCCCTGGTAAATTTTAAAAAGTTGAAATTATCCCATGTGTTTTCTCTAACCACAATGCTATGAGACTAGAAATAACTACAAGGAAAAAAAAAATAAAGGAACTCTTTTAAGGTTATGCTAATAGCCTATATCTTGATAGGGGTTTAAATTATACAAGTGTATGCATATGTCAAACCTGAGTAAATTTTAGTTGTGCATTATATAATTCTAAACTGTATGGTATATTCAAAAGAATAATGATGCTTTGACAAAAAAATAAATTAATAAATAAACCATTGGACCAGAGGCATAAAATTTTTTAATCCGAATATCTCAAATTCTAAGACATTTAAAGTGTTTTTAAATCAATATAGAACTGTGATAATTTATAAAGCAAAGCAAACTTATTTCTAAAATCAATACTTGATAAATTGATATGTATGTTTATATTAAGCAAAGTGTCATGATAAAGTTAGTGTTTCATAGGGAACCATGGAAGTTAGTCAAGAATGTCTTGGTGCTATTTCTATAATATTTACTGTTATTTAGAAATAATAAACAGAATTATCTTATTTATATAAAATCCCATTAAATTTTAATATCATAAAACTATACCAATAGTATTTATTTTGTCAAATGTTTCAAAATAAAGAAGAAAGCAGAAATGCCATCAATGAGAACAGAGGCCCAAAGTCAAGGGAATAATATCTTGACATTGTTCATGGAAAATAATTAAAAATCTAGAGTTCTGGAACAAACTAAACTATCTTTCAAGAGACAAAACAAAATAAAGACACTTTCATACAAAGATGAGTGATTTTACCACATACAGAATTTCACAAACTGTACTCAAATGAAAAGCAAAGAATGAAAAAAAATAGTAAACAAGAAATTGGTAAATATGTGTGCAAATCTAAACTGTCCCTACCTATGTTAAAAAGAAAAAACAAGCAGCAATAATTTGGAGGACTTAAATATTAGGCAAAAATGAAATTTTAAACATAAATAACAGAAAAGATAATGTGAGGAGTTAAAAATCAGAGATAAACATCTCAAAGTCCTTGTATATTCATAAGGATTGCAGAGATATTAGGAGATCTTTTATATTGGAGTATACTGATTTACCACGCATACATATATCCATTCTTTGACAGGTTATTTTCCCATATAGATTAAAGAGCTGTGGATTTTTAAAAAAATGATTATCAAAGAAATAGATGCATAAATATTCACACTGAATATAAATAGTTAAAGGCATAAGTTAGAAATTATCAATTAATACTGTGAAGAATTACATAAACACATTTTTCTAATGTTGAAATTACTTTTTATCCTAAGGGTAAATTCAACTAATCCAATATATTCTATTCACAAGAGAAATTTAAATTCCTAAAAGGTGACAAAAGTTGAAAGTAATGTATTGGAAAACAAACCACACAAATACCAGCCAAGAGAAAGCTACTGCTTTTGTTAAGTCAGTGTAAAAGGATCTTGAGGTGAAAAGCATTAACAGGCAAATTATTAGAAAGAAAAAGTAGTCCTGAATTTTATGCACTTCATACCAGAAATTCAATATTGACAAAATTGCAAGAAAAAGACAAATTTACCATAAAAAGGGGAGAATTTAATCTATCTGTCTCAATAGATGAAATAATAAACACACATATACACACGTGCATATATAACTTTGCATTAGAACATTGGAGGATTTTTTTCAAACCCAAATGAAAAGGGCAGAGTGTAGAAATACCATAGGCATATACAGAAGTTTATTCATAGCCTAAATGAACTAGTATTTGTTATAAAACAGTGTTACTAATCTAAAGTAAATAGATGAACTATTTAAAAAATGGTGCCTGGAAATCAGACAAGTTGTACTGAAAAAAGATTAAACTTGACCCCATATTGTGCCTCAAATAAACTGGAGACAAAATATCTAAATGCGAAGAAAGAAACATCATACACACAACTATAAAACATCTAGAGAAAAATGAAACACATGCTATAAAAGATTATTCCTCTTTTTGGAGTTCCCATCATGGTGCAGCAGAAATGAATCCAACTGGGAAGCATGAGGTTACAGGTTCAATCCCTGGTCTTGCTCAGTGGGATACGGGTCCGGCGTTGCCGTGAGCTGTGGTATAGGTTGCAGACGTGGTTCAGATCTGGCATTGCTGTGGCTGTGGTGTAGGCCAGCAGCTGCAGTTCCGATTCAGCCCCTAGCCTGGGAACCTCCATATGCCACAAGTGCAGTCCTAAAAAGCAAAAAGTTATTCCTTTTTAAAAAATGTGTTCCAATAGCATGATTATAGCTCAAAGAGAAATAATATTTAAACTAATTTAAGGAGAAATAGCTGTAGCAACTTCTATGTAGACAGAAAATGTTAGTGAAACACTAGAAAAAAAGGAATATTGAATAGAGATATCCATGCCTGCATCTAAAACAGCTTCCTTGTTTCCAATAAACTATATTATCTATTTTAAGAGGAAAATATGAGGATCCTATACTGATGCTTAAATGAGATGAGCCAGAAGTGAGTTGGGAGGAGTCATTTTCAGAAAGGAGAGAAGTGGGAACAAGGAATTTTGAGGAACTTGTTTTGTTTAAAAAGTTTTGAAAAAAAAAAAGTGGAATAAATCATGAGAAATAGGGTATGTTGGATGAAGGAAATATCTTGGATACTTACGTACATCACTTTAAATTGATTGTTTCTCTTTATCGAGGAAAATGAAAAAACAGCAGCCTACAAGTTCAAATTAAGCTAACATGCATTATGTATTCCCTCTGTACCAAGATCTTTCAGGTATGTTTTGTTAATCCTCACAGCAACCTTCAGAGCACTGTTACCTCATTTTAATCATGCTCGTGTTAAGTGTCTTACTCAAGGTTTATATGGAAAAACCACAGAGCTACAACTGAACTCTAAGTCCCCTGACTCCAAACAATTCCTCTTTCAATTAAAACACGGTAGTTCTCCATAAAAACACCTCACCAGTAATAAGAATAAAGCAGTGAGAGGACTATAGCACAGTAGGCCTCCATGCCACAGTCCTATAAATAATTAGAATATGCAAGATAGCATGTTCTAATCTCCTGAAGTGCCTATTGCTCAGACAATGGTTTCTACGAAGGTAAGAACTTAAAGCTTCAGCTGTGTTCTCAGCAACAAAGAATTGCCCTTGGTACCCACACAGCAATGTGAAAAACTTAGAACAATTCTCAAAACCACGTAGAAAAAAGAGATGAGGATTTAACTTTGATTCCTTCAATATTGCTTATTATCAACTCCATTTAGGGGTCCTAGAGGGTAATTTACTTGGACAAGCATTTAGGATCTCTTGTCAGAGATCTATCATATGGGAAGGACAAACTGCTTACAAACAGTGGGAAAGAGTGGATGAAACAGAATATAGAATGAAACATTTAGTGCTGAAAATTTCCTCTTGGGGAAGTCTTCCATGGTGAGTGTGCTTCAAAGAACTTCCTTGGATTAATATTGGGGAATCTTGGTGTGTACATGTGCTTTACAAATCACAGCTCACTCCTGTTGGTAAACATGGGGAGAAGGGTAAATGCTTCATGATCTATATGCTCAGGCAGAATTTGCTTTCTTTCTATAGGTGATGGCCAACTGTAAGAACCAATATAAGGACCAAGCTTTGAAGAAAGATGAACAAACCCTGGAGATTCAAGAAACTCAAATTTAACCTCTTTGCTAAAATGGCAGAATGCAAAAGGCTTAGGTAACAGAAGCCCCTGATGTTGCCCATGCTCCCTCCTGTCTACTAAGATACCCTCTTTCCTTTTCTTGTGTGATAATGGCTGTGTGCTTTATAGTGCATCCTATCTCCACTGCTAAGATTGCTTATATTCTAAATGATGGCTTCTAGAATCATTCTGCAATAATTCAGCCTGTGTCTTTTTATCTGCTGCTGATGGATATATGTGTGAAATGGTCTGGCTGAATTCAGAACATTAAATGGAATTAAATTAGTCTATGTGATATAAAGCCACAAAAAGCCCCACTCTAATTTCCTCTTCATTGATTGTTTTACTTCTTAATTGAGTTTTAGAGAAAACTGAGGCCAAAGTTCTAAGTATCTTTGCCACTATTCTCTTCCAAGGAAAATTTCAAAATATTATTTCTGATATTTATAATCATGAAATATAGGTTAAGAATTATGTGGAAAATATCAAGACATAAAAGAAAATTACTAATGCCCCAAATCTCATATTCCAGAAAAATCCAGTTAACATTTGGGAGTATTTTCTTTTCTTTTCATTTGGTTTTGTTTTGTAGGGCCGCAAGTGCTGCATGGGAGTATTTTCCCATATATATGGCACTAAAGAAAATACTAATATAATTATAAAATATATAATATATAATCATAAGTATATTATTTATATATATCAATAAATAAAATTGGAGTTTTCTTGTGGCTTAAGGATCCAGCATTGTCACTGCATCAGCTTGGGTTGCTACTGTTTCACGGGTTCGATCCCTGGCCCTGAAACTTCCATATGCCATGAGCACAGCCAAAAAATATATATAATATATTTACATTAACATATAAAATATACAGTTATATACATTATACATACACAAAATTGTAACCACTTAAATTGTTAGGAAACTTTTTTCTTTTTATGGCCATGCCTGTGGCATATGGAAATTCCCAGGCTAGAGGCAGAATGAGAGCTGCAGCTGCTGGCCTATGCCACAGCCACTGCAATGTGGGCTCCGAGCCACATCTGTGACCTATTCCACACACAGCTTGCAACAACACCAGATCTTTAATCCACTAAGGAAGACAAGCAATTGAACCTACATCCTCAGAGACTATGTTTGGTTCCTATCCTGCTGAGCCACAATGGGAACTACTTTATGTAATATTACATAATAAACATTGTCACCTGTCTTTAACTCTTCTCCAGGCCTAAAATTTTCATGTGTGACATTATAACTTCTTGTGTGTACACCATAACACTTACATGCCAGAATTTCACCATCCAAGAGGAAAAAAATCATAGCCTCTATTAAAGCATGATTGAACTTGAAATATTTCATGCAATGTCACTTATTTTTGTTTTTCTCTTCTAGTGTTGGATCTTGCCAACAATAGAAAAAACATTAAATTGTATTTTTATTAGGAAAAGGAAAGGGAAAATATTAAATAATAATAATGCATATCTGAATGACTTTAAATATCTTCAGCATCTCATCATTACAGAGATCACCCAATTATCTTCCTAGGTCTAGATTAGTATGAGGTTTTCTCAAGAATGGTTGCTGTATTCTATCATTGCTTTGGGGCATCTACTTAGATAATCGCTTTATTTTTGCTACCCAATTCATATATTTATAGATTATTAAGCATTAATTTGGAATTCCATGCATTAATAAAAATAAATGACATCATTTTAGCATTCAGTTTAGATGGTCTTTGTATTCTTTGCACATAGTTATAAATGGGATTGATCATAATTTTATTCTCTTTGACAGTTTTGGGCAATTTTAGTTTGAGAAAATAATTTGCCAGGTGTTCAATAACTTTTTTATGTTGGAACATGTTACACAGCACATATATTATTTGTTCCTTAAAACTTTAAAATAACTACTGTAAGCATTCTGCATCCAGTGTCCATTTTGAAAGTCTAGCATTCACAATGAGATCCTTATTATGTATCACAGTATATGTGTTAAGTAAATGAGTAAGTGAAGGAGGCTAGCAAAGCTAAGCTGAAACCATAGGGTTCTGGGAGAGCACATAGCAGGGACATCCTATTTGGACTGAGAAGCATAAAGTCTTCCTAGAAAAGATCATATCTAAGTTAGTAGAAGCCCCTCCAGCTTAAGAAAACACCAGGTACAAATGAATAAAGGAGAAAGAGTGAGAGTTTGGAAGAGACTAAAAAAAATTCAGCATGGCCATTTCAGAGTACTGAGGATATCAGCAGTGGCTTCAGAAGAAAAGAGAAAATAGAGCATTAGAAAATTACCCAGAAAAAGCTGGGAAGAAAGGTAGCACTAACTGACTTAAATGAGGGCAGATTCCAGGCCTTGACTCTCAGACTCTTAACTTTTCAGATGGGGAACATCTATCCAGTTAAAACTCTGAGAGGCAGATTACTTCTTGTATCAGAAAATATTCATGTTCCATAAGTTATAATCCTAAAGTTTAATCCTCTTGCTATACAATTAAAAAAAAACCTAAAGTAGTTTTTTCCTTTTAAGTCAATTAAGTAGACTTAAAAGTTTTAATTTATAATATTTATGAACATATACTTAATATTATTGTTGTACTATATATATATCTTATTATATTGTCTAACATTATACCATGTATAATATTAGATAACATGTGGGAACAACCTTACTCTGTTGGACACATAATATGTTATCTAATTTAATTCTCAAAATAAACTGCCAAAGACAGTTTTCTTCCCATTTGACAAGCTGATAGTAGTAGCTGATCTAGCTGAGACTAAAAACAGTTAAGTAACTGAAAATAGTTATAGTGAGGATAAGTGGCCTGGTATAGAAATCTATACAATATTTAAAATCCACCATCAGCAGAATGCAGTTTTATTTCAAAATATTCATTAATAAAGTGATTCTTATATATCCACATTGGAAAGCAGTTTCTCCTTAGATTTTATTTAATTAGAAGCCTGGAACCCCACAACTCCAAGTCTCAGCTGCTGTGTGACCCTCAACAGTACTGATCTCATGGTGCCTATTTCATCACTGATGAAATTAAGATAATACCCTAGCCCTTGCTGATTCCAGGGGCTATCCCAAGAATAATACAACATAATGAAACTAAAAGTGATTTGATAAATACACATCAAAAATTCAAATTTTCCTGAGACGTGTTTTTTCTAAACCCTGAAGGTGACATGGACATGGAGATGGGGAATTACTCAGCTGTGACTGAGTTCTTTCTGGTGGGACTTTCCCAATACCCAGAGCTCCAGTTTGGTCTGTTTGTGCTCTGTCTCATCATGTACATGATAATCCTCCTGGGAAATAGCCTTCTCATTATCATCAGCATCCTAGATTCTCGCCTCCACACCCCCATGTACTTCTTCCTTGGGAACCTCTCATTCTTGGACATCTGTTACACATCATCCTCCATTCCTCCAATGATCATCATATTTATGTCTAAGAGAAAATCCATTTCTTTTGTTGGCTGTGCTCTGCAGATGGTTGTCTCCCTGGGGCTGGGCTCCACTGAGTGTGTCCTCCTGGCTGTGATGGCCTATGATCGGTATGTGGCCATCTGCAACCCCCTGAGGTACCCCATCATCATGAACAGGGTGCTGTATGTGCACATGGCTGCATGGTCTTGGATCACAGGCTGTCTGAACTCCTTAGTGCAAACAGTCCTGACAATGGTGTTGCCTTTCTGTGGGAATAACGTTATTGATCATATTACCTGTGAGATCCTGGCCCTTCTTAAACTCACCTGCTCAGATATCACCATCAATGTGATTATCTTGACAGTGGCAAATGTTGTTTTATTGGTGATTCCTCTGCTGTTAATTTTCATCTCCTATGTTTTCATACTCTCCTCCACCCTGAGAATTAATTCTGCTGAAGGGAGAAAAAAAGCCTTTTCTACCTGTTCAGCCCACTTGACTGTGGTCATCTTATTCTATGGGTCAGCCCTTTTTATGTACATGAAGCCCAAGTCAAAGGACACAAAAGCATCTGATGAAATCATTGGGCTTTCTTATGGAGTTGTAACCCCAATGTTGAACCCTATCATCTACAGTCTAAGGAATAAGGATGTGAAAGAAGCTGTGAAGAAAGTCCTGAGCCGACACTTGCATATATGGAAAATGTGAAACAACTTGAGGCATGTGACATCCTCGGTGTAGGACTAGATCAGGTCTTTTGCATTCTGAGAAGTCACAGAACCTAGTGTCGAAAGAATTTACCCACTTATAAGTCCAAAGATGAGACTCCTATTCCTTTTTGTTTGTTTGTCTTTTGTCTTTTTAGGGCCACACCTGCAGCATATGGAGGTTCCCAGGTTAGGGGTCAAATCAGAGCTGTAGCTGCCGGCCTACGCCACAGCCACAGCAACGCAGGATCCGAGCCATGTCTGTGACCTACACCACAGCTCACAGCAATGCCAGATCCTTAACCCACTGAGTGAGGCCAGGGATTGAACTCACATCCTCATGGATACTAGTTAGGTTCGTTAACTGCTGAGCCACCATGGGAACTCTTCCTATTCCTTTTAACACAGAATATTCATGTAAACCTTCTGAACACTGTCCTGTTGGTATAGTTTCTAGTTGTTTTCAGCTCAGACAAATGTGCCAATTTTCCTCAAGATGAATCTCTCTCCTCTCTGCTCCCTTCTTTTTCCTTTCTCTTCTCTTTTTTTCCTCTCTCTTTTCTTATCTTCCCCTCCTTCTTGTCCTTTCCACTTTTCCATCTACTTCTTCCTCTCCCTTCTTTCTGAGGAATGTTTACATGTTCGTTTCTGGTTTTCATTTTTGTGTTAGGCTATTGTTCTAAATTTTTCTACCATTTCTCTCCACCAATCTTGTATGCCTCTATGTTGTTTAAGCTCTCAAGAATATGTTTGTCTGCAAATAATAGAGATAAACAATACAAATTATCATAATACTGACTATATTCCCTGTGCTGTATAGTACATCCCTATGACTTATTTTGTAACTAGTACTCTGTATTTATTGATGGTTGTTGTTACTTGTATCACCATGTAAGTTATCAAATATCCTACTGAAGGCCTTCTTATCTAAGACAAGATTGACTTAAAAAAAAAGACTAGAAATAAAATCTCCCAAATATCCACATTCAAAAGGTGAGTATTTTTTAAATCTTTGCTTAGACTTTAAAATAATATAAAGCTACACTGACCATTAACAAAAATAAATCAATATTAAATATCATTGTTCCTGGTATCTATTAGCCATTCCCCTTCACAAGAGCCCTCTGAAGTCCATTTTCCCATTTAGTTCCTGTCCTACTACAAGATTGACAGTGTCTTTTCATTTCCTTCCTCCATAAGAATAAGCATTTATCTCATTAAAGGGAACGGATGCCTAACTCAAAGCACTCCTTAATATGATTCTTTCCAAAATGGAGAGTGAATGGGCTTACCCCCAAAACAAGCGACAGCTTTTGCTCTGAGAATTGCAGAAAAGAAATACGGGAAGTTTTAAAAGAACAGTTTCTTCACCAGCAACAATTTAGAAATACTGAAGTCTAATCTACAAGCACCTTGAGTGATGTGTTCTATCTGTGAAAATACATCAAGCATGATTCCACTTTTGTTCTGCTATAATCTATTCTCTGCGTAGTAACTGGAGTGTTGTTTTCAGAAGAATAAATACTAAAGTCCACTAACAGGTAAAATTAATCAACGGTCTTAAAAATCAAAACAGTGGCCATCTATGTGGGGGAGTGGTCAGAGAAAGTATCAGCTGAGTAGGGGCATGAAGGAATTTTCTTGAGGTTGCATTTATGTTCTATATGTTTTTCCAGGATATGTTAATTTTTAAAAATAGTAATACATTCACTTAATTCAAAAACATAAAAATGTTTACAGTAAAAATACTCCTTCCTACACTTGTGTCTCCATTTTTCTGGTTCCTACATCTCTGCTCCCCAATGTTCTATATCTTAATAGGAATTTGAGTGACACAGGTGTACATCTGTCAAAACTGTGAATATTTAGATTTGTGAATTTCATGCAGGTAAAATTTTAATTGCAAGAAAAAACTGTAAAACATAGTTTTAAACTCTAATAATACATTTGATGAAGTATTTAGGGGAAAGGATAATGGTTTCTAAAGTCTGCTTTGAAATGCATCAAAAATGACATGGACTTTTAAAAAATGGCATGGATTTAATGGGGGAATAGAGAGATGAACAGACACATAGACACGAGATAAGCAAATCTACCAAATATTAGGGGTAGAATCTAATGGTGAGTATTTGACATTCAATGTAAAGTTCTTTCAGTTCTACTTTAAGTTTGAAATGTTCCATAATACAGTGTTGGAAAAAGATTATACAAAGCCTGTTAGAAATACAACTCTTGAATAAATGTTGTATCAAGGAAGGAGGCAAGGATAAAAACTGGATCAAAAATAGTGTCATTATAAATTCTCTTAATTAATTTGGGAAAAACTTCCACTATTTTAAAAATGCAAAACTTTTTAACAGGTTATTTACAACTCTTAAAAGAGAAATAAAAAATAAATGTTAATGGTCCCTGTGAAAGTTAATTTCCTACCATGAATTCTTGTCAAGGTTTCAGCTGCTATTCCTGAGGGATGGCGGAAGGGGAGAAGAGAGAAAGAAAAGAAATAACATCAGAAGATTTACCAGGATCAGGTTAAAAGATAATAAGTAAAATGAAAATGGCAAACATTTTTGGTATGATGTGTTGTTTGCCATAATCTTTCAAGTGTTTTTGAATATTTCTGACTCCTCAGCAATGTCAGATTATATAGATTTTTTTTTTTTTGTCTTTTTGCCTTTATCTAGAGCCGCACCTGCGGCATATGGAGGTTCCCAGGCTAGGGGTCTAACAGGAGCTGTAGCTGCTGGCCTATGCCACAGCCACAGCAACGTGGGATCCGAGCCACGTCTGCAACCTACACCACAGCTCACGGTAACGCCAGATCCCCAACCCACTAAGCAAGGCCAGGGATCGAACCTGCAACCTCACGGTTCTTAGTCGAATTCATTAACCACTGAGCCACGAAGGGAACTCCAGATTATATAGATCTTAACGAGAGAGATTTCATTCTTTCTACAGTATTTACTCTACAAGTCTACCCTTTTGATGCAATTAAGGCCATAAAATTTTAGAAGCCATTCTTAAATATTCACATGATAATTACTTGTGTATCTTCTAACATTGCTATTCTTAAAAACAATCAATTTATATTAATCACTCACAGGACCTTTTGTGATCTGGAACTTTACAAAAAAATTAAGAAACTGAAGTTCATTCAAACAATTAACCTGCAAATTAACTAAACTATTTCCTAACTACGCTATTAATTTTCCCATAACAGATGTGGAACAAACAATGCTTATAAATGCGAAGAATCATAGGTCAAAGATAACATACAGTAGTGGTTGTATTATAATGATTTAGGTTTTACAAAATATATGTATTTATGTGTATGCTGTAATATATATATAATATAAAATGGAGAATGGCACATTACTCAATGTAATGAAACCACTAGTATTAGTGATAAAATGACCACTGAAAATAACTCTTATGCTGCTGATCAAAAGATTTAACTTTCAAAGAATTTTAAAAGGTAGCATAAGTGTACAATTCAGTGACTGATGAACAAATGAAAGAAACTATTGAGGTAAATCAATCGAGACAATCACATTACAAAGACTATGTACCATGTTGATCTTGGTTCAGAAGGAAATAATGTCCTCATAAGAGATGAGCACACACAGATTTGAATGTCTTTGTGTTTTACGTCTTTCATTTATTCATATAATAGATTAAAATTCAGGAATTCATGCAACTATGGTCAACTAATCTGTGACAAAGGAGGCAAAAAATGCAATGGAGAAACGACAGTCTCTTCAGTAAGTGGTGCTGGGAAAACTGGACAGCTACATGTAAAAGAATGAAACTAGAACATTTTCTAATACCATAAACAAAATAAACTCAAAAGGGATAAAAGAGCTAAATGCAAGACTGGATATCATAAAATTTGCAGAGGAAAACATAGGCAGAACACTCTTAGACATAAGTTGCAGCAGTATCTTTTTGGACCCCCCTCCAAGAATAATGAAAATAAAAATAAGAGGAAGCTAATCCAGATGGAGGAGGAGTAAGACGTCTTGCTCAACTTCTCTCACAAACACATCAAAAAAACACATCTACATGTAAAACGACTCACACAGAACATCTACTGAATGCTCGCAGAAGAACTTAAACCTCCAAAAAGGGCAAGAAACTCTTGACACAACTGGGTAGAACAAAATAAAACAAGAGAGAAAGAGAGAGACGGAATGAGGACGGGACTAGCATTCCTGAGAGGGAGCTGTGAAGGAGAAAAAGAACCCACATCCTGGGAAGCCACCTAACTGATGGGGAGATCAGCCAAGGTAGAGGGACCTCAAAGTGGCCGAGAAAAGCGCAGCAGCAGGTCTGAGGTGGGCAAAGTAGAGAGAGCTACACAGATCATCTGAACCACCGGCCCCAACACCACAGCCTGAAATGCTCAGTCAGAGGCTGGGCACTGAGACTCAGGCTCCAGAGGTCAGTCCCGGGGAGCACACTGGGGCTGGCTGTGTGGGGACAGCCTGAGGGGCTAAGGAGCAATGTGCCATAGATGGGGGAGTGGTGTGCTATGGTCTGGGGAGTGGAACGCCAAGGCAGAGGGAACCCAGGAGATCTGGGCCCACAGGAGAAGCAAGGTGCCATTGTCAGGGAGAGTGAGAGGAGAAGAGGCGGTCCACCACAGGAATCTCCCCACCCATGCATGCGCCTGAGGGCAGGGTGGCTCTGGCGCAGGCTACAGGTCACCAGAAGCCACTTGCTCTGGCTATGGGAGACTGGATGATTCTTATCCAGGCTACAGATAGCTAGGCACCTCTTGTATGGGCTGGGGGCAGCGTGGGGCTAAGTGCAACGTGATGCCTCTTGTGTGATCTATAGGAGGCAGGGACAGACTGTGGTGGTCTTCTCAGAAGCCGAAAGGAGGCATGGCCTGCCACCACAGGGGGCCTGTGAGTGGGCTCTGCCTGCAGCCCCAGTCACCACAGGGGTTGACAAAGAAAAAGAAAAAAAAAAAAAAGAGGGCACTGCACCAAGCACCACATGTTGTTGCTCTCACGCCGCTGGGAACACACCTGCTCTGCAGCTGCTACAGCCAAACACTCTGGGTGGTGCCCAGATGCTTGATCGCTGTCCATTCCCAAGACACTACAACTAGGAATAGTTAGTGCAGCACCTCCTGCAATGGCTAAGTAGGATGGGTGCTTCCTGCACAGTCTGCAGGTGGCGGGAGCAAGCCACCACAGTTATCCCTGACTCCAAAGGTGGGCGTTGCCCACTACCACTAGGAGTCCATGAACAGGCACCACTTGCGGTCCCCATTACATCAAGGGCACCAAAGAGGAGAGCACTGTGGCCGACATCACCTGTCTTTGCTCTCGAACCTCTGGAAGCACACTGGCCCAATTGCTGCCACTGCTAAATGCTCCAGGCAGTGCCCAGATGCTTGGTCTCAGTCACTTCCCAGGATCCTGCAACTAGGAGCAGCCTGTGTAGCACCTCCTGTGTGGGCTAAGAGAGAGAAGGTGCTCCTTGCATGGTCTGCAAGTGGCAGGGGAAAACCACCAGAGTTATCACTGACTCCAGAGGTGAGCATGGCCTGCTACTACTTGGGGTCCCTAAACAGGCACCATTTATGGCTCTAATTACCTAAGAGGAGGGCACTGCAATCAACACTACCTATTGTTGCTCTCACTCCCCTGAGAACACACACACCCTGCTGCTGCCACTGCCAAAAGTCCTAGATGCCTTGTCAATCTGCATAAGGCTCATTTCCACCTCCAAGAGCCCTGAAACTAGAAGTAGCCAGCAGCACCTTCCAGCAGGTCCTTGTTGCTGTTAAAAGTCCAGCAACCAGGCACTGACTACTATCCCTACCCATTGCCTCCTTCTCCCTAGAAACACACTCAGCACCCTGGGGGTAACAGCCTTGAGCTCACACCAAAGAAAGAGACAGTAAATATTCAAACTCTCACACCAAAAATAAAGAGTAACCCCTCAAAAAATACAAAGAGGTGTTCTGCATAGAAGTAGATCACAAGACTACAGTTTGGCTTCCCTAAACTCACAAAAAAAGAAAAACATAAGCAAGATGAAGAAGCTCAGAAACCATTCCCAGTTAAAGGAACAGGAAAATTCACCAGAAGTAGTGGACAATGAAACAGACCTCTGAGTCTGACAGACATAGAGTTCAAAAGGGAGGCAGTGAAAATACTGAAGGAATTAAGGCTGAATATGAATTAAGAGCAGAGATAAAAAAATAATGCAGATTCCATTAGAAAGGAACTAGAAAATATAAGGAGGAACATAGAAAAATTGAAAATTCACTTGCAGAGACACAAACTGAGCTAAAGGCAATAAACAATAGAATGAATAATGCAGAGGAATGAACTAGTGACTTGGAAGATAGAATAACAGAAATTACCCAATAAGGACAGCAAACAGAAAACCAAATGAAAAAACACGAAAGCAATATAAGAGATCTATGGGATAATACAAAGGCCAATCTACACATAATAGGAAAACAGAAGGAGATGAAAAAGAAAAGGGGATTGAAAATATGTTTGAGGAAATTATGGCTGAAAACTTTCCAAATCTAAAGAAACTTAATATCAAGATACAGGAAGCACAGAGGGCCCCAAACAAGTGGAACCCAAATAGGTCCACAACAAGACATATTATAATAAAAATGGCAAAAGTTAAAGACAAAGAGAGGGTTCTAAAGGCAGCAAGAGAAAAACTAAGCGTTAATTATAAGGGAACCACCATAAGGCTATCAGCTGATTTCTCTACAGAAACACTACAAGCCAGAAGGGAGCAGCAAGATATATTTAAAGTGCTGAAAGGAAAAAATCTGCAGTCTAGAATACTCTATCCAGCAAGAATATCATTTAAAATAGAAGGGGAAATAAAGAATTTCTTGAACAAACAAAAGCTAAAAGAGTACAGCAATACTAAACCCATCCTAAAAGAAATTCTGAAAGGGCTTCTTTAAACAAAAAAGAAGTAAGAAGAAATAGGATGGAGGAAACCACAATTGGGAAGCAATCACCTAAATAAGCCAGCATACAGATCTAAAAGGGGAAAAAATCTGTAAAAGTGATAATAAACACAAGGAAGAACAAAAGGATACACATGAATATGTTAAAAAAAAAAGACTACAAAATCATAGAATGTGGGGAAGGAAGTAAGAAAATATAGATTCCTTTTTTTTTAACAATGTGTTTGAGCCTATATGACTATTAGGCTAAAGCAAGCAGATACAGGAAGGGGTTAACACACTTTAAAAATGGGCAAACACAAATCAAAACCAAAAAACATTACATTCTCAAAAACCAAAAAAAAAGTTCTCAAGCATAAAATAAATGGAAATCATTCAATCAAAAAAAGAAAGGAGAAACAGAATCAACTGGAAAACAAGGTTTAAAATGGCAATAAATACATATTTATCAATAATTACTATAAATGTCAAAGGAATGAATGCTCCAATCAAAAGACATAGAGTGGCTGACTGGATAAAAACCTACAATCTGCTGTCTACAAGAGACTCACCTTAGGGCAAAAGACACATATAGATTGAAAGTGAGGGGATGGGAAAAAATATTTCACACCCCAACAGACAAGACAGGAAAGCACAAGTTGCAATCCTCATATCAAACAAAATAGACTTTAAAATGAAGGCCATAAAGAAAGACAAAGAATGATACTATTTAATGGTAAAAGGATCCATTCAAGAAGAGGATGTTGCAGTCGTCAATATATATGCCCCTAGTATAGGAGCACCCAGATACTAAGAGACATAAAAGGAGAAAATGATGGGAATACATTAATAGCAGGAGATTTAACACCCCACTCACATCAGTGGACAGATCCTCTAGACAGAAATCAATAAGGCAACAGAGATCCTAAATGACACAATAGAAAAATGAGATTTAATTGACACTTTCAGGACATTACACTCCCAAAAAAATCAGAATATACATTCTTCTCAAGTGCACATGTAACATTCTCAAGGATTTATCACATACTGAGGCACAAAACTAACCTCAACAAATTTAAGAGTATAGAAATTATTTCAAGTAACTTCTCTGACCACAGAGGCATGAAACTAGAAATCAACCACTGGAAAAGAAATGAGAAAACATTAACTACATGGACACTAAACAACATGCTATTAAAAAACCAAAGGGTCAATGAGGAAGTCAAAAAGGAAATTAAAAGATACTTCAAGACAAATGATATTGAAAACACAACCATTCAAAATCTATGGGATCCCGCAAAAGTGGTGCTAAGAGGGAAATTCATAGCAATACAGGCCTTCCTCAAAAAAGAAGAAAAATTTCAAATCGACAACTTAATCCACCACCTAAATGAATTAGAAAAAGAACAAACAAAACATGAAGTCAGCGGAAGGAAGGAAATCATAAAGATCAGAGAGGAAATCAATAAAATAAAGACTCAAAAAACAGTAGAAAAAAATCAACAAAACCAAGAGCTGGTTCTTTGAAAAGGTAAACAAAATTGACAAACCTCTGGCCAGACTCACCAGAAGAGGAGAGAATAAACCCAAATAAACAAAATAAGAAATGAAAAAGGAGAAATCACAACTGATACTGCATAAATACGAAAAACCATAAGAGAATACTATGAACAACTGTATGCCAACAAATCTGAAAACCTAGAAGAAATGGAAAACTTTCTGGAAATTTACAGCCTGCCAAAACTCAATCAAGAAGAAACAGATCAACTGAACAGATGATCACTAGAAATGAAATAGAATATGTAATAAAAACACTTCCTACAAAAAATATGTAATAAAAACACTCCCTACAAATAAAAGTCCAGGACCAGATGGCTTCACAAGTGAATTCTACCAAACATACAAAGAGGAAATCATACCCATCCTCCTTAAACTTTTCCAAAAGGTTGAAGAAGGAACACTCCCAAAGACATTCTATAATACCAACATCACCCTAATACCAAAACCATACAAAGATACCACCAGAAAAGAAAACTATAGGCCAATATCTCTGATGAATATAGATGCAAAAATTCTCAACACAATTTTATCCAACCGAATTCAGCAACATATGAAAGACATCACACACCAGGACCAAGTGGGATTCATCCCAGGTTCATAAGGATGGTTCAACATATGCAAATCAATCAACATCGTACACCACATTAACAAAAGAAAAGTCAAAAACCACACGATCATCTCAATAGATGCAGAAAAAGCATCTGACAAAGTCCAACATCCATTCATGATCAAAACTCTTACCAAAGTGGGTATAGAGGGAACATACCTTAACATAATAAAAGCCACCCACAACAAGCCCACAGCAAATATAATACTCAATGGAGAAAAGCTGAAAGGCTTCCCCCTAAAATCTGGAACAAGACAAGGATGCCCACTCTCACCACAGTTATTCAACATAGTATTGGAGGTCCTAGCTACAGCAAGAAGACAAACAAAAGAAATAAAACGTATCCAAATTGGAAGGGAAGAGGTAAAATCGTCACTGTATGCAGATGACATGATCCTATATAGAGAAAACCCTAAGGACTCAACTCAAAAACTACTCTAACTGATCAACAAATTCAGCAAAGTACCAGGATATAAGATTAACATTCAGAAATCAGTCACATTTCTGTATACTAACAAAGAAATATTAGAAAATGAATACAAAAATATAATACCTTTTAAAATTGCACCCCAAAAAATCAAATACCTGGGAATAAACCTGACCAAGGAGGTGAAAGACTTATATGCTGAAAACTATAAAGCATTTATCAAGGAAATTAAAGAGGATTCAAAGAAATGGAAAGATATTTCACACTCCTGGGTCAGAAAAGTTAATATTGTAAAAACGGCCATACTACCCAAAGCAATTTACAGATTCAATGCAGTTCCCATCAAACTACCCATGACATTTTTCAAAGAACTAGAAAAAACAATCCAAAAATTTATATGGAATCACAAAAGACCCAGAATTCCCAAAGCAATCCTGAGGAACAAAAACCAAGCAGGAGGTATAACTCTCCCAGACTTCAGGCAATATTGCAAAGCCACAGTAATCAAGACAGTCTGGTACTGGTACCAAAACAGACATACAGACCAATGGAACAGAATAGAGAACCCAGAAATAAACCCAGACACCTACAGTCAATCTTCGACAAAGGAGGCAAGAATATAAAATAAGGGGAAAAGACAGTCTTTTCAGCAAGTGATTCTGGGAAAACTGGACAGCAGCATGTAAATCAATGAAACTGGAACACACCTTCACACCATGCACAAAAATAAACTCAAAATGGCTTAAAGACTTAAATTTAAGACAAGACACCATCAAACCCCTAGAAGAGAACACACAGGCAAAACATTCTCTGATATCAACCTTAAAAATGTCTTCTCAGGTTAGTCTCCCAAAGCATCAGAAACAAAAGCAAAAATAAACCAATGGGACTTAATGAAACTGACAAGCTTTTGCACAGAAAAAGAAACCATAAAAAAAAAGACAACTTACAGAATGGGAGAAAATAGTTTAAAATGATGCAACCGACAAGGGCTCAAACTCTGAAATATACAAACAACTTATACAATTCAACTGCAAAAAAGCCAGCAACCCAACTGAAAAATGGGCAAAAGACTCAGAGACATTTCTCCAAAGAGATACAGATGGCCAACAAGCACATGAAAAAATGTTCAACATCACTGATTATAGAGAAATTCAAATCAAAACTACTATGAGGTACCACCTCACATCAGTCAGAATGGCCATCATTAATAAGTCCAGAAATAACAAATGCCGGAGGGGGTGTAGAGAAAAAGAAACCCTCCTGCACTGTTGGTGGGAACGTAAACTGGTACAACTACTATAGAAAACAGTAATGGAGGTACCTTAGAAAACTATACATAGAACTACCATATGACCCAGCAATCCCACTTTTGGGCATTTACCCGGACAAATCTTACCTTGAAAAAGACACATGCACCCGCATGTTCATTGCAGCACTATACACAATAGCCAAGACATAGAAATAACATAATGTCCATCAACAGACAACTGGATTAAGAAGATGTGGTATGTGTACACAATGGAATACTACTCAGCCATAAAAAACAAATAATGCCATTTGCAGCAACATGGATGGAACTAGAGACTCTCATACTAAGTCAAGTCAGAAAGAGAAAGACAAATACCACATGATTTCACTTATGTCTGGAATCTAATATAGGGCACAAATGAACCTTTCCACAGGAAAAAAAAAAAAATCATAGACATGGAGAACAGATTTTTGGTTGCCAAGAGGGAAGGGGAGGGAGAAGGAGGGACTGGGAATTTGGGGTTAACAGATGGAAACTATAACCTTTGGAGTGGATAAGTAATGTGATATGTGGTATAGCACTGGGAACTATGTATGGTCACTTGTAAGGGAGCATGATAATGTGAGAAAAAAGAATGTATACATGTATGTGTGACTGGGTCACCTTAATGTGCAGCAGAAAATTGACAGAACATTGTAAATCAGCCATAACGGAAAAAAATAAAAATCATTATAAAGTAAATATAAATAAATAAATAAGGCGTTAGGTCCCAAAAAATAATAATAAATAAAAATAAACAAATGGGACCTAATTAAATACTTTTGCACAGCAAAAGAAACCATAAACAAAATGAACCCACAGAATGGGAGAATACCTTTGCAAATGAAGTGATTGAAAAGGGATTGATCTACAAAATACATAAATAGCTCACACGGTTCAACATAAAAAAAAAGTGGGCAGAAAATCCAAATAGACAATTCTTCAAAGAAGACAATCAGATGGCAAAAAACACATGAAAAGATGTTCAACATCACTATTAGAGAAATGCAAATCAAAACTACAATGAAGTATCATCTCACGCCAATCAGAATGGCCATCATTAAAAAGTCTATAAACAATAAATGATGGAGAGGGTGGAGAAAAAGGAACACTCCTAAACTGTTGATGGTGCAATCACTACAGAAAACAGTACTGAGGTTCTTTAAAAACCTAAATACAAAACTACCATATGATCCAGCAATACCACTCCTGAGCAAATATCTCATTAGTTTTCTCTAAACTATAATTCAAAAAGATACATGCACCCCAATGTTCACTGAAGCACTATTTACAATAGCAAAGACATGGAAGCAATGTAAACGTCCATCATCAGATGAATGGGTAAAGAAGATGTGGTACATATATACAACGTGATATTATGCAGCCATAAAAAAGAACAAAATAGAATTTGCAGCAATATGGATGGACCTAGAGATTATCACATTAAGTCTGATAGAGAAAGGCAAATACCATATAATATCACTTATATGTGGAATCTAAAAAAGTGATACTTATTTACAAGATAGAAAGACTCACAGACTTTGAAAACAAACTTGATTACCAAAGGGGAAAGTGGGGGGGGTTAATAAATTAGGAGTTTGGAGATTAACATATATACATTACTATATAAAAAATAATCAATAAGGACCCACTATATAGCACAGGGACCTCTACTCAATATTTTGTAATAACCTACATGGGAAAAGATCTGAAAAAGAATGGATATATGTATACGTGTAACTGAACCATTTTGTTGTACACCTGAAGTTAATACAACATTGTAAATCAACTACACTCTAATATAAAATAAAAAATTAAAAAAAAAGAAAAAGAAATTTAGTAACTAAGAATCCAACTCAGTTATAATAAAAGGAAACAAAAAAAATCCAAAGACAGGAAAAGTCTGAATTGGTAATTTAAAATTTTACCAGGCCCAAACAATTTTTCTGAATATTCTAACACAGTTTCTAAAAACAGGTAACCCTTATCTTACACAAATTGTTTCATAAAATATAGGAAGGGGTTGGGACTCTGCCCCTAACTCTTTTTTATAAGCCTGAAGTAACACTGAAATGAAAACTGAACCAGGACAAAACAAAAAAAGGAAAAATTATGAGCCAGTTTCATAAACACAGACAGAAAAATTCTAAATAAAACACTAACAAACAGAATCTAACAAAGTACAAAATAATAACACTTAACATCCAAGAAGGGTTTACACCAAGGATGCAAAGAATCTTAACATTATAAAAATATGTTAATATAATTCAGCACAACATCAATTAAAGAATAAAATCAAAAGGTGATTTCAGCAAATTCATTAAAAGTTTGATAAAATTCAACAAGCATTCATAATTTTTTTAAAAATTAAAAACTTAGCCAAGTAAAAACAGAAGAAAACTTCCTTAACCTGTTAAAGGGTATTTATCAGAAGCTTATAACTAACAAGTTCCCCTAAAGTTCCAAATAAATTCAACTCCTATCCATCAGGCACAGAACTCCTATCCATCATGAGAGAGAGAGAGGAGGAAGAAGAGTGGGGGGGGGGAAAGAGGAGGAAAGGAAAGAAGAAAAGGAAAGAAAAAAGGAAGAAGGAAGGAGAGAAGAAAGGGCAGGAGGAAAAGGAAAAGGAAAGGAAGGTGAGGAGTTGTGAAGATTAGAAAAGGAGAAACAAAATGGTCATTTCTTTTTTACTGAAAATAAGGATATCTGCATAGAAAGTGAGAAGAAAATATACAAAAGGAAAAATCTTAAAATTTAAATGAATAAGATACAGCAAAGCTGCTACATTCATGATCAATATACAAAATTCAGTGTATTTTGTGCACCAGTTACAAATGGTTAGAAAATGTATTTTAAAAAGCATCTCACAACACCAACAAAAGTATAGTGTTCACAAATAAATCTGTAAAGGCTGTATAAGGAATTTTTGAAGAAAAATATAAACATTAAAACACATAGAAGAAAACCTCTCACAAATTGAGGACCTTTATATTGTTCACTTTAAGAAATTCAAAAATAACTACATTAATTCATCCCAAATTTCTCTACAAAGTTAGCATAATTTTAATCAAAATGAAATTGGGATTTTTTTTTAATTTCTGAAGTTTACTCCAAAATTCAAGTTGCATAGTAAGACCAAGAATAGCCAAGACAGTGTTAGAATAAGAATACAAATTTACTGTACCAAATGCAAAGATGGGAAGTTCCCTTTGTGGCTCAGTGGTCAACGAACCCAACTAGGATCCATGAGGATGCGGGTTCAACCCCTGGCCTCACTCAGTGGGTTAAGGATCCAGCGTTGACATGAGCTGTGGTACAGGTCGCAGACATGGCTCAGATCCTGGGTGGCGGTGGCAGTGGCTGTGGCAAAGGCTGGCAGCCATGGCTCCGATTTGACCCTAGCTTGGTAACTTCCATATGCTTTTTAGGGTGCAGCCCTAAAAAAAAAAAAAAAAAGCAAATGTCAAGATGGATAAATGATTAAGCTTAGAAATAGAAAGAAGAGAAAGCCCAGAATTAAACCCATGCACCTATAGTCAACTAATCTATGACAAAGGAGGCAAGAATATACGTTGGACAAAAGACAGCCTCTTCAATAAGTGGTGCTGGGAAAACTGGACAGCCACATGTAAAAAAATGAAACTAGAACACTTCCTAACACCATGCACAAAAATAAACTCAAAATGGATTAAAGATCTAGATATAAGACCAGATACTATCAAACTCTTAGAGGAAAACATAGGCCACTCTCTGACATAAACCACAGCAACATCTTCTCAGATCCACCTATCAAAGTAATGACAATAAAAAGAAAAATAAACAAATGGGACTTAATTAAACTTAAAAGTTTCTGCAAAGCAAAGGAAACCCTAAACAAAATGAAAAGACAACCCACACAATGTGAGAAAATATTTTCAAATAAATCAACTGACAAGGGATTCATCTCCAAAATTTACAAACACCTCCTACAGCTCAATACCAAAAAAACAAACAACCCCATCAAAAAAAAACAGGCAGAGGATCTAAACAGATAATTCTCCAGAGAAGACATACAGATGGCCAAAAAACACATGAAAAGATGTTCAACATCACTCGTTATTGGAGAAATGCAAATCAAAACCACTATGAGGTACCACCTTACACAAGCCAGAATGGCCATTGTCAAAAAGTCTACAAACAGTAAGTGCTGGAGACGGTGTGGAGAAAAAGGAACCCTATTACACTGTTGGTGGGAATGCAAACTGGTGCAACCTCTGTGGAAAACAGCAGGGAGATTCCTTAGAAAACTAAAAATGAAATAATCATTTGATTGAGCAATCCCACTCCTGGGCATCTATCCAAAGAAATCCATGACTCAAGAAGACACATGTACTCCAGTGTTCATTGCAGCACTCTATACAGTAGCCAAGTCATGGAAACAACCTAAATGCCCACTGACAGAGGAATGGATAGGAAAGATGTGGTACATATACACAATGGAATATTACTCAGTCATTAAAAGAAACGAAATAACAGCATTTATAGCAACATGGATGGACCTAGAAATTATCATGCGAAGTGAAACCAATCAGAAAATGACACACCAACATCAAATGCTATCATTTACATGTGGAATCTAAAAAAAGGACACAATGAACTTCTTTGCAGAACAGATACTGACTCTCAGATTTTAGAAAACTCTTGGTTTCCAAATGAGACAAGTTGGGGAGTGGGGAATGCACTGAGGGTTTGGGATGGAAATGCTATAAAATTTGGTTGTGATGATTTTTGTACACCTGTAATTGTAATAAAATTCATTAAGTAATTTAAAAAAAGATAGCATAGCACTGGTACAGGTAAAGACAAATATGTCAAAAAAAAAAAAAGGAGTAGATATTTCAGAAATAGCCTCAGCATATGTGGAAGTTATATCCTAAATAAATGATATTTGATATAATATGGCATTGGAAATTAGCAGGGAATGGATGAAGTATTTAATAAATTGTGCTTTGCTAACAGGCTACTAATAGTGATGGAGGGGGGGATAAAATTAAACCTCCACCCCACATTGTAACCAAAATAAGTTAAAAACAAAACTATAAAATATCTAGAGGAAAATATAAGAAAATATCTTCATATGCAGGGATCGGAAAAGTGTATCTCAAATGAGCCAAGAAAATTATAAAACATAAATAACTACTAATTCACGCTACCCCATGCTTTTGTAAAGAGACTGCTCTACTCTCCATTTGACTGTCTTTTTCTTAACAACTTGTAAGAGATTTTAAATATATTCTATCTACATATAATACATTTTTTAAATATATTCTATCACATATATATGTATGTATGTATGTATGTATGTATATATACATATATATATCAAAAAAGAACCACTAATTCAAATTTAGAACACCTACATGGCAAAAATGCATCATTATAAAGATTTAAATATCGGTATATATGGAAAACAAATACACCAAAAGAGGATTAGTATCCACGTTGTCTTTTTTTTTAATTACCAAATTAATATAAACAACATAACAGAAAATTGGGTAAAGGATATAAACAGGGATTTCAAAGTAAAGGAAAACAGCAAGGCCTATAAAATTATGAAAAGATGTTCAATTCATATGAAATCAGAGAAATGTAAATTAAATTAATAATATATTTCTTAATCAAGAGCTACAAAAATATTAAACTCAACAAGAACTGTCAAGAATATAGAGAAAGGAAATCCCATTCACTGCCATTTACATTTTATAAAAAATGTAAATTTGACTCATTAATTCCACTTAGAAGGAGATGCATACAGAGTTATTCACTGAAGCATTATTTATTTTTTAAAAATATATGGGAACACTTAAATATCAAAATGGGAAAGAATAAACCCAGTTATGGTATCCTGTAACCCTGATAATAAGAGAGCAATTAAAATGAACCAACAAACTCTAAATTACTCATTTTGTTTCCCGTTGCAATCTTTGAGATTCTCGTTTGCTGTTTTTATTTCAATCTGTAACATGGAAAATTAACCTCACAGGGTGAAATGGAAGAGAATAGGTACATCTCTTTAAAAGCAAGAAAGGCAGCTGGGGAAGAATAAAGAAAGGAATTAACCAACCAAATGAGGGCTTGGCTCTCATTAAAAAGGTAATTATAAACAAGACTCATCACATGAATCTACACATATGTCTCATTCCAAACATCTACAGACTCAGAACCATTATTCAATGTAAAATATTATGAAATAGGAATTATACTCACTTTGCTGTACAGTAGAAACTGGTGCAACATTGTGAAACAACTGCAAGTTTCTAAAAGATGAAAAAAAGGAAAAAAGGAATTATACTGAAGTAGACTTTAAAGTTATGACTTTTCACTAACTATTGTTAGTTTTTATTTTGTGCTGAGTGGAAGCTTCTAATGACTCCAAGGGTTAGAAAATTGGGAACCATATTTCTTAGTATATGGCATCTATGTAAGAAGAAAACCATCCTGAATTGAAGCCCACTTCTAGGAAACTATTAAGCTATCTTGAGAAGTCAAATTAGAACATTTTTTGGAGGAAATTTTCAACTAAGTAGTGGTGATTTCCCATAAACTGTGAGTCTGTCAACTTTACAAGTGATAAAAGGACATTTGAACTTCAATCATAAGGTGTGTTTTGAGAAAATACTTGACTATACTATAGTAGAGACTATACTGAAGGACCTGACAAGGGGCAAAAGAGACAAGAGGACCCCTGGGTTTGGACACAGCCTACACGCCCCTTGCACTAATGCTCTGGCCATCAATAAATATTATTTATTGAGAATAAATAAAGCATAACAAACTATAAAGATGCTGCATAAGCAATCATAATGGTTAAGTAAAGTAAAAACACATTAAAAAGTGAGTTGATTACTCAGCTAATGTCTATGACAACTTGTAGACGTGAGGAGAAATACATTGGAGAGCACCAGACAACGAGTGTTCATTTGAAGTGAAACTTCATGGGAAAAAAAAGTGTCACAAACTAAGCGCACTAGTGCCTAAAGCTAAAAAGTGTTGAAAATTATACCTAGGAAAGAAGCCAACCATATTCACGAGCAAAAATCCAAAACAAATAACAAAAGGTTCAGAAATTCTTCCCCTATAACATTTCCCTCCTACTTCAGTTGTGAAGCACAAAGGATTATTCAAAGCAATAGACTTGCAAAGCCTATTTTAGGAAATAATTGCTTTTATTATTGAGTGGTTTTAAATGTCACTGGTACCAGAATTCACTTTCAAACGCAGAACATAAAGAAAGCCATTTAATATAGGATAACTGAAGAGGGATATAATAGTTATATATTAAACTTGTACGTTTATGTGTTTTAGTAATAACAAATTATTTTAATATAAAAAATGTTAAATAAATTCATATTATATATAATATTGAGCTGCTCACAAGTCTTTCCTGCTACTTATTCTAAGAAGGCTAGCAGCAAAGAGGCTAATACAGAAATATCAAGATGTTTAAAGCTCAAGAAGAGGCACCCAGTCTTTTTCCTTCCCCGGAGCATTTAATCCAACACTCAGCACACAACAGGTGCTTAATACATACTCACTGATATGAGTAGGATACTTGTTAAGAGGCACTGAATGAAAACTTGTTATTGTATTACCATTTATTTATGTGAATAATAATAAAGCACCTCGTAAAAGTTCTAAATGTAATTTGTCTTTACTGAAGTTTTTCTCTTCGATACACAATATTAAATGGCAAAAAAAAAAAAAGAAGAAGAAGAAGAAATGTAAGATAATTCCGCTCTAAATACCTATAGCTTAAGTTACAGGAACTCAAAAACGAAAAATAGCACGCACTATTGGGGACCTAAGGAAACCAGTTTATACCACCACCTAGTGGCCACAGAACACAGCACAAAGAAAGCACTTACCCAAGGATGTCGGCAAAGTACAAGCCTCCACAGTTTACATGTGGAGCTACTTCGCTCCTATGCAGCTGGGACAGTCTTGGATCCACCTCCCCCGCTTCCTTCTGCAGATTTGATGAGCTTGACCTATGGACAAAACCAGGCAGAGACACCATCAAGTGGATTTCTACCTTTGCCTCCTTCCTATAATTCCCTCCACCCATCAGTGGATACCTATTTGTTCTGTATGGTGTAAAATGCATTTCCACACTCATGGAACCAGAGGGGTGAGAATTTTAACTTACTCAGAAAAACCTCATGTAGCATTATTAATTAAATAAATTCATAAAACAGTTTGGTACTATTTAGTAAAGATAAGTATTATATATCTTACTAGGTACATACTCTAGGGCAGTGGTTCATAACCTTGTAACTGGAGGTCAGGGTCTATGGATAGAATTCAGAGGGTCTGGTAACTTGAATGGGAAAAAGTTACACTTTTATCAGTTTTCTAACTGAAAATAAGCATTTCCTTTGATTATGAAGGTAGGCAACAATTCACAATATTATTAGCAAGACCAGTGACTCTGTGACCAATAAGACCATATTGTCAGATTCCATTAACAGATAAAATTTATTTTTATGATTACTGATTTATAATTATACCTCATATCCACTGATAGATCTTAGTATCTTAATAAAGAAGCATGTCTATTTCTTTTTGAATAATTTGCTTTTATATTGTGCCAGCTTTCTTGAGAAATAATCGAAATATATTGCATACATCTAAGGTATACAATGTGATGATTTGATAAACATATATATTGCAAAATGATTAAGGTTAGTTAACACATCCATCACCTCACATAGTGTGTGTTTACTGAGAACTTTTGAGATCTATCTTCTTAATATGTTTTAAGTATTTAATACAATTCTATCTCAATAATTCTACTTAAATTTGTTATCTTTGCAAGTGTTCCTTCGTAATTTTTTCTCTGTGACCCTATTCATTTGTTACACATTTAAAAACATCTGATGTATATAGATTCATAAGTTTTTCAAATGGTTTCTTGACACAAAAAAGATCTGAAATGCAGGGAAGGATCAACATGGCAGAGGAGTAAGATGTCACACTCACCTTCTCCCACAAACAGATCAAAAAAACACAACTGCATGTAGAACAATTCACAGAACATCTACTGGACTTTGGCAGAAGAATTTAAACCTCCAAAAAGGGCAAGAGACCCTTCACGTAAGTGGGTAGAACAAAAGAAAGAGAGAGAGAGAGAGTAAAAGAATCAGGACAGGACTAGCATTCCTGAGAAGGAACTTGAAAGAGAAAAGAAACCCACACCCTGGGAAGCCAGCTAACTGACAGGCAGATCAGCTGAGAAGGAGGGACCTCAAAGTTTCCAGGAAAGCATAGCAGCAGGTGGACTGCGGAAAGCAAAACAAAATGAGAGTCACACGGATCATCTGCACCACTGCCCCTGACACCACAGCCTGAGATACTCAGGTGGGGGATGGGCACTGAGACTCAGGCTCTAGAGGTAATTCCGGGGAGAGGACTAGGGTTGGCTGTGTGGAGACAGCCTGAGGTGCTAGGGATCAGTGTGCCACAGCATAGGGAACCCAGGAGGAGGTCCGGGCCTGCAGGAGAAGCAAGGCACCATTCTTGGGGAGGGCGAGAGGAGGAGGGGTGAATCGTCATGGGAATCTCCCTGCGAACATAGGCTCTCAGAGGGCAGGGCACCTCTGGTGTGGGCTACTGGTGGCAAGAGGGCACTTGCTCATGCTATAGGAGACCAGGCATCTCTTGTGTGGAGTAAGGACAGTGGGGGACTAAGCACAATTCAGCATCTCCTGTGTGACCTACAGGTGGCAGGTACAAGCCACAGCAGTCATCTCAGAAACCAGAGGGAAGCATGGCCTGCCACAACTAGGGGTCTGTGAACAGGTTCCACCTGCAGCCCCAGTCACCTCAGAGGTCAGCAAAAAAGAGGACATTGCAACCGAGCACCACCCATTCTTACTCTTGCTCCCCTGGGAACACACCCTGCTGCTGCCACTGCCAAATGCTCCAGGCAGTACCCACACATACCTGATCATGTCACTTCCTAGGACCCTGCAACTAGGAGCAGCTTGTGCAGTACCTCCTACAAGGGCTAAGTGGGATGGGGTGCCCTGTGCGTGGTCTACAGCTGGTGGGGGTAAAACACTCCAGATATCTCTGACTCCAGAGGTGGGCATGACCTGCAACCACTAGGAATCTGTGAACAGGCACCACTTATGGCCCCAATCACCTCAAAAGGTACTACAGAGGAGGACATTGTGACCAAACACAACCTGTTGTTGCTCTTACTAGCCTAGGAACTCACAAACCCTGCCATTGCCACTGCCAAATGCTCCAGACACTGTCTATATCTGTCTAAGGTTCATTATCACTTCCCAGGGCCCTGTAATTAGGAGTAGCTTGTGCCACCTCTCCTGCAGGTCCTTGCTACTGTCAAGAGCCCAGCAACCAGGCACTGAAAACTATCCCTGCCCATTGCCTCCTTCTCCCTGGAAACACCCTCGGGGGGATAACAGCTTACCCACCTAAAGAAAATATCGAAAATCACTTGCCAAAAATAAATAGTAACCCCCCATAAAACACAAAGGGGCACTCTTGCATAGAAATAGCCCTCCAAGACTACAGTAGTTGATTTCTCTAAACTCACAGAAAAAGAAAAATATAAGTGAAATAAAGAAGAAGCTCAGGAACCATTCCCAGTTAAAAGTACAGGAGAATTCATCTGAAGCAGCAAACAATGAAACAGACCCCTGAAGCCTAAGATATTGAGTTCAAAAGGGAGATAGTGAAAATACTGAAGGGATTAAGGGTGAATATGAGCAAATTAAGAGTGGATATAAAAAGTAATACAAATTACTTTAGAAAGGAGCTAAAAAATATAAGGAGAACCCAGGAAAAACTAGAAAATTGAATTTCAGAGACACAAACTAAGTTAAAGGCTCTAAAGAAAAGAATGAATAATGCAGAGGAATGAATTGGTGACTTGGAAGCTAGAATAATGGAAATCACCCAATCAGGACAGCAGACAGAAAACCAAATGAAAAAAACATGAAAGCAATATAAGAGATCTATGGGATAATATAAAATGGGCCAATCTACACATAATAGGAATTCTAGAATGAGAAGGAAAAGAAAAGGGGATTGAAAAAATATTTGAAGAAATTATGGCTAAAACTTTCCAAACCTAAAGAAAACAGATATCAAGATACAGGAAGCAGAGTCCCGGAGATTGGATTAAGATGGCAGAATAGAAGGACTGGAGCTCAACTTCTCTCCCAAATAACAGCAAAAATACAACCAAATGCTGAGCAACCTTCAACCAAATGGACTGTAAACTTCCAAAAAAGATACTCTGCTCCAGAAGACACAGCGGAGAACACATCAAGAGGTAGGAGGGGCAATTACGTGATAGAAGCAACCCGATACCTCCCAGGTGGGAAGCCCCACAGACTGGAAAGGAACTGCATCACAGAGACTCAGCTACAGGACTGAGAGTTCTGAGCCTCATGTCAAAACCCCACGCCTGGGGATTGGGCACAGGGAGAAAGAGCCCGTGGAGCATCTGGCATTGAAGGCCAGCAGGGCTTGTGTGCAGGAGCTCCACAGGACTGGGGGAAACAGAGACCCCACTCTTGAAAGGCACACACAGACTTTCACGTGCACTGGGTCCCAGGGCAAAGCAGTCTCCAGAGGAATCTGGGTGGAACCTGACTGCAATTCCTGGAGGATCTCCTGGGAAAACAGGGGTGACTGTGCCTTGTTGTGGGGGAAGGGCATTGG
>PVHT021183634.1:27533499-27619913 GCA_004024745.2 Catagonus wagneri | reverse complement strand
AAAAAAAAAAAAACAACTTAACCCACCACCTAAATGAATTAGAAAAAGAAGAACAAACAAAACCTAAAGTCAGTAGAAGGAAGGAAATCAAAGATCATAGAGGGAATCGATAAAACAGAGATTCAAAACACAATAGAAAAAATCAATAAAACCAAAAGCTGGTTTTTTGAAAACATAAACAAAATTGACAAACCTCTGTCCAGACTCACCAAGAAGAGGAGAAAAGGATCTAAATAAACAAAATAAGAAATGAAAAAGAAGAAATCTCAATGGATATCGCAGAAATACAAAAAAAAAAAAATAAGAGAATACTATGAACAATTACATGCCAACAAATTTGACAACCTAAAAGAAATGGATGACTCTCTTGAGACTTCCAGCCCACCAAAACTGAATCACAACAAAAAAAGATCAACTGAACAGACCAATCACTAGAAATGAAATTGAATATGTAATAAAAACACTCCCTACAAACAAAAGTCCAAGACCAGATGGCCTCACAGGCGAATTCTACCAAACATACAAATAAGAACTTATACCCATCCTTCTTAAACTTTTCCAAAAGCTTGAAAAAAAAAAGAGAAACACTCCCAAAGACATTCTATGAAGTCACCATCACCCTAATACCAAAACCAAAGATACTACCAAAAAAGAAAATTATAGGCCAATATCTTTGATGATATAGATGCAAAAACTCTCAAAAAAATTTTAGCCAACCATATCCAACAACATGTAAAAAATATCATACACCACGACCAAGTGGGATTCATACCAGGCTCACAAGGATGGTTCGACATACGCAAATCAATCAATGTCATACACCATGTTAACAAAAGAAAAGTCAAAAACCACACGATCATCTCAATAGATGCAGAAAAAGCCTTGGACAAAGTCCAACATCCATTCATGATAAAAAAAATAAAAATAAAAACACAATGGAATACTACTCAGCCATAAAAAAGAACAAAATAATGTCATTTGCAGCAACACGGATGCATCCAGAGACTCTCATACTAAGTGAAGTAAGTCAGAAAGAGAAAGACAAATATCATATGATATCACCTATATCTGGAATCTAATATATAGCACAAATGAACCTCTCCATGGAGAACAGATTTGTGGTTGCCAAGTGGGAGGGGGAGGGTGCGGAATGGACTAGGAATCTGGGATTAATAGAAAACTACTGCATTTGGAGTGGATAAGCAATGAGATCCTGCTGTATAACACAGAGAACTATATCTAGGCATTTATGATGGAACATGATGAAGGAATATGTGAGAAAAAGAATGTATATATAAAAAGAATTTCCCGAACTTTGTTTGCCAAAAAAAGTACATTACTATAAATTTTCTAAACTTATAATTTGTGAAGCAGGAATTCTGTACTTGATTTTAGAAATATTGGAAACATACACTTCAGAAACTAAGTAAACTTGCTAGAATGAATGTGCAAAAAAGAAAAAAAAGAAAAGATTGAAGGTCTGAAATGCCTGGCTTAGAGAAGTTCTTCCACTGGAAACAGAAGACATCTACAAAGAAATTCAAATGGTTTTGTCAATAATAGCCAAGTGGACAAAGAAATTAAGCTATGGAATACTAACAGCAGAGAAATGAATTCATTACTGTAATTGCTTAACATTGGTCCTTTTCATAAGCCTAAAATTAAAGCTAAGAATTATGTGTCAAAATAATAAAAACAATCTAATGCCATTCAAAGAAATTTCTAAAACAGACAAAGCAAAACAATGTATTGCTCAGTATACAGACGAACGTAAATTAAAAAAAAAAATGATTAACGCAAAATTCTGGATTATGGTTACTTGACAGAGATTATGGTTATGTATTAGAGGAAAACATGACCAAGAAGGAACATGCATTGAGTGTCTGATGTTGCTGGCAATATTTTATTTCTAAAGCTTGGCAGGGGTACAAGCATGCACTTTTTATTATTTTCTTTAAAGTGTACCTAAATTAAATACTCTTTTGTATCTACAATAAATGCTTCAATTTACCTCCTATAGTTCATCTCTGTCCACCAATCTACATAACCAACCAGTTACTCTACATCACATTAGCCTATTTTAATAATCCAGTTTTTTGGTATGATTTTTCTAGCTTTGGACTACCTGTTTTTTTGGACTACTTGTCAGACATTAGGATATATGACAATAATTTTCAAAATGCTTATCCTATTTACTTTCTAGGCATTTTAGAGATAAACATGTAGTCAGAGGAAATTACTCCTTTTTAAATGCTGTTTAGGGACTATTTACCACCACAAATCTAAAACTGTCTTAGAGACCACATACCTTTTTTTTTTTTTTTAATGGTAAACTGAACTAGTTCTACAATCTGCCTTTAAATCCTGGCTGGACCACTTAGCAGCAGTAAAACTGAGAAAATTATTTAATCTCTCAGAATCTCACCTTTTTCAATTATAAAATGGAGATAAAGTTTAACTTATAGAATTCTGAGGATAATTAAAACCTGTGAGATACTAAATAGATTATCTTAGGCAACGAATAGCACTTAACAATGTTCATCTATCCCTCAGTTGTAGCCATAAATAGGACTCCTATTTTGTAAACATTCCCCTTTTGCAAATATTCTTGGAAATCCCTTCTTTCTTGTGGTTGGATAAAATTAATGATGAGGTGCTACAGGACAGCAAAGCCACAGCATGGAAGAAATCTAGGTCCTTAAGCTGTATAGAAGAGCCGCTTGCCAACTAGAAAAACCTACTTTGGATTCGTCTAAAAAATAAAATACAGGAGTTCCCATTGTGGCACAGCAGTTAAGGAATACGACTAGGAACTATGAGATTTCAGGTTCGATCCCTGGCCTTGCTCACTGGGTTGACAATCCAGCATTGCCATGAGCTGTGGTGTAGGTCACAGACACGGCTCGGATCTGGCATTGCTGTGGCTGTGGCGTAGGCCGGAGGCCACGGCTCCGATTCGACCCCTAGCCTGAGAACCTCCATATGCCACAGGTGTGGACATAAAAGGACAAAAAAGACAAAAAAAAATAAAAAATAAAATAAAATAAAATACATTATGGAGTTCCCATTGTGGCTCAGTGGTAACAAACCCTACTATTATCCATGAGGATGTAGGCTCGATCCCTGGCCTCAATCAATGGATTAAGGATCTGGCGTTGCCATGAGTTGTGGTGTAGGTTGCATACAGGGCTCGGATCCAGCATTTGCTGTGGCATAGGCCAGCAGCTGCAGCTCCAATTCAACCCCTAGCCTGGGGTCTTCCATATGTTGCAAGTGAGGCCCTAAAAAAAAAACAAAAGCAAAAATAATAAAAATAAAATAACATTTGAATTAGAATCATACTACACTTTTGGTGCCAATTTGTAACAGCAAATTAGCCTATACCAATTAATATATTCTTGAAAGACACTAACAAATACTAAGATCTCTGGCAAAAAAAAAAAAAAGTTTCCAAATTGAGGTGGATCTACTGAATGAGACACAATAGACAAAAAAAAGACTATTCCAAGGAATAGTATCATGAAATTTCAGAAAATCAAGAGATA
This sequence comes from Catagonus wagneri, assembly GCA_004024745.2. Classification (NCBI taxonomy): domain Eukaryota; kingdom Metazoa; phylum Chordata; class Mammalia; order Artiodactyla; family Tayassuidae; genus Catagonus; species Catagonus wagneri. The sequence goes on along the minus strand of PVHT021183634.1, from coordinate 27,616,368 downwards.
ATGAGAAAAATACAAAAGCTTATAAAGAGCAACAAGTCATATACAAAGGGTCAGGATCAGAATGGGATGAATTACTTACTAGAAACTTTTATGAAGTGCCTTTAAAAAAAATGAGGAAAAATCATTTCCAACGTAGATTTTACATCTTCCCAAACCATAAACTAAAGACATTTTTAGACATGCAAATCTCAAAAGTTTAATTCCCACGTACCCTCTCCTAAAGTGAGGAAAAGCAAAAAAGACATGAGATACTGGAAAAGGAGGTCCAACACAAGGCAAATGAGATTCTGAAGGAGATCACTGAAAGAAGATCCAAGAATTACTACAGGGTGATCGTAAATGTTTAGTCGATACTGTACCAAGAGGAAAAAAAAGGAAAGACTCCTGAAAGATAACTCTACAAGATGAAATGATAAGCTGATTAATAAATTTAATCATTTTGAGTTTTGGCAAAGAATTTGGTGATTAATAAGTGAAGGCAAAAGGAAAAGAAGAGAAACAAATGCATAGAATTAAGAGAGTCAGTTTCCTACTGATTAAGATCACAGGTGTGAGCCACATAGCAGTGGCTTAAACTGGAAGGTGAATTCTCTTGTAAAACATGTCCAGAGATAGGTGTTCCAGGACTCCCAGTGTGGTGTTCCATGGAGTCAGAACCTAGACCACTTCTCTCTGTTCTGCCATCTTTAGCATGTGTTTTTTACCACATAGTTCAAGAACACAAGCCATTATGTCCACATTCCAGCAAGAAGCAATAAGAAAGACAGAGAGGGCAACAACCCCTCCTACAAAACATGTGGAGGTTTCCAGGCCAGGGATCTAACAGGAGCTGTAACTTCCGGCCTTCGCCACAGCCACAGCAACGCGGGATCCGATCTGAGCCACGTCTGCAACCTATACCACAGCTCATGGCAACGCTGGATCCTCAACCCAGTGAGCAAGGCCAGGGATCGAACCCACAAACTTGTGGTTCCTAGTCGGATTCGTTAACCACTGAGCCACGACGGGAAATCCAATAGCTAGCAGTTTGAATATCAGTCCCAGAGACAGAAGAGCTCCCAGCTGTGGCACCTCCCTCCTGAACTTTCTTTTCTCCATATCCTACTTTTCTCCCCACGGTATTTATTAATCCCTGATATATTTTTCCTTCATTTGTTTAACTGTTTCCCCTAACCTGGAAGTTCCAAGGGGAAAAGAGCTTTGTGATTTATTCACCTCTGCACCTCGGTTTTTGGAAAAGTGCCTGAAGCACAGAAGGAATTTAATTGATACGGGTTGAATGAGGGAATAAATTGTTCGTTCCAAGGAGTGAAAGTCTAAGAAAATAAATTTAAACATAAAGATCCAGCCTGGGTACAGATGATGCTTTGTTTTGTCTTCATTAGTTAGAAATGGATGCTCATAAGAAAAAAATGACTCATCCCTCTGGAATTACCAATTTTAAAAAGCCTGCTTTCCTATGAAAAGACGATTCAAATCATTGCACAAGGCACGACTAATCCCCTAGTCCTAATAATATAAGCAATATTACATTAATGTTTTGCAATAATGTAACTATTAGCAAGAATGTAAACATGATGTAAATAAGGTAAATTAAGAACGTGAATCAATTGATTTTTTAGCGTAAATATTATTACATACAAGCAGGAAGGGAAATTATTTGGGGATAGTGCTATACTAGAGATTTATATCCTCTTCTTGCATAGAAGGAGTCACTATCTAAACCAAAAACAAACCAAGAAATAGCAGAATATACCTATTACTTAAAAACACAGAAACAGGAGTTAGAACAAACAGCTCAAAAAGTTTGTTTGCTCACCAGAATAACAACTTTTTGTTATACTGGTGAGCAATATTCAGATATAGGGAAGACTAGGTCAGAAGTTTTGCTTTTAAGGGGCTACAGAATTTTAACAATGTATGTTAAACTTTGAATTTTTCATTATCTAGCTCAGTACCCCCATTCCCCTGAGCTCCTGGAAAATACAATGTAAATTATTAGGAGCCTTAAAATTCACACTGGAGGTAGTGAATTTCATGGGGAAGATAAATGCACTTAGAAAAGCGAAGCCTCCCTGGTCTTCATACCGACTAAAACTTAAAGGGCAAACTTGTCCACGATTTAAATGCAAAGCACGACACACACGTACGCAGGCTGCCTTCCCAATGGTCTCACACACTCGCCAACTTTTAGTACGTAAAATGCGCTTGGAGATGAGCTGATGGGCCCAGAGAGTTGGTACAGGAACGACCTCAGTATTCAGCTAATTCTAATGTCACTTCTGACGTTGGGGGTAACCTTTGGGGAAACAGCCTGGGAGAAAAGGGCTGGGCTGACATCAAACGACTCTAGGGCCCGGCCCACCACCAACGCCTACAGGATTGGGCTTCAGACCGCACCCCCGGGCAGGAGGAGGAGCCGAGCCTGGTCCGAGCCTGTGTCTACCCCTGGTGCAGGCGCTGCTCCCTGCCAGAACGGAAGCCCTAGGAGGAGGGTTTTAAGAACGGATACCGGCTGCTGCCCGCCTCAGCACTCCAAGCCGCGACATGCTTGCCCTCTGCAGTGGCCTGACTAGGGTTCTGTGCCCGCGGATGCTGGCGCCTCAGGTATTGGCCGCTGGGACTCGCCCAGAACCTTCCCAGGGGTAGCGAAAGGGAGGGGCGGGGCATCTGCGGGGATAACACGGGCCGCGCGTGGGCCTACTTTCGCAGACCTGCCAGCATGTCGCAGAAGTTCTAGCACAAGCCTTAGAATCGCGGAGGTGGCGGCGGGGCGGGGGCTGTGGAGCCCGCAGGAGGAAGAAGGGAGACGTTAGGGGAAGAGTTGCTGCCGGTGTCGCCTCAAGAGCAGCCATGGACAGGGGGCATTTCTAGCCTAGGTGCCCAGCGGTCCTAGGACACTCCTGAAACGCCAGCTGCTGTGGCTTTGCCACCCCATGCAGTTGCCATCACCGCATTGGGGGCTTTGCGAGGCACTGGGATATGGCCTCTCCTCGATTTGTCTTTTGACAAGCCTCAGGTCCTTCTAGACTGAAGGAGTGAAGAGAAAAAGGGCAAACAGCCGCTGGCAACACACATACAAACACCAGCTTTTAAAGGAAATACCCAACCTGTCAGCATCTTGCAGACAGAAAACTTTGCCCTGTGTGCGGGTGGTAGAGCTTCAGGCCAGGCTGCCACTGTCTCCTGCTGTTGGTGCCCAAGTCAGGCAGATTCAGGAACCGTGTAGAAAATACGGTGATCACAACTTCATTTAATCTGGATGAGAAATGTACAAAATTGATTTTTGTGATTCAGCCTTACCTGTCAGGGATTGACCTATTCTGTAAATCTTAGATTTTTTCTTTTCCTTTTAATATTTAGTCTTTTACCTCTTTCTCACAGGGCACGATAAGGAGATTAATCTACTTGAGAGAATGATTTTTGTAAAGTCTAAAGGGACCATTGAGGGCTTCTTCCCCCAAGATTAGCAATGCAGTCTTCTTGTTTGTTTTTCCTCTGTCCACTTTTTTAAAAATGATTTTTATTTTTCCATTATAGTTGGTTTACAGTGTTCTGTCAATTTCTGCTGTAGAGCAAAGTGACCAAGTCACACATATATATATATCCTTTTTTCTCACATTATCCTCCATCATGTTCCATCATAAGTGACTACATATAGTTCCCTGTGCTATATAGCAGGATCTCACTCTTATCTACTCCAAATGCAAATAGTTTGCACCTATTAACCCCAGACTCCCAGTCCATCCCTCTCCTTCTTTATCCTGATTCCCTCTACTGGATCAGGGTCAAGAATTATTCCTTACAATTTTATTCTGAACTTTGATGTTATTAAATGTCAACCAAATGTTCTCTTATGAGTGAACTGGAAGTCACTGCTGTCAAGAATAAGCACTAATTTGGACATAAGGAAGCCTAAAACACTCACGGTTCCTCCCCCAGCATACATAGTTCCAGTAGCCTTGCAACAAAAATCACTTCATCTTCCCACAAACACACACATCCTCTGCTGTTAGCCCTTCCCTGAGCTTTCCCACTGTATATTTCCTCTTCCAACAATAATAAAATGTGTGCTTCTGATCCCATATTTTGATCTCCAAATACAAATTCCCTGAAAAACAACTTAACTGTTACAAGTACTCCACTGACCCATTTTCTGATATGATATATTTTAATTATAATATTTTTTAACTATAAATACTAGGCACTTTTTATTTGCATAACATTCTGTTAATAAAGTTTGGGAAAATGTCACAAAAAGAATGTCAGATGCAGGGGAAGCTGCAGTCGTTTTTGATGGCAAGCTTACTCTGACAATAAGAATATAACTCATCATAGACATGGAATGACCTCAAGATAGATGATTATAATTAAGCCTTATATACAATTTAGTAAAATATATACATTATTGTGTTTTGTAAACAAAGTATATGATGGTGCAGCTTTCCTTTTGACATATCAGGTTGTCAGTATAAGGCCAAAATTCTATAGCTTTATAAGTACCAAAACTGTTTTAATAGATAATTCTGGTGTAAACAGCTTCAGAAAATGTGCATGTGCTAACCAAACTTAACTATGATGGCTATGTAAACTAGAATGCTATATCAGTGTATGTGTATACACATGTATGTATATGTATATATACATATATACACACAGAAACATATATACCTACACAAAGGATAATACAGGCAAAGCATTTCTTACTAAAAGTTAAGAACCAAATTGGAAAACCAAATTAGAAATTTAAATTGTGAGCAAGTGACTATTACAAAAGTTAACAATGGTTCTTAAGGGATACTCTCATCAGCCAGCTAGGATTGGGTGCATTAAATGCCCTTCTTCAGAAGCCACCTGTAATTAAAACCTAATAATTTTTCAGACAATTCTGACAATGCTTTTTTCCTTTTTCTAGCATTTACACAGGCTATCACTATATCACAACTGGATAGGTCATAGTTTCCTATTGTAATAGTTATACTATTTTTGGCCAGTGGTCTACTTCATTAGATTTAGAAAATACTTGGCTCTGACCAGCAATTTCCATTTCTTTAAAAACCTTAAAAAAAAAAAAAATCTTCCACTAAACTCATTTTCATCATGCCAGCCAAAATACCTCTAAATTTTATAAAACTGTTTTAACTGCTTGACTCTAACACATATACTATTCACTAGAGATGGACTATTGGGATAATAAACTATCTGTAAAATTTATTAGGATCCTAATCATAGCCCTTTGGTCAAGAATTGTACCAGTGCCTTCTTATGAGCAACTTCTCATGAAAAAGTGACTAAAGGTGGACCCCCTGCTAGAATACAGTAGCTACATATTTAGAATATTTAAAAGTAGTTACCTTTATTGACATACCTCTAAGCAAATTCTATGGAGAGAGGCCAACAGACTTACAAACAGATTACGAGTCTAATGAGTGTCCCTTGTTTCCAGACTCAGATTTGGTTGTAACATAATATTATAAACACTGTCCTCCCAAAATATTTCAATTTGCCTTATCTTTCTTCAGGTATGCTCATCTTTTGCCACAGGCCCCAGACAATACGATGGAACATTCTATGAATTCCGTACCTGTTATCTTAAGCCCTCAAAGATGAATGAGTTCCTGGAAAATGTTAAGAAAAACATTCATCTTCGGACAGCTCACTCTGAATTGGTTGGATACTGGAGTGTAGAATTTGGAGGCAGACTGAGTAAAGTGTTTCATATTTGGAAGTATGGTATGAGTCATTAGCTTATTCAGTACAGATTTTCATTGTTAGATATTACACGAGACTTAGTTCTTGGATCTCCATTACTATAAATACATAAGGTTAACAAAACTTTAAAAAAGCAATACCAAAAAAATTCAGTGATTACCACCCCCAATGGTACACCTGTAATGGCCCATTGCTAGAACTTTTATATTATTATATGGGAAGTGATAGTGGGAAAATGCAGCGCCACAAATTTCAAGTCATATAACTTCAGTTTTCAGAAAAAAGTTTAGAATGGCTTTTTGTAAAGATTGGTTATGAAAAATGTAAAGCAATGATCGCAAGAACCAAAGTGGGTTAGGATCATAAAGGAAAATAGAATTATTTTTCTTAATGTGGAAGCTGTAGCTGGATAACAGTGGTTTAGCAGAAATCATTCAAACATCTAGGGACTTAGGGAAATAGAGGTTGATAGGGGATGATCACTAAATTTGAAGCTCTCGCCCATCTGTAAGATTTAATAATTCTGTTATGTTTCAGGACAACTTTTGGTTATTTTTCTGCCCCCAGAGTTTCAAGAAATTCACTGCCATTGTACTAGTCTAGGGAGGTAAATGAAAAGGAATTTAGTTCTTCCCATACTGAGGCTGACCAACAAACCCGCCATTTAGGAGAAGAAGAAGAACAGTTATAGGAATCTCTGGAATGTTTATTACTTCAGTGTCAAATCTTTGTGAAGTCACATCAGGACTTGATATCCAGAGAAATTTTAATAATTTCGTTTAAAAACAGTTAATAGTCAAAGTATTTTAATATGAAAAATTCTCATTATCCACTTAATATGGCCATAGTTTAGGGGTTTTCTCTATTGTAACAGAACCCCATTAAAAAACAAGTTATGCTTTATTGTACCAACCATTGAATTGTGTCCCATTAAGAAGATTATGAGTAAGATTCTGATATAACTTACTTAAGCTCTAACATAGGTGTTAATTCTTTATGCATAAAGTAAACCACAGAAAACTGTTTTATCATCAGTCTCAAAAGATCCTAATACTAAATATAGTAGTAGGCCTATATGTTGGTAAACATGTGGGTAACAAACAGAAGAGAAATAGTACTGGGTAAAAAGAATAGGTGACGATATGTAAGAGGATAAGCACAATTTCTTTGCAAGGTCTTTGTTCAGAGAAAGAGGCTGAGGAGTTCCCATCATGGCTCAGCAGAAACAAATCTGATTGGTATCCATGAGGATGCAGGTTCGATGCCTGGCCTCACTCAGTGGTTTGCCATGAGCTGTGGCGTAGGTCACAGACCCAGCTCGGATCTGACATGGCTGTGGTGTAGGCCAGCAGCTGCAGCTCTGATTCGACCCCTAACCTGGGAACTTCCATATGCCATGGGTATGGCCCTAAAAAGACAAAAAAAAAAAAAAAGAAAGAAAGAAAGAAGAAAAGGCTGAAAAAGCAAATCTTAGTTTCATTTATGTTAAATTGAATTCAGGGTGTACTGTGACCATTCTTCACTATCACTACCAACAATGAAAAATCCTCTTTTTCTAAACTGCTGCTATGATTTAAATGCCTCAGTTAAATTAATAAGAATAGTTAACATATATTGAGTACCCACTACATGTTAAATGATGCTAAACACTGTTCTAAGCTCCTTTCATGTATTAATTAGTTCATTTAATCTTCATATCAGGAGGTAAATATGCATAAAAAGATTCAAGAATTTACCTAAGTCTCACAACTACCTACTAAGTGCTAGACCCTGTAAAGGCCATTACTATATGATATTATCATTACTTGTTTACATTGCTATAACCCTTTACACCATGAACAACTTGGGGACAGATGTCACATCTACTTATGTTGGTATCTCCAGTGATATAAGAGTGACCTCATGTGGCCTCTAATATTTGCTAAACTGAATAAAACCCAGAAAAAGTAGGTGATTTGATTTTAAATCAAAAGTTTTTATTTTTCTCATTCTTTTTCCTCCCATAGACAATTTTGCTCATCGAACTGAAGTTCAGAACGCCTTGGCCAAAAATAAGGAATGGCAAGAACAATTTCTCATTCCAAATTTAGCTCTTATTGATAAACAGGAGAGTGAAATTACGTACCTGGTGCCATGGTGCAAATTAGAAAAACCTCCAAAAGAAGGTAAGGCCTTCTCTTTTAATCACTTTGAGTTTTGATGGAGAAAATACTAAAGATTTTAAGCTATGAAAGTTAAGGTTCTACTGGAAAAAAGTAAAATTAATCTCTTAATATAGAAATATATGTTGATTGTTGTGATAAAAATAAATTGTAATTCTTAGCTTATCCTTAAAAAATAAACATTAAATAATGAAATATTTTTCCAAATTGATATCTACTAATTCTTAAAGCATAGCTTTATTATAGAAAAAGTTGACATGGTTGATAAAGATTGAGAAGTTGGGCTTTGGGAGCAGGAAACACATGTGGATAGATGAGGGACAGTGTATACTTTTCTGTCACAACTGAAATAATATAAACTTTTAAATATAAAAGTATTTTTCCATAAATTACTACTAATCTCAAAGATGAAGTACAGATTTGCTTATGAAATTGGCTGTTTGGGGGAAAGAATGAATTGAAACTGTCAAGCTCTGTTACTGTAGTCTAACTTTTGTGTCTTCCTCTTTCTTATTTCTCAGTTTGAAAATAAGTCCTAAAGATTTGTCTTCTTCCTGATTTCACTTCTTGCTGACTTAAAGAAATTATTACCTCAATCCAGTTTTAAACAAAGGTCAGATTAGAAAAAGCATAACCTAACTTAATTATTTTATTTCCCACATTATTCCCAACTCTGTAATTCATTTTAGATTTTCAAGAGATTTGAAAAGTCCTATTTAGATCCTTATCCACTTAGACACCACCCCAACCCCCCACCCCCCACAGCTTTTGGCATCATCAAAATGAACTTGTGGGCTTCAAAATAATGTCAAATCTTGCTTATCTTCCTCTATGTTATTTCTGGATTCTTCAGTAACTTTTGCATGCTTTTCCCTTTGCTTCTGCAATCTACTTGTCCCCTAGTTTCTTTCACATCTACCCACCCAATACTTCCACACAGAAGATAAAATGCTTTTCAAGTATTTACCTGAATCTTTAGGAAAAATAAAGCATCTTCTTTAGGCTTTGTTTTCCCTCAAAAATCCTGAGACAGTCATTTCAGATCCAGTTTGCTTGCTGTTCCTGGTAGAAATGCAAACCTACAGGGAGAAATTATACAAAGCACAAAGTAGTAGAAGTTGAGAAGAACAGAACTACAAGAGATTGGAAAGTACTTCCTTATACATTTCTTTTATTAAAGTGTACACACAGGCAGCTAAAAATTCTATTCCATTATAAATTCTCAACATTTTATTGATTAAAAATATTTGACATATATATATTTTTTGGTTTTTTTAGGCCCACACCCATGGCATAGGGAGGTTCCCAAGCTAGGGGTCAAATCAGAGCTGTAGCCACTGGACTATACCACAGCCACAGCAATGCCAGATCTAAGCCGTGTCTGCGATCAACACCACAGCTCAGAGCAACACCGGATCCTTAACCCACTGAGCGAGGCCAAGAATCGAACCTCTGTCCTCATGGATGCTAGTCAGATTCGTTTCCACTGAGCCACGACAGGAACTCCTAGATTAAAAATATTTTAGACAGTACTTTACCTATAGCTTCCAGTCCCTTTTTCTTTGTTCCTTTATGATAAGCTTAACAACAGACCCTTAACTAGGATAAGGACTTTCTAAACATAAAAGCATAGAAAAATAGTGCAAATTATTAATAAATATGTCTACATGTATACATGTGTGATCCTTCAAATCTGTATATGTAGATTAGCCTTCCACTGGAACCAAAGTAGACAGATTACAAATTGGTTGAATGTGTTCTATGAAATAATTATTTTTCTTTCTATTCTAGGAGTCTATGAACTGGCTACTTTTCAGATGAAACCTGGTGGGCCAGCTCTGTGGGGGGACCCATTTAAAAGGGCAGTTCACACTCATATCAATCAAGGCTATGCAAAATTAGTTGGAGTATTCCATGCAGAATATGGCATGCTCAACAGAGGTACAGTCTCTCTCTTCTATGAGACTGCAAAAATCTATTTGTGATCTGCTGTTAAGATCCTAGATCCCATTTGTCTCTCTTCTCATTATCAAGTATATTTCACTTCTTATTGCCAAACTTTTAGTTGTTTGTGATTTTGAAGGTTGAGCAAACTTGTTTTACATCTTATTTATATAGAATATTAATACCTTATGAAACCTTTTTCAAATAATGAACTGCCTTTTTCTTTGATACATCAAAATGATAAAATTTTGAAAACTGGAAAGAACCTCAAGAAATCACCTATTCCTTTCATCATTTTTCTTTCCTGTGAACGTATTTTCATCGATTTTTTTTTCAGTTTTATTAGGATGTAATTGACATAGAACAGTTTATAAGTTGGTATATAACACAATGATCTGACATATGTATAATATTGTGAATCGATTACCACAGGAAGTTTAGTTAACATCCATCACCTTACATAATTACAAATTTTTTTCCTTGGGATAGAACTTTTAAGATTTAGCAATTTGTTTATCTTATATGTGGAAGTGTGTACTGTTTGTACTTTCTGTGTGTGTGTGTTTTTTAAACAACATTATTTGGGGTAGGGAAGTTATTTCTGGGTGAAAAAGTAATACATAGTTATTATAAATATTAAAAACATGAATAAGCCCCCCAAAATTACCCATTTTTAACTACTTACATGGTGTGCGTGTGTGTGTGTGTGTGTGTGTGTGTGTGTGTGTGTGTATCATAGGCTATATATTAATACATAGGGTATATTTATTTAATAAAACATTTAGGATACTTAAAATGTAAAGTTTGAAGATATTTCAATCAGAATTTCAGAGAGGTTTTTTTTGGTGGCAAACTCAAAAAAATTCTTGTAAAGTTTATCTGAAAGGATAGATGACTAAGACTTTTAATATTTGAAAGACTCAGAATATCCACTTGCCTCTTTATCTTTTCCACTTCATGTCCAACAGATGTCTCAAACCCAATGTCTCTAAAGCTGGGCTGATTGTTGCCCAGAAATTCAACTTCTAGTAATATATTGTAAAAAAAAAATAGTTTAACTATACAAAAATAGATGTTTGTTCAAGTTGGAAAATACTTGAAGAGGAGAAAATTTACAACAATTATTAGATGCCTATCTCAGATCATACACTAAAATAAAATCAAGATGGACCATAGATTTCAATTAAAAAATTGAATTAATAGAATTACTGAAAAAATATAAATTTATTTAATAATGTATAAGAACAACATTTCTAAGCCAAAAGCAGATGAAGAAACTGAGAAGGAAAAAAGAATCAACTGATGATTTTATTATACAAATACTCAAATTTGGTGCACACCCAAATCAATAAAATGAAATCCTAAAGCAAAAAGAAAAATAGACACTTATGCAAAGATGATATAGATGACTAATATATCTTAAAGAAGATGCCGAATAAAACAATGAGATACCATTTTAAGTGGCATTTTTATAATATTAGGTCAGGGAAAAACAAGTACTGTTATACTGTGTAGGGTTCTACTAGCTTAATCTTAGCCCCCAATAATTTGGCAAAAGCCTTGATTTTTCAACTGCTTTTGTCAATATTGTAGGAAATATGCATGTTTTTAGTTATACAGGAAAGAAATTTGAAAGAATGTAAAATACATAGTCATATTTGAATGATGAAATTAAAGGTTTTTTAATTCTCTAATTTACTATAATGGATGTGTATAATTTTTATTTAAAATGAAATGACTGAAAATGTGTGTGTACACACATTTTAATCTTAAATTCATTGTCAAGTGTACTGAAGTATGATAGTATGCTGAGTGTAAATCAGTACTTCACATCTGGAGGACAAATCAGTATTTCACATCTGGAGGACACTGTATATATATAAGATATACTCTGTGGTTTGTTCAGTTTAAACTTAAGGAGTTTATATTAAGAAAATATTCAGATTCAGACAGCCTGGGTTGAATCCCAGCTCCACCACTTAAAACTCTGTAACCCTGGGTAAGTTACTTAACCTCACTGCCTAAGTTTCCTTATCCATAAAATGCTGATAGTAATAACCTACCACATAAGATCATTATGAAAAATAAATGAGTTAATACATACAGAAGGTAAAACCAAGCCTGACACATAGTAAACATCCAATAAATGTTAGGAGTAGTTGTCATTAACATTGTTATTATTATAGATACACATATATTGCTGCTCTAAGGAAGTTTATTTCAGCATTGTTTACTGTAAGGAAACTTGGAAACAATGTGGTATGACCTTCTTTACATAATGCAGAAATAGATAAATAGGTATGTGTCATATGTATTTATAATCATAAATATATATTCTTATATGTGTTTATACATGTATAAATACATAAATGAATGTTAAAATATAAACATGTATGCATAACTATGGAAGTGGTTATTTCCGGGTGATATAAAAATGCTTCCTATTTTCTCTTTATCTGATTTTTCCTATATAGCTAACATATATTATAATTATGGGAAGTTTGTTAAAAAAATTATACACAAGAAAATTATCCCAGTATTTGATAGAATATTGAAATTTTGGTAATAATTTAATTGGTCAATCATAAGGGGTTGGGGTAAAATATTATATAGATAAAGAAAAATTCATATAGCCATTAAAAAAATCAATGTTATTGCCAAAGAAAATACACAGTTGATTTTTTTAAATCTACTACTAAGACTAAGTATAAGATATGGCAAGATCCTAATGTGATTTTACTCAAATTTTTTAGGAAAATACACTTAATATTAGTAGACATTTTCTCTAGGTGGTTGACATAATACCACTCTTAGTTTTCCTTTGTATAACCTAACTGTTCAATAGTAAACACAATTTTTTACATTCTTGCTTTCTTAAAATAAAATAACATTGTATCAGGAAGTCATGAAATTTGGGTCTAGTCTTGATTGTGTGTTTAATCTGTGTTAATTTACTTCCCTTCTCTAGCTTTCTGTTTCTTCATCTACAAAACTACTTTAATTAACTTATAAATTTCTCCCCAAAATCTCTGACCCCTCTGAAATCACTAACATACTTAGTATTACTTTTTTGATATTCACTATTTCGATTTAAAGAATAGGATTTACAAGTTCTGATTAGTGTTTCTCTATTCCTTATTTGCAGTAATGGCACAGGCTTTACAATCTATTTGTGGTTTCTTCCTGCAGTTCATGTTCTTTGGTGGAACGAGAGTGCAGATAGCCGTGCAGCTGGGAGACATCAGTCTCACGAGGATCCTAGAGTCGTGGCTGCTGGTGAGCTACTTCTCTAGGCACAAATTATTCTTAGAACAAATCTGATTTTGTCAGTAACCTTATATGCCTTCTTATGAATTTTCTTTCCAGTTCGGGAAAGTGTCAACTTCCTTGGGTCTCAGCAGAATATGCTTCTGATTCCTACATCATTTTCACCATTGAAATAGTTTTCCACTAAAATAAAAAGCATTTCATGAACTGCCACAAGATGTCTGCTAGTGGTGCTTAATTTCTCCCGAGAGATTCTTTTTTATTTGAAGGAGGTAGTAAGCTATGTCCCTTGCAGTTTTAAAAACTACCTCTGTCCACGGTCACCACCACCTCAGGAAACAGTCTATTCATTCTCCCCTTGGCATTTTAGTATCTGCCAGACATTAAAAATAATTTCCATTGGAGTTCTCCTGTGATGCAGTGGTGTAAAGATTTGGCATTGTCACTGTGGTGGTTTGGGTAACAGCTGTGACACGGGTTCAATCCCTGGTCTGGGAACTTCCACTTGCCATGGGTATGGCCAAAAAAAATAGTTACCATTACTATAAGATCTTGACTTTTTATTTGTTTCAGAATATCTCTTATATGCCATTTTGACAGCCCTCTGCTTTTAAATATCTTTGCATATTCAAATAATTATAACATTTCCATATATGTGATAATATCTTTAAATTATTTGTATACATTATCGACCTTTTGTCATGTCAGTTTTTCTGAGATTTTAAAGTTTTTGTCCAGTAAAGTTTATTTTATAATACCAAATGGCATTCATTGGAAATATTAAACATATTTCTTTACTATGGAAAAGTACAATATCATCAGTGCGATCCTATTAATTATAGTTTTCACATTAGTAATTAATCAGCTACTTGGAAAATAATACTGTTAGGTCCTATTAAAATCATTGATGACTCCTTGGTTTATATGCTGCAGCATCATTACAGTTAATTTTACTAATTTTTACTTAATTTTGGATCACTGTTTAAGAAAGGTATTTGGTCATCTGTTTGCTTTCATGAGTTATTTCTTGTTATGGACATGTTTGCCCTAATAAAAGCCTATATGTACAATCTGATTCTCCATATTGTGTTTTATATTTTTATCCTTATCTCTGGAGCTATTGTTGTGTTGCCATAAGATAATGGGACAGTAATAATGTACTATCTTTACTGTAAATATTAAGTTACCTCAAGTAAATAACCTGCTTGTAACCTTATAAGGAAAATTTCTTCAGTGCTATCACAGAAATACAAGGATTTTCCTACAAAACACTTCAGTTTTTGTTTTAGAAGTATGCCCCAGCCTTCTTAAACTAGATTTGGTACTTGCAAGCTTTCCTGGTAACCTGTACTTATGCTATTTTATGTTTCTAACATGTTGCAAATACAACAGAGTAAATTATCAATTACCTATCTATGGGAAAAGTAAAAAACAGGAAGCACAGTCACCTCTCCTTTACCTGGCCCTCAGTAATTCAAAGGACGCATGAGCTCCTAGTAAGACATACTCTGGAAGTTTCAATCTATCAGACATGTTAGAGGCATTGGCTTTGAATTTTGACTAAGAATCTTCCACCTCAGTTTCTTTGCAAAGTTGTCACTTAGGGAATAAGGTGGTGGTGGCATTAACTGCAGTCAGTGTAGACTGATTCTCTTTCTGGTGTGATATTAGCTCTGTGCTCAAGGCCATGTTTGGTGACATCAAAGTGTACAACTGCCTCTGGGTTTTGTTCTTTCAATCATGAGACCAGTTAGAACATTTCCTAATGATAGCCAGGGGCTCTTCATCCTTCTGACCCAGAGCCCTGAGGGAGGTTTACAAAGCAGCCACGAGCGGGTTCTTACCATGTCCCAGACAAAGTTGGAGAACCAGTAGATGACAGGCTTCACTCTGCTGATGAACTGCAGGTGCTTCAGTTTGCTGACCCGCTCCTGGATCAGAAACATGACAAAGCTGGCTGGGACGAAGGACATTGCAGAGATGATACTGATGGACGTAAGAACGTCCACTGATATTCTCTTGCTGGAAAGAAAGTCAGTGAGACTCTGAGGGGTCACTGATGCAGCAGAGGACTCAGTGAAGGAGGACACACACATGCATACAAACACAAATGAATCTGAGGAATAGCTCAGGGGAAAACACATATTAAATAAATAAATGTATTTTTGGGGGGCTGCACCCACAACATACAGAAGTTCCCAGGCCAGGAATCAGACCTGTTCCAGAGCAGCAGCCCAAGCTGCTGCAGTGACAATACTGGATCCTTAACCTAATGTGCCACAAGCGAACTCCAAAATAAAATCATTTTATTCTGAATTAGAACAACGTTTTCAAGTCAAGCAATTCAATTGCACAACCAATTTCTCTGAGTTCATAAAAGAGTACAGTACCAGGAATTCCCGTCGTGGCTCAGCAGAAACAAATCTGGCTAGCATCCATGAGAACGCAGGATAGATCCCTGGCCTTGCTCAGTGGGTTAAGGATCCAGCATTGCGGTGAGCTGTGGTGTTGGTCGCAGACACGGCTCGGATCCTGGGTTGCTGTGGCTATGGCATAGGTGAGCAGTTGTAGGTCCAATTCGACCCCTAGCCTGGGAACCTCCATGTGCCATAGGTTGGCCCTAAAAGAAAAAAAAAAGAGAGAGAGTCCAGTACCAAAATGAAACTACTGAAAGAAGTCTGATGGCCTAATGCTATTCACTTTGGCCCACTGTTTTTTCTCTCATTCTTTTATGGCTGCCCTCTGTCATGTGGAGTTCCCCAGGCCTGGGATCAGATCCAAGCCACAGTTGTGACCTAAGCCAAAGCTATACCAATGCTGGATCCTTATCCCTTGTACAGGGCCAGGGATTGAACCTGCATCCCAGTACTCCAGAGATGACACCAAGCCCTTTGTGCCACAGCAGGAACTCCTTGGTCCACTCACTGTTTTTGGCCTTATCAGAGCAGCAGATTGTGAATTCTCACATACGCAATGGAATGCTTTGGCCTAAAAATGTAATAATTGAAAAAATATCAGTGTAAAATTACTAAAATAAGTTAAATCCTTATATATCCATAACCACAGCAACATCTTCTCAGATCCACCTCCTACAGTAATGACAATAAAAACAAAAATAAACAAATGGAACTTAACTAAACTTAAAAGTTTCTGCACAGCAAAGGAAACCCTAAACAAAACGAAAAGACAACCCACACAATGGGAGAAAAATATTTGCAAATGAATCGACTGACAAGGGATTAATCTCCAAAATTTATAAACACCTTCTGCAGCTCAATATCAAAAAAATAAACAACCCCATCAAAAAAATAGGCAGAAGATCTAAACAGACAATTCTCTAAAGAAGACATACAGATGGCCAATAAACACATGAAAAGATGTTCAATATCCATCATTATTAGAGAAATGCAAATCAAAACCACTATGAGGTACCACCTAACACCAGCCAAAATAGCGATCATCAAAAAGTCTACAAACAATAAGTGCTGGAGAGGGTGTAGAGAAAAAGGAACCCTATTATACTGTTGGTAGGAATGTAAATTGGTGCAACCACTGTGTAAAATAGTATGGAGATTCCTCAGAAAACTAAAAATAGAATTACTATTGGATCCAGCAATCCCACTCCTGGGCACCTCTCCAGAGAAAACTATGACTCGAAAAGATACATGTACTCCAATGTTCACTGCAGCACTATTTACAATAGCCAAGACATGGAAGCAACCTAAATGTCCATCAACAGAGGAGTGGATAAAGAAGAGGTGGTACATATACACAATGGAATATTACTCAGCCAATAAAAGGAAAGAAATAATGGCATTTGCAGCAACATGAATGGACCTAGTAATTATGCTAAGTGAAGTCAGTCAGACAGCGAGACACCAACATCATATGCTATCACTTACAATTGAAATCTAAAAAAAGGACACAGTGATCATCTTGGCAGAACAGATACTGACTCACAGACTTCGAAAAACTTACGCTTTCCAAACGAGACTGGTTGGGATGCGCTGGGTGTTTGGGATGGAAATGCTATAAAATTCAGTTGTGGTAACTGTTGTACAACTATAAATGTAATAAAATTCAGTGAGTAATTAAAAAAAAAAGAATCTGACTGCAGCAGCTCTTGTTGCTGTGGAGGTTCAGGTTCAATCCCCAGCCCAGTGTGGTGGGTTAAAGTACCTGGTGTAAGTGATGGCTGTGGCTTAGATTCAATCCCTGGCCCAGGAACTTCTATGTGCCATGGGTGTGGCCATAAAAAAAAAAAAATAATAATAATAGATAAAAAAGAAAATAAAACCCACCACATTTAATAAGATATGGCTGAAATATGAGTTGTTTAAATTTAAAGTAAACCACATGTCTATGGGTCAAAATTGGAACAGAAAAACAAATCAAGGACAACAATGACACATGTCCCTTAAAACGTGTACCACAGTGTGACCAGACTCTGCTCACAGGGCCTAGGCAACACAGTCAGCCACCACCAGGCCTGGTCCATACTGCCCTCAGCATGGTCATTCACTTATGCCACGCCAAGGTGTTCCCCAGCCAACTATTCGTTAAGTAAGCAATAGACCGGGGAGTATCATTCTTCATGGTTACAGAAGGCTTTTAGAGAACAGAATCACTGACTATGCCTAGTGAATTCTTACGTTCACTGGAGTGATACTGGTAAAGAGATGTTATTTTAAGGAGAGGTATCCAGGTCTACTTTAAGTTCTCACAACATTTAAATTTGCTTGTCTTCACCCTGCAACCTGGATGCTGACAAAGCAACAGAGAGACATCACAAATGAGCCTCTTCCTGAAATCATTCTCAGGAAAAAAATCATGGCTCAGAATTGCTTTCCTTGTTCAGAGTCTCAGAATGTCAGAGTTGTAAGATCCATAGAGTTTTATGGGCGAGCTTCCTCAAATAGGTGGGGAGGAAACAGGCCCAGGGATTCAGAGTGGCCTGAACAAGGTCACCAGCTCATCTGTGGCAGAGGCAGAGATGCAGTGGACTTGTCACAGTCTGTCTTGTGACACTATCACTGTGGGAAAGGCCACAGCATGCCTTCTATAACCCACTAATCCAGAGCGTGGTGCTCTGGTTCTATCTCAAACAAGGAACCTAGGCTGATTTCAAAATATGTCACCCAGTCCTTCTTCCCAGCCCACCCTGCACCCTCACTTGAACAGTGACACTCTGAGAATGACTCACCTGTGGAAGAGGCAGCCCACCTGCCCCCAGGGGACACACAGGCAGCATCTTCTTGATTTTATCACTGGTACACTGGCAGGAGGGGGAAGGGTTCTCCATTGTCCAGTCCCCATTTTGGAAGAGGTCCCTGATGGTCTGGGGAACTGGGGCAGAGTTCCACTCCTCTCCTCCCCCACTAAGCAAGGCTTGTCTCTGCAAAAGAACACCAAAGGTAGGATCATTCAGGAGGCCTGGCCTCTCTTGCTACGTCAGAGGTAAGGACCATGAATAACAACTGCAAACATGCATCTATCGCCTCTGCATTTTGTTTTTTGATGCCCACCCTCCATAGGTTTCTAAGCTAAAAACTCATTTTACAGTTAAGGTTAATGGAACACAAAGAGGAGCTAAATGCTCATACTGGCTTCAGTCAATCTAATTTACCACCCTTGTCTTCACTCAACAAATATTCGCTGAGCATCTACTATATGCCAGACACTGTTCTGCATATTTTAAAGTCTAGGTGACTAAGAAAATGTCCCTGCCTTCAAAGAGTTTGCAGTCCTATAAATTTGACATTAAACAAGTGTATCGCTTAGCCATAAATAAAGCAAAATAAGGGGACAGCGCATGGGGAAAAGAGAGACTATACTTCCTGAAAGGGTGATAGCTTCTTCCAAGGCATAAATGATTAGAAAAAAACAAGCTAGGAAGAGATTCGGGGAAAGAACACTAAGAGCAAAGGCAATAGAAAGAGTAGGTATAAAGTCTCTCAGAAGAAATGAGCTTTCTATGTTTAAGGAAAAACAGGAAGGCAGTGGGGCTGGGATGTGATGAGCTACAAGAGTGATGGGAGATGAGGAGCAGAAGGAGAGAGGAACCAGAGGACACGGCCTGGGAAGGAGTCTGCATTTTATGATCAATGTGATAAGTAGTGATGGACAATTGCACGATTCACTTTATCTCTTAAAATGAGTAAAGTAGGAGTTACCATCATGGTGCAGGGGAAACGAATCCAACTAGGAACCATGAAGTTGCAGGTTCGATCCCTGGCATCATTCAATGGGTTAATGATCCGGCGTGGCCGTGAGCTGTGGTGTAGGTTGCAGACACAGCTTAGATCTGGCGTTGCTGTGGCTCTGGCGTAGGCCAGCAGCTTCAGCTCCTATTAGACCCCTAACCTGGGAACCTTCACATGCCTCAGGTGAGGCCCTAAAAAGACAAAACCCCCCCCACAAATAATAATGAGTAAAGCAGTTCCCTTGTAAGACAGTGGGTTAAGTATCCAGCATTGTTACTGTAGCAGCCCAGGTTGCAGATGAGGTGCAGGTTCGATCCCTGACCCAGGAATTTCTCCATGACATGGGCGCAGCCAAAAAAATTTAAAAATTAAAAAAAATAAAATGAGTAGGGACTTGGGGTCCGGAGATTAGTAGCAGTCAGACCTGTTGGTCCATGAAGATCTAAGTTGTTTGCTAGCATCCCAAGTGATGGAAGAAAAGGCACTATGCCTGACTGGAGTTCTAAATTACTATGAGATCTGCGGCAAGTCACTTGCCCTCTTGGTGCTTATTTTCACCATTAGCAAAATAAAAGTGTAAAATTACCTCTTTCAACAAAGTATTTCTAGTGTCCCTTCTAGTTTCAAAATTATACAATTTTAATGCATGTATTACTTATAAATTTATCCTTAAAAAACTGATTCATACATAAAAATAAACTCAAAATGGATTGAAGACCTAAACATAAGACCAGATACTATAAAACTCTTAGAGGAAAACATAAGCAGAACATTCTTTGACATGAATCACAGAAATACTTTCTTGATCCATTTCCTAGAGTAATAAAAGTAAAAACAAAAATAAACAAATGGAACCTAAACTTAAAAAGCTTTTGCACAGCAAAGGAAAACATAAACAAAATGAAAAGACAACCCATAGAATGGGAGAAAATCTTTGCAAATGTAGTGATTGATAAGGGGTTCATCTCCAAAATATACCAACTCATGCAGCTCAGTATCAAAAACTCAAACCCAATCAAAATATGGGCAGAAGATCTAAACAATATTTCTCCAAAGAAGACATACAGCTGGCAAAAAACACATGAAAAGATGCTCAACATCACTAATTACTAGAGAAATGCAAATCAAAACTACGGTGCGGTACCACCTTACACCCACCAGAATGGCCATCAACAAAAAGTCTACAAACATTAAATGCTGGAGAGGATGTGGAGAAAAGGAAATCCTCCTACCCTGTTGGTAGGAATTTAAATTGGTACAACCTCTATGGAAAATAGTATGGAAGTTCCCTATAAAGCTGAAAACAGAACTTTCATATGATCAATAAATCCTATTCTTGGGCCTCTATCTGGAGAAAACCATAATTTGAAAAGACACATGTACTCCAATGTTCACTGAAGCACTATTTACAATAGTCAAGACATGGAAGCAACTTAAATGCCAACCAGCATAGGAATGGATAAAGATGTGGTACATATATACAATGGAATATTACTCAGCCATAAAAAAAGAATGGAACAATGCCATTTGCAGCAACATGGATGCGACTAGAGATTCTCATACTAAGAGAAAGACAAATACCATATGATATCACTTATATGTAGAATCTAAAAACAAAATGATACAGATGAACTTACAAAACAGAAACAGACTTCACAAATAAATTTATGGTTATCAAAGGGGACAGACTGGGGGGAAGGATGGATTGGGGGCTTGGGGTTGACATATGCACACTATTGTATGTGGAATGGATGGACAACAGGGACCTGGTTTATAGCACTGGGCACTCTACCCAATATTCTGTGATAGCCTACGTGGGGAAGAATCTGAAAAAGAATGGATATGTGTATGTGTATAATGAATCACTTTGTGGTACAGCAGAAATTATTACAATATTTTAAATCAACTATAGCTCCATAAAACTTTTAAAAATAAAACAATTAAAATGTTTTTGAAACTTAAAAAAAAAAAATGAAAGATTCAAATGATGCTCCTGGTACTAATATTCTAAGGGTTCAGTGACGAAATTATCACTGAGTGATTAATTCTATGGGCAAGTACTATGATGATAATTCTCTCCTTTAATTATCATTACAACCCTAAGTAGTAGTTTCATTATCGCCAATAACAAGCAAGGTAACAGAGGTTCAGAGATATTAAGTAATTTACGCAAGGTCACACAGGCAGTAAATATCAGAACCAGAATCCAAATCCAGGCCAGTATTCTCTAAACTCATATTCTTTAAATTACTTACACAATCTGTCAGGAAGAATCTCTGCACACTCTTTTTCTATAACTTTTAATTTTATAGAGTGGAATAATTTTATCCATCCTAACCCAGAAAGTTTGCAAGCAAACAATAATACGCAGGCAAGAGTTTAATAGTTCTGCTCTACCAATTTTTTTCTGATCTTCTGGCCACCTTTTCTATCAATCTGTAGTTAAACATCAATTTAGAGAAAAAGCATGTTTCCAATAAGTTATATGTCAAGTGCATCTGTGCATAGCATCTCATATTATGAAAACTGAACTTCCCCAGCCAGTTTTTCTAAATTTTGTCCTTGTTATGTCCTCCACAATTAAACTAACACAAACACATGCACACAAACATCACTACTTAATGCCAGGCCCCATTCTAAGCACTCATTCATTTTAATCCTTGTAACAACCTATGTCAGAGGTATAATTATTACCTGCATTTTAAAAATGAGGATATTGAGGCACAGAGAAGTAAACTGCCAGCTGAAACACAAGTGGCAAGAAGCAGAACTGGGATTGAAATACAAGTAATCTGGCTCCAGCTTCCATCTCATTACCACTATACTACCATGCCTTCACTGGTCAGGGAACCTGCAGCCACCAAGGAAGCCCAAGTCCTTGGCCTGGAACAGCATCACCCAACTAAGCAAAGAATCTATTTGGCAATCAGCAGACTTCCACAAAAGGGCCACAAACAGCTGTTGCCTGAGTTTTCAGCCTTTTACCTGGTAGGAGCATTTGCTGCTCATCTCACTGATTTATTTGGATTCTTCAAGAAGCTAACACTGAAGGAAACCTATCATATCCAGCACTTTTTTAAAACTAAGAAAATGCTTTAAAAAAAAAAAAAAAACCCTCTCTTTTGGCCATACTCACAGTATGTAGAATTTCCTAAGCCAGGAACTGAACCCCAGCCAAAGCAATAACAGAGGCCATAACAGTGACAATGCCATGTCCTTAACTACTGGGTCACCAGGAAACTCTTATCAAATACTTTATATTTTTTTTCTTTAAACCTTTATAGAATACTTTATTATACAACAACAGAATACATATTTTCAAGCTCAGATGGAACCTTGATTGAGAGAGACAACACTGAGGGTCAATAAGCACAATTCAACCCATTTAAGAGAAGAAATCACACCAAGCATTTCACAGACAACAAGAGAATAAAGCTGGACATAAATAAAGGATAGCAGGAAATATCAAAATATTTGCAGATTGAATATATTTCTAAATAACATGTGGGTCAAAAAAGTCCAAGATCATTTTAAAATAAGGAGAATGAAAAAAAATTTCTTTTTCTGTTTATAGTGCAAACCATTAACAGCAATTCCTCAATTGAATCAGATTTGTTCTTCAGACAACTATGCCTGTGACTTTTGCCTATGGAATGGAATGTCCACACTAAATGCAAAGCCAACCCTAAGAAAATAAAAGCCGCACAGAAAACACTGTTTGACTTTTAAGCACTCTAAAATCACCACCCTTCCTCAAAAAATGAGAAAATTCTCAAATAAACAACCTAACCTACCACTTAGAAGAAGAATAAACAAAACCCGAAGTCAGCAGAAGAAAATAATAAAGATCAGAGGGGAAATAAATAAAACACAGGTTAAAAAAAAAAAAAAAAAAAAAAAAAAAAAAAAAACAGAAGAAAAAAAATCACTATAACCAAGAAGTGGTTCTTTGAAAGGGTAAACAAGATTGATAACCACTGGCCAGGCTCACCAAGAAAAAACGAGACAGACCCAATGAAAATAAATTAACAACTAACACAGCAGAAATACAAAAAACAATAAAGGAATTATATGAACAATTATGTGCCAAGAACTCTAAAAACATACAGCCCACCAAAACTGAGTCAAGAAAAAATATACAATTTGAACAGACTGATCACTAGAAGTGAAACAGAATTTGCGATTTTAAAAGGCCCTATAAACAAAACTCCAGGCACAGGTGGCTTCATGGGATAATTTTACCAAACATACAAAGAAGAATTTATACTGATATTTCTCAAACCCTTCTAAAAAACTGAAGAAAAGGGAACATTCCAAATGACATTCTATGAAGCTACTAGCACCCTGATACCAACACCAAAGACACCACCGAAAGAGAAAATTATAGGCCAATATCTTTGATGAAGAGATGCAAAAATTCTCAACAAAATATTATCAAATCAAATCCAGCAACACATTAGAAAAAAAATCATACACCACGACCAAGTGGGATTCATCCCATATTCACAAGGATAGTTCAACATACACAAATCAATTAATGTGATACACTACATCCACAACAAAAAAAAAGAACAGAAGCACGTGATTATCTCAATAAATGCAGAAAAAGCATTCGACAAATTCAACATCCATTCATGATAAAACTCTTACCAAAGTGGGTATAGAGTGAACATATTTCAACATAATAAAAGCTATCTATGACAAACCCACAACCAATATAATACTCGATGGTGAAAAAGTAAAAGCCTTACAGAGGGAAAATCCAGAACAAGAGAAGGATGCCCACTCTCACCTCTTCTATTCAACATAGCATTAGAAGTCCTAGCCACAGCAATCAGAAAAGGAAATAAAAGTACGAAAATTGGAAGGGAAGAAGAGAAACCGTCACTATATGCTGATAGAAAACCCTAAATACCCCCCACAAAAACTACTAGAATTGATAAATGAATTCAGCAATACAGAAATTGGTTGCATTTCTTTATACAAACAATGAAATATCAGAAAGGGAATGTACAAAAACAATACCTTTTAAAATCACAAAAGAATTGGAATAAACCTGACCAAGGAGGTAAAAGACTTATATGCTTTTAACTATAAAACATAAATAAAGGAAACTGAAGATAATTTATATAATTGGAAAGATACCCCATGCTCTTGGATTGAAAGAAATAATATTGTTAAAATGGCCATACTACCCAAAGCAATCTACAGATTTAATGCAATCCCTATAAAATTACCTATGGCATTTTTCACAGAACTAGAACAAATAAACATAAAATTTATATGGAACTATGAAAAACCCAGAATTGACAAAGCAATACTGAAAAAATAAAAAGGACAAAGCAGGAGGCATAACCTTCCCAGACCTCAGACAATACTACAAAGCTACAGTGTGGTGCTGGAGTTTCCCTCTGTGGCACAATGGATTAAGAATTTGAATATAGTGGCTCAGGTTGCTGCAGAGGTGCAGGTTTGATACCTAATCCAGTACAGTGGGTTAAAGGATCAGACACAGCTGCAGCTGCAGCATAGGTCACAGCTATGGCATGGATTCAGCCCTTGGCCTGGGAACTTCCATGCACCATAGACACACTAAAAAAAAAAAAAAAAAAACAGTGTGTTATTCGTACAAAAACTGACATACAGATCAATGGAACAGAATAGAGAGCCCAGAAATAAACTCAGACACCTATGGTCAATTAATCTTCAACAAAGGAAGCAAGAATATAAAATTGGAAAAAGTCTTTTCAGCAGGTGGTACTGGGAAAATTGGACAGCTGCATATAAATTGATGAAGTTAGAACATGTCCTCTCATAATACACAAAAATAAATTCAAAATGGCTTAAAGACCTAAACATAAGACTTGACACAATAAAATTCCTATAAGAAATTATAGGCACAACATTCTCTGACGTAAATCATACCAATGTTTTCTTAAGTTGGTCTCCCACAGCAATAGAAATAAAAACAAAAATAAGAGTTTGCTTCTGCACAGTGAGATAAGAATCCTGCCCGTCACTTCTGCAGCTCAGGTCGCTACTGTGTCTAGAGTTTGGTCCCTGGCCTGGGAACTCTTACATGCCACCAGTGCAGCTTAAAACAAATAAAAAATAAAAACAAAAATAATGGGACCTAAAAGCAAACTTACAAGCTTTTGTACAGCAAAGGAAACCATAAACAAAATGAAAAGACAACCTAGAGAATGGGAGAAAATATTTGCAAATGAAGCAACTGACAGGGCTTAATTTCCAAAATATACAAACAGTTCATACAACTCAACATCAACAAAAAAACAACCCAGTCAAAAAATGTGCAGAAGACCTAAATAGATATTTCCTCAGAGAACACATACAAATGGTCAATAAGCACATGAAAAGACGCTTAGCATCACAACTTATTAGAGAAATGCAAATCAAAACTACAGTGAGTTGTCACCTCACACCAGTCAGAATGGCTATCATTAAAAAAATCTACAAATAACAAATGCTGGAGAGGATGTGGAGAAAAGGGAGCCTCCTTTGCCACTGGTGGGAATGTAAATTGGTGCAGCCACTATGGAAAACAGTTTGGAGATTTCTCAGAAAACTAAGTATAGAATTAACATCTGACCCAGCAGCCCCACTCCTGGGCATACATCCAGCCAAAACTTTCATTCAAAGAAATACACACACCCCTATTCGTAGCACCACTATTCACAATAGCCAAGATATGGAAACAACCTAAATGTCCATTGACAGATGAATGGATTAAAAAGATGTGGTATGTATATGCAATGGAATACTACTCAGTCATAAGAATGAAATAAGGCCATTTGCAGCAACATGGGTCCAACTAGAGAGGATCATACTAAGTGAAGTAAGTCAGAAAGAGAAAGACAAATACTATATGATACCACTTACATGTGGGATCCAAAATATCACACAACTGAAACTATCTACAAAACAGAAACAGACTCACAAACATAGAGGACAGACTTGTGGGTGCCAAAGAAGAGGGGGTTGAGAGGTGGATGGAGTGGGAGGTTGGGGTTAGCAGATGTAACCTATTATACATGAAGGCGATAAATAGCACAGAGAACTGTATTCAGTGTCCCATGATAAACCACAATGGAAAAGAATATTTTAAAAAATAATGTATATATATGTATAACTGAATCACTTTGCTGTTAAGCAGAAATTAACACAGGATTGTAAATCAACTATACTTCATTTTTTTTTTCCAAAAAATCACCATGCAGAGTTCCCATCATGGCTCAGCAGAAGAGAACCTGATTAGTATCCATGAGGACACGGGTTCAATATCTTGCCTCTCAGTGGGTTAAAGGATCTGGCATTGCCATGAGCTGTGGTGTAGGTCACAGATGTATGTGACTTAGATCTGGCATTGCTGTGGCTATGGCATAGGCTCGAGGCTATAGTGTCAAATAATTCAACCCCTAGCCTGGGAACCTCCATCTGCCATGGGTATGGTGCTAAAAAGACAAAAAAAAAAAAAAATCATCAGGCAATTCTCTACTACATTTTCGTCAGGGCTTCAAATCACTAACATAAAGATGAGCAAAAGGAGTTCCCACTCTGGTGCATCGGTTTAAGAATCCAACTGCAGTGGCTAGGGTCCCTATGGAGGCATGCACAGCAGATTTTAAAGGATCTGGTGTTGCCATAACCTTCAGCATAAGTGACAGATTGACTCTGATCTGGTGTTGCCATGGCTGTGGCATGGGCCTCAGCTGCATGTCCAATTTGACTCCCAGTCTAGGAACTTTCATATGTCCCAGGTGTGGCCATTAAGAAAGGAAGGAAGGAAGGAAGGAAAGAAAGAAAGAAAGAGCACATAAGCAAAAACTAGTGAAGTTGACTCAGTAACTCAACTTACTAGTTGTGACCAAAGAGAAATGTACAAAGTTACTCACTGAAACATTATTCATAAAATAAACATAAAGAAATACTTAAATAGCAGAGTTCCCATCTTGGCTCAGTGGAAACAAATCTGACTAGTATCCATGAGTTCGAAGGTTCAAGCTCAGGCTTCGCTCAGTGGGCTAAGGATCTGGTGTTGCAATGACCTATGGTGTAGGTCGCAAACGTGGCTTGGATCTAGCATTGCTGTGGTGTAGACCAGAAGCTGCAGCTTCAACTGGACCCCTAGCCTGGGAATTTCCACATGTCCTAGGTGCGGCCCTAAAAAGACAAAAACAAACAAACAAAAAACAAAACAAAAAGAAACACTTAAATATCAATAGAGAAGAAATAAAGTTATGATACAGATGTCCCTTGGTATTGGCAGAGGATTGGTTCCAGAAGCCCTGCAGATACCAAAATCCGCAATGATCAAGACCCATATATAGAACATTGTAGTATGTATGCGTAGTCTAGGAACATCCTCCTATAAAAGTTATCATCTCTGGATTACTTATAATATACTGACTTCAATGCAAATGATATGTAAATGGTTGTAAATAAAATGTAAATACCATGTAAATTTGCCTGTGCATAGCAAATAAAAGTTTTTCTTCTTTGGAACTTTATGGAATTTTTAAAAAAATGTTTTTGACTCCCAGATAATTAAAACCTGAGAAAGTGAGCAGGAGATTGTGTTAGTCCTTATTAATGTTTTCCCTAAGTTACAGTCATGAATTTTACTCTTCACTATGTGGTAAGTGTTTTCCCCTCCCCTTGGAAATTCTCTTCCCCTTTGTGCTGACTAAATGCAGTTGATTATGGGGCTCTAAGGATGACAAAGCCACAGGGCAGAGAAGCCTGGGTTCTTAATTCACAACATATAGAAGAGCTGATTGCCAACAAAGAAGATGTTCTTTAGATCTTTAAAGAATAAGAAATAAAATCCCATTGTATTTGAGATATTTTGGTGTCTGTTACACTAGTTTAGCCTAACCTATTTAAAACATTCTTGAAAGGTGGAAGCACATTCAGGAATACCAGATACAGCTGAAGAGGGCAAAACTCATCATAAACAAGTAAATTAAGCAAATGGCTCCCTACCAATCACTGAGCTATCTAACCTTCTACCTTCCTCAGTCAAAGGAAATTGGCAATAAGGTTTATAAATCACCGATGGGACCCTGGAAGCTTCCTCACAGCAGTAACTGAATAAGCTAAGAGAAATAATTTACAGATGGTAACATATGGGGCTATTTCCCCTCAATGAAATACCCTAGTAAGGAAACCATATAGTGAGACCCACTTTTTGACAGGCCCACCCATGCTCAAAGAGCATTCCAAATTTTGTCACTCTAAAATGTGAGCTGATAGCCAAGGATCACAAAAACAAGAGTATTTTAGGAAAAACACTAGTATGAAAGCAGAAAAGAAGTTAAATGATAGAAAACTTTAATAGAACTAGAAAGAAACAGAAATAGGGAGAACTAAAATATTAACTAAAACACATGTAATGAATGTCCTCAGAGATAGAAATATTGTAACAATATTCAGGAAACAAAAGAGAATATTATTTTTGAAAAGAGAGAGAGAAATAAAGAAGTATCCTAGAGAGGGATTTAAAAGAAAAGAGACCTTGGAAGTAAGTACTGTGGAAGTAGAAGTTTAAAATTAAATACATGAATTAGAAGATAAAACTGTGCCACTTTACCCCCCAGAAAACCTAGGCAAAAAATGTAATGTAGAACAGTAGAAAGAAAATTAGAAAATCAAGTGGAGGCAGAATATTTGAATACCAGAAGTTCCAGAGATTGACAAGAGAAGAACAAAAAAATTGAAGAAACATAAAATTGTTTCCATGATTGAAGAGTGTCCAGATTAAGAGGGTATACTGAAGAACAATGGATGGAAAAAATACTTACTCAAGACACCCAACTGTGAAATTTCAGAACAGTAGTAACAAAGAGAAAAACGTAAAGGTTTCCAAAGAAAGAGAAACAAGTCACAAAGAAGCAGGAATCAGAATGCCATGAATTTCTTATTAGAAGCTATAATACAATGGAAAATTGCCTTTGAAAATAAAATAGAAGGAAAAACTCTTTTCAATGTAAAATTGTATACCCAACCAACATATGAATCAAAAGTGTTGGTAGAACAAAACATTTTTAGACATGCAAATCTCAAAAGTTTAATTCCCACGTACCCTCTCCTGAAATCAGGTGTTCAGAAAAAGCTACAAAAACCTGGCAACAGGAGGTCTAACGCAAGGCAAAGGAGATCCCAGAATTACTACCATGCTATCATAGAAAATATTTAGTCTACACTGGAGCAAGGGAACAAAGGATTCCCAAAAGATAACTAGAGGATGAAATTGATAAACTGATTAATGGTTTAATCATATCAAAAGAAAATTTATTCTTTTAGCAAAGAATCTGGTAATTAATGACTGATAATGAAAATAATAGAAACTCATGAAAAAGAGAAAGAGACAGTTACCTTCCTATTGATTAAGAACACAGGTTTAAGCCATAGGGCTCTGGCTTAAACTAGAAAATGATTTCTCATGTAAAAAAGAAATCCTGAGACAGTCCAGGTCTCCTAGTGTGGAAACCTCCTTCTGTGGTGTCAGAACCTAGGCTACTTCTCTCTCATTCTCGCATCTTCAGCTCATAGTTGAAGAACTCAAGGCATTACATCCACATTCCAGCAAAGAGAAATGAGAAAGACAGGGCAATAGCCCATCCTACACAACATCACTTATAGTAGGTCATAAATGCACTAATCCATACCACTGGCTAGGATTTAGACACAAAGCTGTGCCAAACTGCAGGGATCCTATTGCTAATTTTTTAAAAGGTGGAGTGGTAGGAAAATGGCTAGAAGTCTCTGCTACCTCCCTCTAGCACTTTCCATTCTCCGTAATCTATGTTTTTCATTGTATTTATTCATTTCTGATATATATTTCCTCGATTTGCTTATCTGTTCCCCCTAATCTGAAGTTCCAAGAGAACATAAACTTTGACTTATGTCCACCTCTGTATCCCAGTTTTTGGAGAACTGTTTGAAGCATAGAATGAACTTAGTATGGGTTGAATAAGGGAATGAATAGTTAATTCTAGGAGTGGGGGGGGGGAGCCTAAAAAAGTAAGTTCAAACAAAGATCCACTCCCAAGTTCAGATGCTATGGACGTTCATGACCAAAAAAAAAAAAAAAAAAAAAATCTGACTCACCTCCTCCAAAATTACTAACTCTAAAAAGCCTTTCATCCTCTGAATAGATGATTCCAAAGTCTTCACACAAGGCACAACCAAGACAAGGACAGTGGAAAGCCCTGTAATCATTTCCCAGTCTTAGCAGCATAAGCAGTATTACTTCCATGTGTACATGAACGGGACTATTCTGTAATTGGGTTTAGTTATGTATTAGGATTGTAGCTTTGTAAGAAGGTAATGCGATTAGTAATAAGGTAAAACCATCAGTATAATTAAATTAATAACGTTACAATTAATATTCTTAATGTAAACATTATCAGATGCGGGAAAGGAAGTATATTTGGGGGGAGTGTTATGTACAAGACCTAAATCCTCATTTTCCAAACAATTGACACGATATATAACTGAAAATATCAAGAAACGCCAGAAAACGCATACAATTTTTAAACAGAAAAACAAGCTCTAAAAGAAACAGCTGAAAACGCTGTAAGCATTCACTCCAAGACGCCAGTATCAGGAATAAGGAAGACAAGATAGCTGTTTTGCTTTCAAGGCTTATAAACTATTCGACTCTAAATTGTGTATTAAATTTTGAGTTTCCGAAGCCAGTTCGGGTGGTCCCCATTCCTCTGAGCTCCTGAGAAATACAATCTATATCATTTCTAGAAGCCTAACAAGGTCATATTAAGGGTGACACCAGGGAAAGAGAATGCACTTAATGACCACAAGTGAAGACTGACTGGTCTTAAGCTAAACGAGAAGCACACCCAAGTCAAAACAAACAAACAAACAAAAAACTGCAAAACACGTCCACAATTTAAAAGCAAAGCATGACACAGGCTCCCACCCAGCCTCCCCAATAGTCATACACAGTTGTAATCTACACAGGAACTTTTATCAATTGTAGGTAATACCACATGAAGATGAGGTGATGGGCCCAGGGTGATGGTACAGGAACGACCTCAGCATTCAGCTAATTCTAGTGTCACTTCTGACGCTGGGGCAAAAAAGCATTTGCAGAAGCAAAAGAGTACGTTACGGCCGGCCGGAGGCGACACCAACCCGGTCTGAGGCCGAGCCCTCAGCGGACGCCAGGCTGACTGACGAGTCTGGCCACGCCCCTCGGCCGGAGGCGGAGCTGAACCGCCGAGCCCCGCCCCAGCCGGATCCGCCGCAGCCTGATCCGCCAGTAGCGCAGTCGCTGCTAGTCCGGAAGCCATAGGAGGAGGAATTTAAGGACAAATTGTCCTTCTCAGCGCTCCAAGCCGCGCCATGCTTGCTCTGCGAAGCGGCCTGACTAGGGCTCTGTCCCCGCGGACGCTGGCGCCCCAGGTACCGGCCGCCGGGACGCGCCCAAAATGTCCTCTGGAGGAGGGAAAGGGAGGGGCGTCTTGGTGGGTTTGCACCTTCCGGCTGGAGCTTCCAGATGTGGGAGCCTTGCAGTGCTGCCCACGTTCTGTAGCAAGACCCAGAACCTGGAAGCGGGGACCGTGGAGCCAGCAGCAGGAAGACGAGAGCCGTTAGGGGAAGACCCGCCGCTGTTGTTGTTGCCTCCGGTGGCTGGAAAGCAGCGGTGACAGTGGGTGTTCCCAGCCTAGGTGCCTGGCGGTCCTAGGACTCCTGGAGCCCAGCTGCAGCGTCTTTGCGGCTCTGCGTCTTTGCGCCCATCCCACCCGGGCCTAGGGCAGTCTCTGGTCAGAACTCTCCATTAGTTTGTGTTTTGACAAGCCTCAGGTCCTTCCAGACTAAAGGTGAAGGAGAAAAAGTTCAGCCAGTCTCTGACCACAGAACTGACCCCCCTCTTTTAAAGGATTTACAAAACTGAGCACTTTCCAAAGAACATCTAAGGGGGCTGAGAGTGGGATGGTGGGGCATCCTGCGGAAGGTGCCCAAGTCAGACAGGGTAAGAAAACTGCCAGCAAATTTGATGCAGCCTTATTTAAAGTTAGGTGAGAAATGTACAAAACAGATTTTTGTGATTCAGCTCTATTTTCATCATTGGCTTGCCTTTAACTAGACTTAACCCTTAGACTTTTACAAGTGAAGTCAATCAGAAGGCAAGGGTGTAGGGGAATGATTTTCCAGTAGTTTTCTTGTAAAGTCAAATTCTTGGAAGTAAAGCAGGCTTTTATGTTCACAAGGTTATTTGTGAGTTACAAAATATTTTTTCCTGTATCCCCCTATTCAATCCCAGCTGCTGCAATCAGACAAAGAGGAAGCAGCAGGACACCTTTTTTCTTGCATCTGTAGTGGAGTGATTCTGGAACTGTCTGGGCCTATTCTAGGAATCTAACCTAGAGCTTTGCTTTTGATGTGTAGGTCTTGTACTCCTTTCTCAAGGGAAAAGATAAGAAGGGGTTTACATAGACACTGACTTTCCGTGAAGACTAAAGAACAGCGATAGTGGCCCCTTTGTTGCCAAAACCCAGCCACCTTCACCTAAGCCAAATTAAATCTCTTTGGAGTCAGAGTTTTGAGTGAAAGAGAAAAGAATAGCTTTATTGCTTTGCCAAGCAAAGGGGTACACAGCATTTCAGGAGGATTTGGTGAGGAGTTATATATAGCAATGCTTCAAAGGTAGGACTGCTGGTAAGGATCAGGGTTGCAGGCAAGGCCTGTATTCCTTTAATCTGGCCTCAGGTGGTCTCTTGATTGAGCTTCTGTAGTTCTCAAGGTTATCAAATCGTGACATTCTCTCTGGAATGAAGAATGCTTCCTCAAGTAGTTAAAAATTTTCCATTTGTCAGGAGTTTTAATTCTGCAGAAGAGCTCAAATAGAATATTGTTACCTGTATCCCTTGAGAGGGAACTAGGCCTCTGGCTCTAGGCTGCACTATTGTTTTTGGATTGCTCCGCCCTTGTCTCTGCACCCTCTCCCTTCTCTGATTAGCAGCTGTTTGAACCTGCCTCCTGAAGGGTCTTGGTGGAAGAAACTTGTTCTCTACAAACAAGAAAGTGGGAACACAACAAGGCTTCCATGCCCAGGAGCTCCACAGGGTCCTGTTAGGTTGTACCTTCACTCAAGATTAGCAGTAGTCTTTATCCTGAATCTCTGCTGGGGCAGGGCAAAGAATTATTCCTTACAGCTTAATTCTGAATTTTGACTTTACTAAATATGGAGCAGGTGCTCTCTTATAGGTGAATTGGAGGTTACTGCTGCTGAAAATGAACCCTAATTTGAAGATGAGGGAGCCTGAAGCACTCATAATTCCACCCCCAGCATAGTTCTAGTTTCTGGCCAGCAACAAAAATTGCCTCCCTCCATGCACACACATACTTATCTCACTGCTGTTTAACCTTTCCTGCTTACTGTTTCTTTCTCTTGTGGAGGATAAAAAAAAGCATGTGCCTTGACCACATATTTGTTTCCAAATACAAATTCCCTGATAATCAACTAAAAAATAGTCGTTACAAATAACCCACCGGTCCATTTCCTGGTATATTTTATTTATATTTCTTAAAACATAATACCAGGTCGTTGTTGATTTGTGTAACATTGCCTTATTAAGATTTGATTAAAATGACACAAAAAAGCATGTCCACCAAAAGCAGGAGTACCTGTAGTTGTTTTTGGTGGGAATATCTGCTTTCCTTGTAAGCTTAGACACTTAGGCAACAGGAGCATAACTCACAGGGGACATTAGTGCAATGAATCAAGTAGATAATTGTAAGTATGACATCATACACAGTAAAACATATAGGCAGTTGTTTGTTAAAACCAAAAATATGTCAGAGAAAGGAGCCTACTGTTTTCATTTGTGCATAACTTTGTTTGTACTGAAATTTGGAATAGATAATTCTGATTAATGAACTTCAACTGGTACATGATAACCAAACCTACATTAAAATGGGACTAATAAACACAAATGCCATAACACTGTGTGTGTACATAACTGTGAATATAAGTATGTACACACACACACACACACACACACACATACACACAGTGGATAATTTCTGGCAAGGGATTTCCTACCTAAAATTAAGTTCACTTAAACTCTAGGGATTAAACAGAACAAAAATTTATATAGTGAAACATATGTCTAATACAAAAAGAACTAATGGTTCTTAAGGGATATTTCCATCAGCCTGCTATAAGCGGAGGGATTAAATGCCACTCCCTGTTGCATCTGTAATTAAACCTAATGATGATGTGGGCAGTTCTGACCTGTTGTTTCCTTTAGAGCATTCATACAGTCTACCAGCATGTTATGCAATTGTATAGCTTATGATTCACTTATCATTAGTTACATTCCAGTCCTTTTTTTTTTTAACCAGTGATCTACTTGATTGGGTTTGGAAAATACTTTGCCCTGAGTAGCAATTTCTGTTTTTAAGAAAGCCTAAAAAAGGTTTTCTTCTAGTAAATACATTTCCATCATTCCTGCCAAAACACCTGTATGTTTTATAACATTCACTTAAATGTATAACTGCAACACATAGAGTGTTGACTAAAGATGGGATATTGGCTAAATAAGGTAAGGCATTTGTAATTTAGTAGAATCCTAATTGTAGTTCTTGGGTAAAGGACTCTCAGTAAGACTCCAATGCCCTCTTAAGATTAACTTTTCATGAAAACGTGGCTAAGGGACTCCTTGTGGAAACAGTAGCTGTATATTCAGCACACTTAAGAGTATTATGTTTATTGGAGTTCCCGTTGTGGCGCAGCGGTTAATGAATCCGACTAGGAACCATGAGGTTGCGGGTTCAATCTCTGGCCTTGCTCAGTGGGTTTAGGATCTGGCTTTGCTGTGAGCTGTGGTGTAGGTCGCAGATGCGGCTCAGATCCCACATTGCTGTGGCTGTGGCATAGGCCGGTGGCTACAGCTCCGATTGGACCCCTAGCCTGGGAACCTCCACGTGCTGCGGGTGCAGCTCTAAAATGACAAAAGGCAAAAAAAAAGAGTATTGTCTTTATTAACATCTCTACACAAATTCTTAGGAAAGATGACAATAGAGGTACAAACATGGGTTATGAGTCTAATGAGTGTCCCTTTGGTTATAACAGATTCAGGTTTGGTTATAACATGTTATAAACCCTAAGGTCCCAACATGTTTAACTTTTCTTTCTATTTCTTCAGGTATGTTCATCTTTTGCTACAGGCCCCAGACAATATGATGGAACATTCTATGAGTTTCATACTTATTACCTTAAACCTTCAAAGATGAATGAGTTTCTGGAAAACTTTAAGAAAAACATACATCTTCAGACAGCTCATTCTGAATTGATTGGATTCTGGACTGTAGAATTTGGAGGCAGAATGAATAAAGTGTTTCACATTTGGAAATATGGTATGATTTTTCCAGTTGAACTATTCAGTATAGATTTTCATTCTATTAAATGTTGCATGACACTGGAATCTGTATCATTGTAAATACACACAACTTAAAAAGAACTGGAGTTCCTGTCGTGGCTCAATGGAAACAAATCTGACTAGTACCCATAAGGATGCAGGTTCGACCCCTGGCCTTGCTCAGTGGGTTAAGGATCTAGCATTGCTGTGAGCTGTAGTGTAGGTCGCAGACACGGCTCAGATCTGGCATTGCTGTGGCTGTGGTGTAGGCCAGCGGCTACAGCTCCAATTCGACCCTTAGCCTGGGAACCTCCATATTGCTGTGGGTGCAGCCCTAAAAAGACAATAAAATAAGAGGAACAACAACAACATGAAAAATGAATTTAGTGATTACTCCACCTGTTGGTACCTCTAATGACCCTTAGACCAAATCCTTATGTATCATTACTGGGAAAATGTGACATCTCATATTTCAAGTTTTGAAATTGTGAACTAGCCTTTAATGCTCAGGAAAAAAATATAGAATGATTTGTTACATAGATGATTTATTTAAAAAAAAAAAAAAAGCATTGATTGCAAGAGCCCAAGTGGGTTAAGATCATAAAAGGAAGGGAGAATTTTTTTTTTTTTATTGTTGAATCTGTGGCTGCATATCAGGATTTTAGTAGAAACAATTCAAACAGGTAGGGGCTTTAGGGTAGTTGAGGTTGATGGGGATAAGTTTACCTCTCTTCCACCCAACGCTGAAGTTGAATAATCTGTTAAATTTAGGGAACTGCTTTTGTTTCATTTGTGGACCCTGAGGTTTTAGGGAATTCACTGTCAGTATGCTGCTCTAGGGAAGTCAGGCAAAGGAGTCAAGAGTTCTCCCCATACAGAGGCTGACTTACAGCTGGTTTATTAGTTAATGGACAGGTTACAGGTTACAGAATGTTGCTCCAGTGTCTCATCTTTGTGAAGTCCACAAAGGACTTGATGATATCCAAAGAATTTGTAATAGTTTCATTTGGTGTTTGGTCATCAGTGTGTAATCTTGATAGTCATCGTGTACTTTAATATGAAAGGTACTCAGTTAACATGGTCATTGTTTTGGGGGTTCCCCTCTTGTAACAGAACAAACACATTAAAGTATGCTTTAATGTGTAACACTGTGTAATGTGTAACACCATGCTTTAATATGTAACAAGTAGAATTATGTCCGAACTACTAGTAAGGTCATGGTATAACTTACTTAAGTTTAAGATAGATGTTATTCTTTATTCCTAGAATGAACCATAGAAAACTCTTTACCATGGGGTCCTACTGTATAGCACAGGGATTGGGTGTGATTGGGTCACTTTGCTATACAAAAGAGATTGAAAACACATCGTAAATCAACTATATTTTAATTTCAAAAAAGAAAAAACTTTACCATTCGCCTTATGAGGTTCTAATAGTAAATATAGTACAAAGCCTATAAGTTAGTAAATATATGAACCTGTTTGGGGAACAAACAGAAGAGAAATAGTATTGGGTAAAAAGAATGGGTGACAATAAGCAAAGAATTAGCACTATTTCTTTGGAAACTGTTCAAGCAGCCCGAAAAAGCAAATCTTAATTTCATTTATGTTTAATTCAGTTGTACCTTGACCTGGCTACCCACCAGTACTACCAAAGAAAAAGTCCTTCTCTAGACTGACATGATAATTTAAATGCGTCAAATAATTGACTAAATAATATTTATTGAGTATTCAGTAGGTGCCAAACATTGCTCTGAGCTCCTTTCCTGTACTAATTCATTTAATCCATACAACAGCTCTGAAAGTTGATACTGTATCATTATCCCTAGTTTACACAGTAAGAGACAGGTGCAGAAAGATTCAGTAACTTACCCAAGTCTCAAAGCTACTAAGTGGTAGAGTCTTAAAATCCACTATTACATGACATCATCAGTAGTTGTTTACATTGCTACCCAGAATTTACACCATGAGCAACTCAGAGGCAGATGTCACTGTACTCATGTTGGTATTTCTTGTGATGTAGCACAGTGTCCTTAGCCTCCATGTAGCTTCAATGAACATATGCTACACTGAATAATACCCAAAAAAGTACAGGTGATTTTATTTTTTCACTGAAGTAGAGTTATACAATATTTTAAGTGTGCTGGTGATTTTAAATAAAAAATGTTTATTTTTCTTATTCTTTCTCATAGACAATTTTGCTCATCGAACTGAAGTTGGGAAAGCCTTAGCCATAGATAAGGAATGGCGAGAACAATTACTCACTCCAAGTTTGGATCTAACTGATAAACAAGAGAGCGAAATTACTTATCTGGTTCCATGGTGCAAATTAGAAAAACCACCCAAAGAAGGTAAGTCCTTTTCTCTTAGTCACTTTGAATTTTGATGAAGAACACTATAGATTTTAAGCTATAAAAACTAAAGTCCCATAAGAAAAAAATAATTCTTTGTTTTACATAGGACTAGATTGCAATTATAGCGATAAAAATAAATCTGAGCTCCTTGCAAATCATTAAAACAATGAGCATTAAATGAGGTGTTTTTGTAATTTGGCAAAACTTTAGGTACAAATTTGTAAAGTTGACATGGGAAGTCAAGGTTGAGAAGATGGGACTTTGGAACAGGGAAACATGTATAGATAGATGAAGGAGAACATGATATTTTGTCATAGTTTTTTTTTAACAAATTAATCTTAAGACATTAGTTATAACTTTGCTTGTGAGACTGGGGAGAATGAATTAATTTAAATGGTTAAGCTATATTTTTAATTTTTTCTCTTATTTCTCAGTTTGAAAGTATTAAAAATTTATTTTGTCAGGGTTCTCTCATGGTGCAGCAGGTTAAGGATCCAGCATTGTCTCTGCAGCAGCTCAGGTCGTGGCTGTGATACAAGTTTGATCCTTGGCCCAGGAACGTCTACATGCTGTGGGCATGGCCAAAAAGACCATTTTTATCTTCTTGATTTCACTTTCTTAATGACTTAAGGAAATATTTACCTTGGCCAAATTGTAAACAAATGTCAGGCTTATTCAAAAGTATAAACTAATTTAAGTTTGATTTTTTCCCCCACAATCCTAACTTTGTACAATATCTTAAATTACAAGAGATTTGAAAAGTCTTACTTGGATCCTTATCCACCTAGTCTGCCCCCTCAGCCTTCACATTGTCTAAATGAACTTAGAAGCTTCTAGAACAATGTCAAATCTTGGTTCTCTGCCTCTGTGTTGTTCATGATTCTTTAGTAACTTTGCACTGTTTTCATTTTACTTCTTTAATCTACTTGTTCTCTAGTTTCTTTCTCTCTGCCTGCCCCATACTTCTGACCAGAAGGTAGACTGTTTTCGGTTGTTTCCCTGGCTATTTAGGAACAGTAGAGCCATCTCTTTCATTTTTCCCCC
Organism: Catagonus wagneri; assembly: GCA_004024745.2. NCBI lineage: Eukaryota > Metazoa > Chordata > Mammalia > Artiodactyla > Tayassuidae > Catagonus > Catagonus wagneri. The sequence goes on along the minus strand of PVHT021183634.1, from coordinate 27,577,277 downwards.
CCTCAAAAACTAAGACATCGCTTTTTGTCTGTTCCTGTCAGAAATGGAGTCTTACAAGGTGAAATTATACAAACAAAAAAGTGTTTCCCCTCACAATTGGAAAGACGAAGGAAATATAGATCAAAAATACTTTAATTATCCATTTCTTACCTAAGAGTATAGACTCAGAAAGCTTAAAAATCCTAATCCTATTATAAATGCTCAATATTCTGTTTTTCTTTTGTTTTGTTTTTTTTTTCCTTTTTTGGTTGCACCTATAGCATGTGGAATTGCCCAGGCCAGGGATCAAATCTGAGCTTCAGCTGTAAACTACATCACAACACCAGATCGTTAACACATTGCAGGAACTCCCTCTCAGTATTTGTTTTAATGACTAATTTTATATATTAAAAATCTTTAGATAATAGCTTAATATAGCTTCCTTTTTCTTTGTTCTGTATAAGCTTAACAATTCACCCTTACACGTGGAAAAAAGATTTTCTAAACATAAGAGCAAAGAAAAATAATGCAAAGAAATCATAACTATATCTTCATAAATGTGTTCATGTATGATCTTTCAAATTTGTATGTATTAATTAACCTGCAACTGAAAACAGAATAACCTGATTAAAAATTTCTGGAATATCTTTTGTAAAAGAATTATTTTTCTCTCTACTTTAGGAGTGTATGAACTGGTTACTTTTCAGATGAAACCAGGTGGGCCAGCCCTGTGGGGTGATGCATTTAAAAGAGCAGTTAATGCTCATGTCAATTTAGGCTACTCAAAACTAATTGGTGTATTCCACACAGAATATGGAGCACTTAACAGAGGTATGATTATCCATTTTTTCTATGAAGTTTAAAGTATATTGGTGATCTACTAATTCTTCCAGTCATTTTGTCTGTTTTTCATTGTGGCATATATTTTAATATTTTGTAAAACATTAAGGTTTTTTAATCATTCTAAGGGTTGAAAAGAAAAAGGTGGTTTTTAAAATGTTAAGAAGTCTTTTCCAAATGCTAAACTGCTGTTTTCCATGTTACAGCAGACTGATAAAATTAAAAAGCCATAAGGACCCTTAAGAAAATCTGTTGTTTTATCTTTATTTTCCCTCTAAATATAGTTTTATTGATTTTTTAAAAAAATAACATTACTTGGGGGAGTTCCCATCGTGGCTCAGTGGTTAACAAATCCGAGTAGGAACCATGAGGTTGCAGGTTCGAACCCTGGCCTTGCTCAGTGGGTTAAGGATCCGACGTTGCCGTGTGCCATGGTGTAGGTCGCAGACGCGGCTCGGATCCTGCGTTGCTATGGCGTAGGCTGGTGGCTACTGCTCCAATTAGACCCCTAGCCTAGTAACCGCCATATGCCGTGGGTGCGGCCCTGAAAAGACAAAAAAAAATAAAAAATAAAAATAACATTACTTGGGGCAGAAAAAATTCTCTGAATGAAAAAGTAATACACATTTTTACAAATACTCAGTACCATGGATATGACCAAAGGTAAGAAAAAAATTTCCTTCTACTTAAAGATAAAACTGTTAATATTTTGTTTTTTTATTCCTGTTATTCATATATACGTAGGTGTATATATAATATTCATATTCATATATACCATATTTATGCTAGACATAATGCATATGTATGATTGAACAATGACTTCTGTATACTCCAGTGAGGGTATATATGGCAGACAGATATTATATATCTTTATTTATTTAATAAATACCTAATCGAATCATTTAACTTTAAAAGTTATCACAATCAGATTTTTGTGGCAAACTTTAAAAAAAATTTATGTAGGGTTCATCTGGAAGGATAAAGAACAGCCAATAAAATATTTGAAGGATTCATTATATATATTTGCCTGCCAAATTCCCTTACTTGAATGTCCAATGGGAATCTCAAAGCTAACATATTCAAAGCCGAGCTTCAGATCTTTACATAGAAATTTAACTTATAGGAGTTCTGTCATGGCGCAGCGGAAACGCAGCTGTAGCTCCGATTCAGCCTCTAGCCTGGAAATCTCTGTATACCGTGAGTGCGGCCCTAAAAAGCAAAAAAAAAAAAAAAAGAAAGAAAGAAATTTAATTTATAGTAATATATACTACAAAAATAATATATTAAAAAGATATTTTCATGTTGGAAAATAATGAATAGAAACATGAAAATTATTAGATGTCTATCTCACACCATATGCTAAAATAAAATTCAAATGTATCATAGATCTCAAAGAAGTTATGAAATTATTAAAATAAAATGTGGATTTTTGATAATGTAAATGAGAACTGTATTTTTAAATTAAAAAGCAAATGAAACAGTGAAGGCAAAAAAAAAAATCAACTGATGATTTCATGATATAAAGGCTCAATCCTTCTGCATACCCAAAACACCATAATGAAATGTAAAAGCAAAAAGAAAAGTAAAAACCTATGCAAAAATAGACATACAGAGGAATATTAAATATATTTTTAAGAAAGTTCAGGAGATGCCACAACAGGATTGGTGGCATCTCACCAGGATGCATGTTTGATGCCCAGCACAGTGGGTTAAAGGATCTGGTGTTGCCGTAGCTGCAGCATAGGTCGCAACTACCGCTCAGATCTGATCCCTGACTTGCAACTCCATATCCAGCAGGGTGGCCAGAAATGGAAGAAAAAAAAAATGCAGATTAAGACAATAATGAGATACTATTTTCCCCTAATAAAGACGTTTATATAGATTACCTGTCTACATAAGTTGAGTACTATACTTACTGTATATGGTACTTAATTTTTCCCAACTTATGTAGTACTATACTGGCTTAAAATTTCCTCCTCACAAGATTTGGCAATATAAATAAAAAGCCTTAACTTTTAAATTATTTTTACCAATATTCTAAGGAATTTTCATATTTGTGTAGCTGTGTTCAGTTATACAGGAAGGAAATTTAAAAAGGTATAAATATATAGTGATCATTTGGATGAAATTAATATTTATTGTCTTAATTTTTATAATGGACATATATAATTTTTATAGAAATGAACTGAAAATGGATATGCAAACTTTTGAATCTTAAATTCATTCTCAATGGAGAAAAGGGAGTAGTAAGATGCTGAGTATAAACAAGTGCATCATTTCTGGACAACAGTGTATAATATATACACTGTACATGTATAAGTATATATAAGATATACTCTTTGGTTCTTTCGATTTGAATTTTAGGATTTTCTGAGGAAATAATGAGATCCAAACTGCCTGATTTGAATCCCAGCTCCATAAGTTATTATTACTTTTGTGACTTTGACTGAATTACTTAACTTTCTGTACCTTACATTGCTCATCAATGAAATAATAAGGAGTTCCCGTCGTGGCTCAGTGGTTAACAAATCTGACTAGGAACACTGAGGTTGCGGGTTCGATCCCTGGCCTCACTCAGTGGGTTAAGGATCCGGCGTTGCCGTGAGCTGTGGTGTAGGTTGCAGACGTGGCTCGGATCCCACGTTGCTGTGGCTGTGGTGTAGGCCGGCAGCTACAGCTCTGATTAGACCCCTAGCCTGGGAACCTCCATATGCCACGAGTGCGGCCCTAGAAAAGGCAAAAAGACAAAAAAAAATAATAATAATAATAATAATTACCTGCTACATAGGATTGTTGTGAAGACTAAATGAGTTAATACATGAAAAATGCTTAGAACGAGGTCTGGCCCATAGTAAGCACTAAATAAATGTTAGTAGTAGTTGTCTTCAACATTGTTATTATTATAGATATACATGTAGGTGCTGCTCTAATGAAGTTTATGTCAGCACTGTTTACAATAAGGAAACATTAGTGACAATGTGGTATGACCTTATGTATATAATATACTTGTAATACACAAATAAACACACATGTAATATGCATCAAGTATTTTATATAAGCATAAACATGCTGTGTGTATATAAATGTATAAATATAAAGATAATATTTATGGAAAATAGAAAAGTGGTTATTTGGGGATGGTAAGATTAGAAACTATTCCTGTTTATTTGCATTTTCCAAAATTTGTACAGCCAACATTGTAATTATTTGTAAATTTTAAATCAAGAACATTTATTTCATTATTTTAGATTACCACCGTATTTTGAATAATATAATCATTATAAGGGGTTAGAATAAAAAGTTGTTATATCTATAAGGTGGAATTCACATAGCCGTTAGAAATTAATTATCAGTGCCACAAAAAATGCTCATTGTAGGATTTTTTAAATCTATTACTAAATATAATATACAGTAAAACCCTAATTTTATTTTATTCTTCTTTTAAAACAAATACACTAAATAGGAGTTCCTGTCATGGTGAAGCGGAAACGAATCTGACTGGTATCCATGAGGATGCAGGTTTGATCCCTGGCCTTGCTCAGTGGGTTAAGGATCCAGTATTACCATGACCTGTGGTGTAGATTGCAGATTCGGCTTAGATCTGGCATTGCTGTGGTGGTGGTACAGACCAGCGGCTACAGCTTTGCTTCAGCCCCTAACCTAGGAACCACCATGTGCTGCGGATGCAGCCCTAAAAAACAAACAAAAAAGAAAGTACGCTAAATATTAATAGAGGCTTTCTCTGGACAGTCAAGTTTATGGTACTTTTTTTTTTTTTTTGCTTTTAAGGGCCACACCTGTGACATACGGAAATTCCTAGGCTGGGATCAAATCGGAGCTACAGCTGCCAACCTACACCCCAGCTCACAGCAATGCTGGATCCTAACCCACTGTGCAAGGCCAGGGAGAGAACCTGCATCCTCATGGATGCTAGTCGGGTTCATTACCACTGAGCCACAATGGGAACTCCTATGGTACTCTTTATTTTCTTTGTATCAGGCGAATTTTCAGTAGTAAACACAATTTTTTTTAATAATTTGCTTTTGCTTTTTTTCTTTTGGCCCCACCAATAGCATGTGGAAATTCCCAGGCCAGGGATCAAATGTATGCCACAACAGTGACCCATGTCACTGCATTGACAATGGCAGATCCTTAACTACTATGCCACAAGGGAACTCCCTTAATCTTGCCTTTTAAAATAAACAAAAGCTTTGTTTCTTCATCTATAAAACAACTTTAATTTATAAACTTCTCCCCAAAATCTCTGACCCCTCTGAAATCTGTCACTAACACACTTGGTGGTACTTTATTGATACTCACTGTTTTGATTTAAATAGAACTTACAGGGTCGCTGATTAGTTTTTCAATATTCTTTATTTGTAGTAACGGCACAGGCTTTACAATCTATTTGTGGTTTCTTCCTGCAGTTCACGTTCTTTGGTGGAACGAGAGTGCAGATAGCCGTGCAGCCGGGAGACATCAGTCTCATGAGGATCCCAGGGTTGTGGCAGCTGGTGAGCTACTTCTCTAGGCACAAATTATTCTTAGAACAAATCTGATTTTGTCAATAACCTTATATGCCTTTTTATGAATTTTTTTTTCCAGTTCGGGAAAGTGTCAATTACCTAGTGTCTCAGCAAAATATGCTTCTGATTCCGACATCATATTCACCATTGAAATAGTTTTCCACTGAAACACAAAGTATTTCATGAACAAGCAAGATGTGTCTGCTAATGGTGCTTGATTTCTCCTAAAAGATTCTCATTTTTATTTGAAGGAAGTGGTAAGCAATTGCTATGTCCCTTGCACCCTTGCAGTTTTAAAAACTACCTCTGTCCACTGTCACTACCACCTCAGGAAAACAATCTGTTTATTTTCCCCTTGGCATTTTAGTATCTGCTAGACATTAAAAATAGTTTCCATTAGAGTTCTTCTGTGGTGCAGTGGGTTAAAGATCCGGCATTGTCACTGCAGTAGCTTGTGGTGTGGGTTCACTCCCTGGCCCTGGAACTTACACATGCCCCAGTCCCCGCACCCCCCTCCAAAACCTCCAAAAACGTTACCTTTTTTACAGTATCTTGATTTTCTTCATTTGTTTCAGGATATCTGGTTCTCTACTTTGATAACTCTGGTTTTATACCATTTTTCTTACATTCAAATGATTGTTACCTTTCCCCATACACGTTGTTGTGTCCCACCGAGCGGAGAAAATCCACGAACATTCAGTCAAACTGCTAGGAGTTTTATTAGCCGACTGGCAACTGCATCCCACCCAGGCATGGGATAGGAGTGCAGCCCAGAGTCGAAGTAGGGTTAGGCTTATAAAGGCTAAAACCATATGCAGATGGTGTTTTGCACAAGCAAGCAAACAGTTACAGAAGCCATAAATTCACAGTTAGCACAGCAAAAACAAGATAAGGACAAGGGGAGGGGGTTAGTCTTGCAGAACTGGGCAAGGTCGGGCCTGCAAAACAGGATTAACCTGCTAGTCCTGCAGAACAATATTTTTCTGTTAGGGGTCAGGGTCCGGGGCCTGAGTTAAGATGACTTCCCTTAGAATCAAAATGGCTCCACTGTGGCTAAATTTAGGGGGGTCTGAGTCTCCCTCTGAGTTGGATCTTAACACACGTGATATTTTTAAATTATTTGTATATATTATCAACCTTTTCATCTCATCCGGTTTTCTAAGTTTTTTTGGGTTTTTTTTTTTTTTTGCCACACCTATGGATTATGGAAGATCCTGCACCAGGGATTGAATCTGAGCCGGAGCTGAAATCTGTATGACAGCTGCACTAGTGCTGAATCTTTATTTAATCCACTGCGCCACAGCAGGAATTGCTTTTTTTCTGAGATGTTAAAAGTTTTGGTCCACTGAAGTTTATTCTATAATACCAAATGGGAATCATAAAAATATTAAACATATTTCTTTACTATGGAAAAGTACAGTGTCATCAATGTTAATTATAGTTTTCACATTAATTAATCAATTACTTGGAAAATAATGTTATTAGGTCTTGCTGTTAAAAACCGTATAAAACATTGGTTTATATGCTGCAGGATCTCTGTTACAATTAATTTTACTACCTTTTAATTCATTCTGGATGACTGTTTAACAATGATTCTTGGTCATCTGTTTGTTTTCATGAGTTATATGATTATGAAAATGTCTGCCCTAATAAAAGCCTATGTAAATACAATCTGATTCTATTTTTATTGTCATCTCTAGAGCTATTGTTGTATTGCTATAAGGTAAATGGGATAGCAGTAATAATGTACTCTTTTTATTGTAAATATTATGTTACCTCAAGTAAACAGCCTGCATGTAACCTTACAAGGAGAGTTTCTTTAGTATTATCACAAAAATACAAGGATTTTCCTACAAACCACTTTAGTTTTTGTTTTCATAGAATGCCTCAGCCTTCTTAAACTAGATTTGGTACTTGCAAGCTTTCCTGGTAACCTGTACTTATGCTATTTTATATTTCTAACATGTTATAAATACAATAAATTATCATTTAGCTATCTACAGGAAAACTGAAAAACCGGAAGCACGGTCACCTCTCCTTTACCTGGTCCTCAGGAATTCAGAAGACACATAAGCTCCTAGTAAGACATACTCTGGAGGTTTCAATCTATCAGACATGTTAGAGGCATTGGCTTTGAGTTTTGACAAGAGTCTTCCACCTCAGTTTCTTTGCAAGGTTGTCACTTAGGGAATGAGGTGGTGGTGGTATTAACTGCAGTCAGTGTGGACTGATTCTCTTTCTGGTGTGATATTAGCTCTGTGCTCAAGGCCATGTCTGATGATTTCAAAGTATACAACTAGCTCTGCCTTTTGTTCTTTCAGTCATTAGACCAGCTAGATTTCCTGGTGATAGCCAGGGGCTCTTCCATCCATCTAATCCAGAACCCTGAGGGAGGTTTATAGAGCAGCCACAGACCGGTTTCTTACCATGTCTCAGAGAAAGTTGGAGAGCCAGTAGATGACAGGCTTCACTCTCCTGATGAACTGCAGGTGCTTCAGTTTGCTGACCCGCTCCTGGATCAGGAACATGACAAAGCTGGCTGGGACGAAGGACATTGCAGAGATGATACTGATGGACATAAGGACATCCACTGACATGTTCTTGCTGGAAAGAAAGTCAGTGAGACTCTGAGGGGTCACTGATGCAGCTGAGGACTCAGTCAAAGAGGACACACACATGCATACAAACACATATAATCTGAGGAATAGCTCACGGAAAACTCTGAATAAAATTATTTTATTCAAAGTTAAAATATATTCAGGTCAAAAGTCCTGACAATTCAAATGTAAAACCAATTTCTCTGAATTCTTAGAGGACTCCAGTACCAAAATAAAACTATTGAAAGAGGTCTGATGACCCACTGGCATTTACTTTGATTCCCTGTTTTTAACCTTTGTTTCACTGCTCCTCCTTTTAAGAGCAGCAGGTTGTAAACTCTGTTCACACAAAGGAATGCTTTGTCTTGAAAACTTAATAACTGCAGAAACATTAATGTGAAAACTACTCAAATTTAAATTCTTCTCTGTAGGTAAATTTCAAACAGCAATGTAGAGCATGTAACCTAACAGAAACAAAAATTCTAACAGATTGTTATTATAAGAACTGTCTTATACACCCATTATACAGTCATATAAAATTCCTAGTGAACCGAGTTCCCATCGTAGCTCAGTGGTAACAAACCTGACAAGTAATATGAGGTCATGGGTTTGATCCCTGGCCTTGCTCTGGTTAAGGATCCAGCACTGCTGTGAGCTGTGGCATAGGTTGCAGATGCAGATTGGATCTCACATTGCTGTGGCTGTGGCGTGGGCCTGCAGCTGCAGCTCCAATTTGACCCTTAGCCTGGGAATTTCAATATGTTGTGGTGCTGCCCTAAAAAAAGATGAAAAAATAAATTCCTACTGACCTATATCAATATTCTGTAGGAGATAAGCAGAACCAATAATCGCCCCTCATATAAGATCTATACATTCAGGTATTAACTATAGCTCAGTCTCGACTGATATAAGGTCACGAAATGCCAGTCATGGCTTTGTATCACCTATAAACCTAGGAAAATATGCTGAATTCAAGACAAGAAATCGGAGAAATGTATTCCATTTTTTTTTTTTTTAGTGCCACACCTAAGGCATATGGAAGTTCCCAGGCTAAAGGACCTAAGCCACAGTGTGCAGCAAAGCTGGATCTTTAACCCACTGAGCAAGGCCAGGGATCAAACCCACATCTTAATGGGGACTGTGTTAGGTTCTTAACACACTGAGCCACAATTGGAACTCTGAGAAATAAAAATTAAATGAAATGTTTCTCACATAAAAATGAAAATACTGTATTAAAGCTTTAAAGTAAAAGAACTGGCAAGAATGTAGAGAAAGGAAATTCCATTCACTGCCACTGAGAGTATCAGTTGATACTTTTAAAGAGCAAATTAGCAAAAACAGGTGAAGCTGACTCAGTAATTCAGCTTTACAAGTTGTGAACAAAGAGAAATGTATAAGGTTACTCAAATATTATTTATAGAATAAACATAAATCAACATTTAAAAGTCAATAGGGAAGAAACAGAGTAGAGATGTACCTTGGTATTGGCAGAGGAGTGCTTCCAGAACCCCTGCAGATACCAAAATCTGCAATGATCAAGTCCCTTATATATAGCACTGTAGTATTTGCAATAATTTAGGCACATCCTCTTATATACTTTATCATCTCTAGAATACTTCTAATACCTACCTCAATGCAAATACTATGTAAATAGTTGTAAATAAAATGTAAATGCCATGTAAATAGTTTCCCTATGAGCAGCAAATCCAAATTTTACTTTGGGAGACATCATGGAGTTAAAAAAAAATGTTTTTGACCCTCAGGTTTGATCGCAAACGAGGGAATGAGGAACCTGCTGATGCAGGCTAACTACTGATTGTTGGGGGAGGCTGGTATTTAAATAAATGAACCATCTCTGAACTATTTACTTTTTATCTTTGTCTCTTAGCCTCACTGAGCTTCTAATTTCAGTCTTTAAAATGGAAATACCAACATCACAAAGTAAAACAAAAGAATAACAAAGAAAGGTTTAAGTACACACATTAATATGTAACAGATCCTACATGATATCAGGCACACTTGAATCTGATATTCTCTTGGACAAATTCTTAGAAATGTACAATCTTTCAAGGCTGAACTAGGAAGAAATAGAAAAGATTACCAGACCAATTACAAGTACTGAAATTGAAACTGTGATTTAAAAACTTCCAACAAACAAAAGCCCAGGATCAGATGGCTTCACAGGTGAATTCTGTCAAACATTTAAAGAAGAGTTAACACCTATCCTTCTGAAACTTTCCAAAAATTGCAGAGGAAGGAATACTCCCAAGCATATTCTATGAAGCCACCAAAACCAAAGATACCACCTAAAAAGAAAATTATAAGCCAATATCACTGATGAACATAGATGCAAAAATTTTCAACAAAATGTTAGCAGATTGAATCCAACAATACATTAATAGGCTCATACACCATGATCAAGTGGGATTTATCCCAGGGATGCAAGGAATTTTCAATATCCGCAGATCAATCAGTGTTATATACCACATCAACAAACTAAATAATAAAAACCATATGATCATCTCAATAAATGCAGACAAAGCTTTTGACAAATCCAACACTCATTTATGGTAACTGTCCAGAGAGTGGGCATGGAGAGAACTTACATCAATATAATAAAGGCCATCTAGGACAAACCCACAACTAACATCATTCTCAATGGTGAAAACCTGAAACCATTTCTGCTAAGATCAGGAATGAGACAAGGATGTCCACTCTTGCCAATTATTCAATAGTTTTGGAAGTCCTAGCCACTGCGGTCAGAGAAGACAAAGAAATAAAAGGAACCCAAATTGGAAAAGAAGTAAAATTGTCATTATTTGAAAATAACATGATACTATAGAAAATCCTAAAGATACTACCACAAAACTACTAGAGCTAATCAATGAATTTGGTAAAGGTGCAGGATACAAAATTAATACAGAGAAATCTCTTGCATTCCTATAGAGCAACAATGAAAGATCAGAAAGAGAAATTAAGGAAGCAATTCAACTTACCATTGCATCAAAGAGAATAAAATACCTAGGAATAAACTGACCTAAGGAGGCAAAAGACCTGTACTCTGAAAACTCTAAGACACTGATGAAGAAAATTGAAGATGACATAAACATATACCTTGCTCTTGGACTGGAAAAATCAACACTGTCAAAACGACTACATTACCATCTACAGAGTCAGTTCAATCCCTATCAAATTATCAATGGCATTTTTCACAGAACTAGAACAAAAAATTTTTAAGTTTGTATGGAAACACAAAAGAATCCAAATAGCCAAAGCAATCGAGAAAAAAAAATGGAGCCAGAGGAATCAGGCTTCCTGACTTCAAACTTTACTTCAAAGCTACAGTTATCAAAAAATATAGTCTTGGGAGTTGCCTTCGTGGCTCAGTGGTTAACGAATCCGACTAAGAACCACGAGGTTGCGGGTTCGATCCCTGGCCTTGCTCAGTGGGTTAAGGATCCAGCGTTGCCGTGAGCTGTGGTGTAGGTTACAGACGCGGCTCGGATCCCCCGTTGCTGTGGCTGTGGCGAAGGCCGGCAGCTACAGCTCCTGTTAGACCCCTAGCCTGGGACCCTCCATATGCCGCGGGTGCGGCTCCAGATAAAGGCAAAAAGGCAAAAAAAAAAGAATATATATATATATATATGTATGTGTGTGTATATATATATATATATGTGTGTGTGTGTGTGTATGTGTATATATATATATATGTATGTGTATATATATATATGTATGTGTGTGTATATATATATATATATATGTATGTGTATATATATATATATAGTCTTGGCACAAAAAGAGAAAGATCAGTGAAACAACAAAGAAAGCCCAGAAATAAACCCACACACCTATGGTCAATGAGTCCACAGCAAAGGAGGCAAGGAATACATAATGGAGAAAAGACAGCCTCTTCAATAAATGGTGCTGAGAAAACTGGACAGCTACATGTAAAAGAATGGAATTGGAACACTCTCTAACACCACAAAACACACACAAAATAAGCTAACACATAAAAATAAGCTCAAAATGAAATAAAGACCTAAATGTAAGACTGGATACTGTAAAACTCTAAGAGGAAAACATAGGCAGAACATTCTCTGACATAAAACAGTATTTTTCTTGATCAACCTCTTAGATTAATGAAAATAAGAAGAAAATAAACAAACAGGACCTAGTTAAACTTAAAAGCTTTTTGCACAGCAACGGAAACCATAAACAATGAAAAAACAACCCATAGAACAAGAGAAAATCTTTGCAAATGAAGCACCTGACACGGGATTAATCTCCAAAATGTACCAACAACTCATGCAGCTCAATATCGAAAAAACAACCCAATCCAAAAAGGGGCAGAAGATCTAAATAGACATTTTTCCACAAAAGGAATACATATGGCCAAAATAAGCCCCCGAAAAGATTCTAAATATCACTAATTTTTAGAGAGCTACAAATCAAAACTTACAATGAGGTATCACCTCAAACCAGTTAGAATGACCATCAAAAAAAATCTACAATAAATGCTAGAGAGGATGTAGAGAAAAGGGAACTCTGCTACACTGTTGTTGGGAATATAAACTGGTGCAACCACTAAGGAGAACAATATGGAGGTTCCTTAAAAAACTAATATCAAACTACCATATGACCCAGCAACCTACTCCTGGGCATCTGTCTAGAGAAAACCATAATTTGAAAAAATACATGCACCCCAAAGTTGTTAACTGTAGCACTATTTACAGTAGCCAAGACATAGAAGCAACCTAAATGTCCATCAACAGAAGAATGGATAAAGAAAATGTGGCAAAATATATATAATAGACTAATAAAAAAGAATGAAATAATGCCATTTGCAGAACATGGATGGACCTAGAAATCTTCATACTAAGTCAAGTCAGACAGAGAAAGACAAATATCATATGAGATCACTAATATGTGGAATCTAACAAAAAATGATTTAAAAAATCACAAAACATAAATATAATCAAAGATTTTGAAACCAAATTTATGGTTACCAGAGGAGAAATGTGGGGTAGAAGAGATAAATGAGGAGGTTAGGATTGACGTATACACAATACTCTATATAGAGTGGATAGATAACAAGGACCTACTATATATAGCACAGGGACATCTACTCACTCTTCTGTAATAACCTATATTGGAAAACAACCTGAAAAGGAACAGATATATGTATATGTATAACTAATTTACTTTGCTGTACACCTGAAACACAACTTTCTAAGTCAACTATACTCCAATAAAAATTTTTTTAAAAGTAATCATAAATGAGATTCTAATCACATAAATCTACAAATATGCCTCATTCCAAAACACAGGCTCAGGTTCAGTAAAAAATATTATGAAATAACAGTTTATAGTGAGCCAGCTTGTAAAGTTATGCCTTTTCACTAACTATTTTCAGTTCTTGTTTTATGCTGAATGCAAGGTGCCAATGAATGAATTCAAGAGAGCAGGAAAATTGGGAAACATATTTATTAATATCCAGTGCCAATATAAGATGAAAATCATCTTGAATTTGAAGCCCATTTCAACTAACACCAGTAAGCTGTCTTGAGAAGATGACATAGAATGTTTTTCTGAGGGAATTTTAATCTGAATACTGCTAATTTCCCATAAACTATGTGTCTGCCAACTTTCATAAGAGATAAAGGGACATTTGAACTTCAGTCATGAAACGTATTTGGGAAAATCCTAGGCAATATCCTAAAGGACCTAAAAAGGGAAAAAGGAGAAAACAGACCCCCTAGTTTAGACACAGCGTATCATCTGTTTGCATTAATCCTCTGACATTACAGTTTTGTTTTGTTTTTTTCCAGCCATACTTGTAGCAAATAGAAGTTCCTGGGCCAGAGGCTGAAATGGAGCCACAGCTGGGGCCTAGGCCATAGCCAGAGCAACCCCAGGTCCGGGACACATCTGCAACCTACACTACTGCTTGTGGCAATGCCGGATCTTTAACCCCCTGAGTGAGGCCATCCTCATGGACACTATGTAGGGTTCTTAACCTGATGAGCCACGACAGGAATTCCCTCAATACAATACTGAGAATAAATAAAGCATAGCAAATTATAAAGATGCTGAAAAAAAACAATCAATGATGATCAAGTAAAGCTAAAACATTTAAAAGTGAATTGATTACTCAACTGATTTAAAATAAATGGTAAACTCAACTGATTTTAAAATCTGGCTTTAACCTTGGCTATGAAACTTAGCAGCAGTGAACCTGAGAAAATCCCTTCTCTCTCAGAAATTCACCTTCCTTGCTTGGAGATAAAGTTTATGTCACACAGTTTTGAGGATAAAACCTGTGGGAAAGTGAGTAGTAGACTATCTTAGCCCTAACCAACATTTTCCCTCTATAAATTCATATAGTCGTGAATATTTAACTCTTCACTATCTGGTAAGTGGTTTTCCCCTGGAAATTCTCTCTCCCTTTCTGCTGACGAGATGCAGTTGATGATGGGGCTCTAAGGATGTCAAAGCCACAGGGCCGAGAAGCTGGGTCTTTAATTCACCACGTATGGAAGACCTACTTGCCGACAAAGAAAACACACTTTAGATCCTTAAGGAATAAGAAATAAAATCCTATTGTGTTTGAGATGTTTGGTGTCTATTTGTAACAGCAGTTTAGCCTATCCTATTTAAACCATTCTTAAGGAGTTCTCATTGTGGCTCAGCACATTAAAAACTGAACATAGTGTCAATAAAGATGTAGGTTTGATCTCTGGCCTTGCTCAGTGTGTTAAAGACCCAGCATTGCTGCAAGCTGCAGTGTAGGTCACAGATGCAGCTTGGATCTGGTGTTGCTGTGGCTGTTCTGTAGGCCAGCAGCTACAGCTCTGATTTGACTCCTGGCCCAGGAACTTCCATATGTGGCAGGTGTGGCCTAAATAAATGAATCAATAAATAACATTCTTGAAAGGCTGAACCACATTCAGTTATGCCAGATACACCTGAAGGGGTCAAAACTAGTCATAAATAAATAAAACAAATTAATTAACTACCAAATACTGAGATACTCAGGAAACTGGCAATAAGACTTACAACTCAGATGTGACCCTGGAAGTTTCCTCATAGCAGTAAATGACTAAAGTAAGAGAAATGATTTACCCATGGTATAGCATTTGGGGCCATTTCCCCTGCTGTACCAGTCAGAAAAGACTATAGTGAAGCCCACTGTTTGACAGACCCAGCCCTTACTCAAAAAGTTTTCAATTTCTTTTTTGTCTCACTCAAAATATGAACTGCTAGTCAAGGGTCAAAAACGCAAAAAATATTTTAGGAGAAACACTAGTATAAAGTTAGAAAAGAAATGAGAGAAAACTTGAAAGAAACAGAAATAATGCTGGAAGAACTAAAGCAATGACTAAAATAAATATTCTGTTTTGTTTTTTCTTCTTTTTGGTTGTGCTCACCCCTGTTCTGTGGAAGTTCCCAGGCCAGGGACTGAGCCTGAGTCACAGCAGTGACAACACCAAATCCTTAACCTGCTGCAGCACCAGGGAATTCCAAGACAATATTCTTTTTAAACTGAAAACAAATAAAAATATTCCGGGGAAGGGATTTAAAAAAAAAAAGAGCTCTTGTAAGTAAGTATTGTAAAAGTAGTTAAAATTCAGTAGATGAGTTCGAAGATAAAACTGTGGTACTTAAAAAAAAAAAAGGTAGACCAAAAATGTACAGATGTAAAATAGCAGAAGAAGAAAATCAGAAGATCAGAAGTGGAGGCAAATGTTTGAACAACAGAAGTCTCAGAGGTTGACAAGAAAAAACAAAATTTTGGGGGGGACTGAAGACTGTCCAGATGAAGAGGGTATACTGAGTGAGGAACAATGGATTTAAACAAGTACCTTCTCCAGGGCACATAACTGAAATTTCAGAACATCAAAGAAAATTAGAAAAATATAAAAGATTCCAAAGAAAGAGAGAGAGAAACAAGTCACATACAAAGAAGCAGGAATCAGAACACCATGAATTTCTTACTGGAAGCTATAATACGATGGAAAACTGCTTTCATAAATATAAGGAAAATTTATTTCCAATGTAGAATATGGGTTATATACACACCCAACATATTAATCAAGACAGTTGATAGAAATTTTTGAAAGAATATTTTTTAAAAAGAGAGTTGGTCAAATCGTTTTTAGACATGCAAATCTCAAAAGTTTAATTCCTGTATACCCTCTCCTAAAATTAAGTGTTTAAAAAAAAAAGCTATAAAATCCTGGCAACAGAGTGTCCAACACAAGGCAAAGGAGACCCCAGTAATATCAGTGAAAGGAGATCCCAGAATTACTACCATGCTGTCTTAGAAAATACTTAGTCCACATTGGAGCAAGAAAAGATAATTCAAGAAGATGAAGCTGGTAAGCTGATTAAAGGGTTTAATCATATTGAAAGAAAATTTATTCTTTTAGCAAAGAACTTAGTGATTATTAGGTGATATGTATAATGAAAACAATAGGAACAAAAAAAGAAGAAAAGAAACTAAATAACCACTCTCCTTTTGATTAAGATCATAAGTTTAAGCCACAGGGCAGTGGCTTAAACTGAAAAGGAAGTCAGGATACAGGCAGTCTTCCTAGGCTTCTCTCTTGTTCTGCCATCTTCAGCATGTGGTTTCTAAGAACTCAAATCATTACATCTATATTCCAGCAAGGAGAAATAAGAAAGAGGGTAACAACTCCTCCAATGTCACTCCCTTTTTTTTTTTTTTTTTAACAGCCATACCTGTTGTATATGGAAGTTCCCAGGCCAGGGGATGAATCTGAACTGCAACTGAGGCCTACACCACAGTCACAGCAACATCTGATCCAAGCTGCATCTGTGACCAAGTCTGCAGTTTGGGCAACACCCGATCCTTAACCCACTGAGCAAGGTCAGGGACTGAACCTGCATCCTCACAAAGACAATGTGGAATCCTTAACCCACTGAACCACAATGGGAACGGCATAGTCATAAATGCACAAACACATCCCACCAGACAGGACTTAGTTGATATGGCTGCACCTACCTACAGGGGTTCTATTGCTAATTTTTTTAAAAGGTGGAGTGGGAGAAAAATGGCTATTGGGAAATAACTAGCAGTCTCTGCCGCCTCCCTCCAGCACTTTCTATTCTCCATGTTTTACTTTGTTTTTCCTCATTGTGTTTATTTTTCCTTCATTTGTTTACCAGTTTCCCCTAACCTGGAAGTTCCAAGAGAACACAAACTCTACATTTGTTCACCTCTATACCCGTTTTTGGAAAATGCCTGATTCATAAAAGGAATTAAAAGGAATTAACATGGGGTGAACAACAAAATGAATGGTTAATTCTAGGGGGGAAATGCCCAAGAAAACAAATTTAAACATAAAGATCCAGTCCAGGTACAAATGCTACTTTGTTTTCCCTTGCTTGGTTAGATACTGACTCCCATTAACAGGAAAAACTAACTCACCCCCTCTGGAATTACTAATTTTAAAAAGCCTCCCTTCCTCTGAGTAGATGATTAAAAAATCTTTACACAAGGCACACCCAATATAACCACATTTGATAGCCCTATAATAATTCCCTAGTCATAATAGTATAAGCAACATTATTTCAACATACGTGTGAATGAATGTTAACTATTCCGTAGTTGGGTTTAATTGTAGTATTGTGTGTGTATTTATGTGCGTAAGAGTGAAATTAGTAATAAAATCATAAACATCAATGTAATGTAAGAATTAACTATTTTTAATGCATTTTATCAAACGCAGGAAAGAAAGTGTATTTGGTGGAGTGGTACATAGCAGACCCAAATCCTCTAATTTCCCAAGCAATAGACTAAATTTTCCAAGCACTAGGGACTATGTATAACTGAAAATGCCAAAAAGCGCAGAAACTGCATATAATTTAGAAAAAGGGAAACAAAAATTAGAAGAAACAGCTGAAAATGTTGAAAATATTTACTCTGGGGGCTAATATCAGGAAAAAGGACAAGATCAGAAGTCTGCTGTTTCGCTGTTAAAACTTACAAACTACTTGATTTCAAACTATGTATGTTTTAAATTTGAATTTTCATTGTCTAATTCAGTGCTCCATTCCTCTGAGCGACTAAGAAATGCAATTTATATCATTACTGCGAGCCTAACAAGGTCATACTGAATGAACTTAATGAGCAAAAGTGAAGACTCACTGGTCTTTAGCTACAGGTGAAGCACCTCGAGTAAAAACCCCAGCAAACACATCCGTAGTAAAAACTAACCTCAGCATGACACACGCACCCCCACTGCCTTCTCAAGAAGTCGTACACACTCCACACAGGAACTTTTACTAATTGCACGCAAGTGCGCAAGGAGATGAGGTGAGATTCACCTAATTCCAAAGTCACTGCTTAGGGCAGGGGTAACATTTTTTTGAGGGTCAGGGCTGACGCAGGGCGCGTCCGGCGCTGAGCAGGTGGCAGACGCCTTGCTGACTGGTTGGCCGGCTGGGCCACCAGCGCACCCCACCCCCGCGCCGCCCCCGGGCAGGAGGAGGAGACGAAACCGCAACGCCAGTGTTTACCCCTGGGGCAGGCGCTGCTCCCTGCCAGTCGCATAGCCATAGGAGGAAGAATTTAAGGACGGATACCGGCTGCTGCCCTCCTCAGCGCTCCAAGCCGCGCCATGCTCGCTCTCCGAAGCGGCCTTACTAGGGCTCTCTCCCCGCGGACGCTGGTGCCTGAGGTACCTCCAGAGGGCAAGCGCCAAAACGTCAAGGGGGAGGGGAGGGGCGTCCGCCGCGGACTTGCCAATCGCGCATGCGCTTACCCGTCTGAGCGCCCGTATCTGCGGGCTTGCTGCAGCTTCCCAAATTCCAGGGCAAGTTCCAGAACCTGGAGGCCTGAGACCCGAGAAAGCGCGGGAGGAGTAAGGGGGCCCTTCGGGGAAGTGCTGGCAGTGTCGCCTCCGGCCGGCTCGCGGACAGCCGTGGAGAGGGGGCTTTTCTAGACTGACTAGACACTCTTGCAGCCCCAGCCTTTGCGCTCGCCACCCTGAGGCCAGTGCTTGGCTCTGGTCAGGTCTTTCCGATGACAAACCACCGACCTTTCCAAACTGACAGGTGTAGAAGAAAAAGGTTAGTCAGTCGCTGGCAACAGAAGTGGTCTCCCGCTTTTAAACGAAATACGCAACTTCCCAGCATTTTGCAGACAGAGAACTTTAAAGAGGAGGACTAAGGTGCAGGTGGTAGAGCATACAGCTCATCCAAGTCAGACAGCGTCAGGAACCTTACAGCAGCCTCACTTAAACTTAATGAGAAAAGTACAAAATTGACTGCTTACCTGTAGGGAATTGGTCTATTTGGAAAATCTCACCTAGAGATTTTTTTCCTCTTTTGATATTTAGGTTTGTATTCTTTCTCAAGGGAGATAGGCTGGGAAGGGGGTTTACATAGACTGACTTTCTGTAAAGACTGAAGAACAGCCATAATTGCTCCTTCACCCAAGAAATTAATAATAGTTTTTATCCTGAATCTCTTTACTGGGCTAGGAGGAAGAATTATTCCTTCCAACCTGATTTTGAATTTTGACTTTACTAAATACCGATCAAATGCTCTCTTATAGGTAAATTGGAGGTTATTGCTGCTGAAAATGAGCCCTAACTTGAAGATGAGGGAGCCTGAAGCACTCATGATTCCTCCCCCAGCATAGTTCTAGTTTCTGGCCTGCAACAAAAATTGCCTGCCTCCACCCACATAGATACTAATCTCAGGGCTGTTTAACCTTTCCTGGTTACTGTTACTTTCTCTTGAGAAAGATAAAAAATTTTTGTGCCTTGACCACATATATGTTTCCCAATACAAATTCCCTGATAATCAACTTAAAAAGTAGTTGTTACAGATAACCCACTGGCCCATTTTCTGATATATTCTATTTATAATATGTCTTAAACTATACTACCAGGCAGTTGTTTATTTGCATAACATTATCTTATTAGACTTTAGTTAAAATGATTCAAACAACACGTCCACCAAAAGTAGGAGTAGCTGTAGTGGTTTTAGGGGGAATACCTGCTTTCCTTGTAAGCTTAGACAATTGGGCAACAGGAGCATAAATCATGGGGACATAAGTGGAATAAATCAAGTAAATAATCAAGTATGACTTATATACAATAAAATGCATAGGCAGTTGTGTGTTATCAAAAATATGTCAGGGAAAGGACATTTGAAGTACTAGCTAGTCAACTTAAGCCCAAAATTTGTGCATAGCTTTGTTTGTATCAAAACTTATAATAGATAATTCTGATTAACCGGCTTCAGGAATTGGTACATGATAACCAAATCTACCATAACATGAACTAAAACATAAATTCCACGGGCATGTATGTACATACTTGTGAGTATATGTATTTACACACATACACACTGTGGAATTTCTGGCAGGGCATTTCCTACCTAAAGTTAAGTTCACTAAAACTCCAGAGACTAAACAGAACAAAAATTTATATAGTGAACATATGTGTAATACAAAAAGAACGAATGGTTCTTAATGGATATTTCCATCAACCTGGTATAATTGGAGGGAATAAATGCTAACTTCACATTGCTTCTATAATTAAACCTAATGATGATGTGGGCAGTTCTGACCTGCTGATGTTTCCTTTAGAGCATTCATATAGTCTACCACCACGTTATTATACATTTGGGTAGATTATGAATCTTTTATCATTAATTACATTCCAGCCCTATTTCCTTTTTTCTTTCTTTCTTTTTTTTAACCAGTGATCTACTTCATTGAATTTGGAAAATACTTTGCCCTGAATAGCAATTTCCATTTTCAAAAAAAGCCTAAAAAAGGTTTTCTTCTAGTAAATACATTTCAATTATTCCTGCCAAAACACCTGTATGTTTTATAGCATTCACTTAAATGTATAACTGTAACACATAGAGTGTTGACTAAAGATGGGATATTGGCTAAATAAGGTAAGGCATTTGTAATGTAGTAGAATCCCAATTGTAGTTCTTGGGTAAAGGACTCTCAGTAAGACCCCAGTGCCTTCTTAAGATTAACTTTTCATGAAAATGTGGCTAAAGGACTCCTGGTGGAAACAGCAGCTGTATATTCAGCACACTTAAGAGTACTTATCTTTCTTAACATCTCTCTACACAGATTCTAAGGAGAGATGACAACAGAGGTACAAGCATGGTATATGAGTCTAATGAGTGTCCCTTATTTCCAGATTCATATTTGGTTATAACATAATATTATAAACACTAAGGTCCCAGCATATTTAAATTTTCCTTCTCTTTCTTCAGGTATGTTCATCTTTTGCTACAGGCCCCAGACAATATGATGGAACATTCTATGAGTTCCGTACTTATTGCCTTAAGCCTTCAAAGATGAATGAGTTTCTGGAAAACTTGAAGAAAAACATACATCTTCGGACAGTTCACTCTGAGCTGGTTGGATTCTGGACTGTAGAATTTGGAGGCGGAATGAATAAAGTGTTTCACATTTGGAAGTATGGTATGATTTTTCCAGTTGAAGTATACAGTATAGATTTTCATTCTATTATATGTTGCGTGACACTGGAATCTGTATCATTGTAAATATACACCAGTTAAATTAAACTTTTTAAAAGAGGAACAACAACAAGAAGAAAAATGAATTCAGTGATTACTCCACCTGCTAGTACCTTTAACGACCCTTTGCCCAAATCCTTATATATCATTATTGGGAAAATGTAACATTTCATATTTCAGGTCATGAAACTGTGAACTAGCCTTTAATATAGAATAGTTTGCTGTATAGATGATTTATGAAAAATTAAAAGCAGTGATTGCAAGAGCCCAAGTGAGTTAAGATCATAAAAAGAAAGGAGAATTATTTTTTCTTATTGTGGAATCTGTGGCTGCATATCAGGATTTTAGTAGAAACAATTCAAATAGGTAGCGGCTTTAGGGTGGTTGAGATTGATGGGGATAAATTAACGTCTCATCCACCCAACAGGTTGAATAATCTGTTAAATTTAGGGAACCACTTTTATTTCATTTGTGGACCTCAAGATTTCAGGGAATTAAACTGCGGCTCTAGGGAAGTAGGGCAAAGCAGTCAGAATTCTCCCCATACAGAGGCTATCTTAGAGCCGGTTTAATAGATAACAAACAGGTTACAGGGAATACCCAGAATGTTTGTTACTCTAGCCTCTTGTCTTTCTGAAGTCCGTATAGGACTTGATGATATCCAAAGAACTTTTAATAGTTTTATTTGGTGTTTGGTCATCAAGTGACCAAACTTGATAGTCATCATGTACTTTGATGTGAAAAGAGCTCATTCTGTATTTAACGTGGTCATAGTTTTGAGGGTTTCCCTCTTGTTACAGAACAAACCCCATGAAAACACAATGAGTGCTTTAATATGTAACAAGTAGAATTATGTCTAATAAAAATAACTACTATCAAGGTTGTGATATAACTCACTTAAGCTCTGTGACAGATGTTATCCTTTATCCCCAAAATGAACCATAGAAAACTCTTTACCATTAGTCTTATGAGGCTCTAATAGTAAATATTGTAAAGCCTGTAAGTAGTAAATGTATGTATGTTTTTGAGTAACAGAAGAGAAATAGTACTGAGTAAAAAGAATGACTGACAATAAGAGAATCAGCACTATTTCTTTGGAAGCTGGTTCTTCAAAGAAGTGGCTGAAAAAGCAAATTAATTTCACTTATGTTTAATTCAGTTGTACCTTGACCTGACTATCCTCCACCAGTATTACCAAATAAAATGTCTTTCTCTAGACTGACATCATAATTTTAAAGCCTGAACTAATAAGGATAAATAGTATATATTATGTATTGACTAGGTAACCAAACTTTGTTCCCAGAGCCTTTCATGTACGAATTCACTTAATCCTCATAGCAGCTCTGGACAATGATACTGTATCATTAGCCCTGCTTTATGGAGTAAGAGACAAGCACAGAAAGATTTGATAATTTACCTAAGTCTCAAACTACCTACTAAGTGCTGGAGTCTTAACACCCATTATTAAATATTACATTAGTTGTTTACATTGCCACCCTGCATTTAGACCACAAGCAACTTAGAGGCAGATGTCACATGTGCTCATGCTGGTATCTCTAGTGATATAGCGCAGTGTACTCGTGAACACTTGCTGAATTGAATGAAATCCAGAAAAAGTACAGATACTTTAAATTGAACATCTCTTTCTTTCTTACTCCTTTTCTTCTCATAGACAATTTTGCTCATTGATCTGAGGTTCGGAAAGCCTTGGCCAAAGAAAAGGAATGGCAAGAAAAATTTCTCATTTCAAACTTGGCTTTCATAGATAAACAAGAGTTTGAAATTACTTACCTGGTGCCATGGTGCAAATTAGAAAAACCTCCTAAAGAAGGTAAGTCCCCCCCCCTTTTTTTTTGCTTTCTAGGGCTTCATCCGAGACATTTGGAGGTTCCCAGGCTATAGGTCTAAGTGGAGATATGGCTGCTGACCTACACCACAGCCACAACAAAGCAGGATCCGAGCCACCTCTGCGACTTATACCACAGCTCACAGCAACGCTGTTAACCCACTACGTGAGGATAGGGATTGAACCCACAACCTCATGGTTCCTAGTAGGATTCGTTTCCACTGCACCATAACAGGAAGTCCAAGTACTTCCCTCTTAATCACTTTTAATTTTGATGGAGGAAATACTGAAGACTTTAAGCTATAAAAACTAACATTCCAAAGGGGGGGGAATATATTGTGATTACAACGATAAAAATACATCTGAGCACCTTGCTCAATTCAAATTAATTTTATTAACATTAAAACAATGAGCACTAAATAATGAAATGTTTTTGCAATTTTGAAAAACTTAAAATTTATGTATAAATATACAAAACTGACATGGGAAGTAAAGGTTGAGAAGATGGAGATTTGGAACATGGAAAACACATTTAGATAGGTGAATGATAATGTATAATAGTTTGTCAGAATTAAGTATTTGTTTTACACAGATTACAGTTGATCTTAAAATCTTAGTTATATCTTTGCTCATAAGACTTTCTGGAGGGAATGAACTAATTTAAACTGTTCAGCTGTATTACGGTAGTTTAACCTTTTTGTTATTCCTTATTTCTCAGTTTGAAAGTAATTATTAAAGATTTATCTTCATGGGAGTTCCGATTGTGACTCAGTGGGTTAAGAACTTGACATAGTGTCAGTGAGGACTGGGGGTTTGATCCCTGGCCTCCATCAGTGAGTTGGGGATCCAACGTTCCTACAAGCCCTGGCATAGGTTGCAGATGCAGCTTGGATCTGACATTGCTGTGGCTATGGCGTAGGCCGGCAGCTGCAGCTCCAGTTTGGCCCCTAGCCTGGGAACTTCCCGTATGCCACAGATGTGGCAAAAAAAAAAAAAAAAGAAAAGAAAAAAGAATTGCTTTCTGGTTAATTTCACTTTTTTTACTGACTTTAGGGAATACTTATCTCACCCTTATTTTAAACAAAAGTCAGATTTTTAAAAAGCATAAACTAATTTAAGTTTTATTTGATTTCCCCCACAATCCCAGCTTTGTACTGTATCCTTAAATTACAAGAGATTTGAAAAGTCTTACTTGGATCCTTATCCACCTAGTCCGCCCCCTCAGCCTTCACGCTGTCTACATGAACTTAGAGGTTTCCAGAACAGTGTCACATCTTGGTTCTCTGCCTCTGTGTTGTTCATGATTCTTTAGTAACTTTGTACTTTTTTCATTTTACTTCTTTAATCAACTTGTCCTCTAGTTTCTTTCTCTCTGCCTGCCCCATACTTCTGACCAGAAGGTAAACTGCTTCTCAATTGTTTACCTGGATATTTAGAAACAATAGGACTATCTCTGTCGTTTTTTTTTCCCCCGTTAAAAACTAAGATAGCACTTTGTGTTGGTTGCTTGCTGGCTGTTCCTATTAGAAATAGAATCTTATAGGGTGAAAGTATACAAACAAAAAAGTGTTTTCTTTCAAAATTGTAAAGAGGAAGGAAATATAGGAGATCAGAAAATACTTTACTTATCCACTTCTTACCTAAAAGTATAAGTGCAGGAAGCTCAAAAGTCCTAATTCTATCATATTCCCAATATTTTTTAATGACTAATTTTATAGACTAAAATTCTTTCAGATAATTGTTTAATATAGCTTCCTTTTTCTTTGTTCTGTATGATAAGCTTAACAACTCACCCTTATGGAGAAGGACTTTATAAACATAAAAGCAGAGAAAAATAATGCAAAGAAATCCTAAAAATGTGTACACAAACATTTCTATACATTTGATCCTCCAAATCTGTATATGTAGACTAGCCTTAAACTGGAAATAGACTAACCTGATTAAAAATTTCTTGAATATCTCTTATAAAATAATTATTTTTTTCCCTACTCTAGGAGTCTATGAGCTGGTTACTTTTCAGATGAAACCAGGTGGGCCAGCCCTGTGGGGTGACGCATTTAAAAGGGCAGTTAATGCCCATGTAGATCTAGGCTACTCAAAACTAGTTGGAGTTTTCCACACCGAATATGGAGCACTCAACAGAGGTATGATTATGCATTTCTCCTATGAAATTGAGAGCATCTTAGTATCTTGGTGATCTACTAATTGCTCCGGTCATTTTGACTCTGTTTTCCATTATGGCATTTATTTTAATTTTTTTTTTTGCCACATGTTTAGATTTTTTGTTATTTTAAGGGTTGAAAAAGCCCATTTTACATCCTATTTATTTAGAAAGTTAACATCTTAGGAAGCCTTTTCCAAATGCTAAGCTGCTGTTTTCCATGATACATCAAACTGATATTAAAAAGCTGCAAATAGCCTGAAGAAAATATCTTTTTTTTTGTCTTTTTGCCTTATCTAGGGCCGCACCAGTGGCATATGGAGGTTCCCAGGCTAGGGTTCTAGCAGGAGCTGTAGCTGCCGGCCTTCGCCACAGGCACAGCAACGCAGGATCGAGCTGCATCTGCAAACTACACCACGGCTCACGGCAAGCTGGATCCTTAATCCACTGAGAAAGGCCAGGGATCAAACCCGCAACCTCATGGTTCCTAGTCGGATTCGTTAACCACTGAGCCACGACGGGAACTCCGAAAATATCTACTATTTACTTTTATTAATTTTTAAAGATAACATTACTTGGGGTTGAGAGACCGTCTCTGAACGAAACAAGAAAATATATTTTTGCAAGTACTAAATGCAGGACATGCCCAAAGAGGGGAGCATTTTTTACTGAGATTATTAACTCTAAATGTTAATATTATTAACATTTTAATCTTTGTTTTTCTATGTCATTTTTGTGTGGGGGGGTATGAATAACATGAGAAAAAGGAGACCAAAATGTCATCTATATTTATATTTGTATATATTATATATTTATATTATTTCTTATATATTATTCCTAATATTATTTCTAATATAATATATATTAGAAATAGTGCTTACACATGATAAATAATGACTTTCTAACACCAGTTCAAATATATATAGCAGATAAGTAAATTTATATACCTTAATTTATTTAATAAAAGTCTATTTGGGGCATTTAATTTTTAAAGTTGGAAGTTATTACAGTCAGAATTTCAGGCTTTTTTGTGTGACAAATTCCAAAAAACTGCATGTAGAGTTAATCAGGAAGGATAAATGACTAGGAGTAGCTAATAAAGTAATGAAAGACTCATTATATCCATTTGGCTCCTCAGACTTCCTTATTTGAATGTCCGGTGGCTATCTCAAACCTAGGATATTCAGAGCTGAGCTTCTGATCTTCACCCAGAAATTTAAATTTTCAAGTTGGAAATATGTATTACATTGTAATTATTTTTAAATTTTAAAGAATTTAAGTTCAAGAACATTTATTTCAGTATTTTGTAGAATACAGTAGAATTTTAAATAGTATAACAGTAATAAGAGATTGGAACACTTGTGATGGAACATGATGGAGGATAATGTGAGAAAAAGAATGTATATATATGTATAACTGGGTCACTGCTGTGCAGCAGAAATTGATAGAACATTTAAGTCAACTATAATAAAAATTAAAAAATAAGAGACTGGGATAAAAAGTTGTTATGTATAAGGAGGAATTCATCAAGCCATTAAAATTAATATCAATGCTCTAGAAAATGCTTATTGTTGGATTTTTAAAATCTGTTAATATGAAATACAGTAAGACCCTAATTTTATTTTACTCATCTTTTAAAAGAAATGCACTAAATATACAGAAGTTTTCTCCAGGGGGTTAAGATTATTCTACTTTTTCTTCTTTGTATCAGCCAACTGTTCAGATTATGTTTTTTTATAATCTTTTTTAAAATAAAATGTTTCTGTTTCTTCATCTATAACACCAATTTGACTAATGATAAGTTTCTTTCCAAAATCTCTGACCCCTCCGAAACCTTAACACATTCATGTTCTCTTTTTGATATTCACTATTTTTATTTAAAGAATACGACTTACAAGTTCTGATTAGTGTTTCTCTATTCCTTGTTTGCAGTAATGGCACAGGCTTTACAATCTATTTGTGGTTTCTTCCTGCAGTTCACGTTCTTTGGTGGAATGAGGGTGCAGATAGCCGTGCAGCCGGGAGACATCAGTCTCATGAGGATCCCAGGGTCGTGGCAGCCGGTGAGCTACTTCTCTAGGCACAAATTATTCTTAGAACAAATCTGATTTCATCAGTAACCTTACATGCCTTCTTATGATTTTTTTTCTTCCAGTTCGGGAAAGTGTCAATTACCTAGTGTCTCAGCAAAATATGCTTCTGATTCCTACATCATATTCACCATTGAAATAGTTTTCCACTAAAACACAAAGCATTTCATGAACAAGCAAGATGTGTCTCTAATGCTTCAATTTTCCCAAGAAAGCCTTATTTTTATTTGGAGAAAGTAGTAAGTTAATTCGCTATATCTCTGCATTTTTAAAGCCATCTCTGCACTCTGTCACTACCACCTCAGGATAGTTCTGTTCATTTTCCTTATAGCATTTCAGTGTCTATTATACATTAGAAATGTTTATACATATATAATATATACATATATATATACACACATATATATGTATATATAATATATATGTGTGTATAATATATACATATAGTATAATATATACATATATTTAATATATACATATATTATAATATATGTATAATATATACATATATTATATACATATATTTCTATATACTTATAGAAATATATAAGTGTAATATATACATATATATATTATATGTGTGTATAATATATACATATACATATATTTCTATATACTTATAGAAATATATAAGTATATTGCCACTACTTCATGATCTTGATTTTTCATTTTTCAGAATATCTTATTCTCTATTTTGACAACCTTTTTTGCTTTATAGTATTTTCTTATATTCATATGATGATATATATTTCTGTGCCAGAAAACATTTTTAAAATTATTTATATACAATATCTTTTGATCTGTCTGTTTTAGGTGAGATTTAAAAAAAAAAATTTGCCCAACAAAATTTACTTCGTGATATTAAGTGGGATTCATAAGAATATTAGATAAAATATATTTCTTTACCTTGAGAAAGTACAGTGTTATCACTTGTATCATCTGGATTAATTATAGTTTTTGCATTAATTATTAGTCACTCTCATTTGGAAATAAAGTAACCAGGTCTGTGTATTTTAAAAAACTTCAGAAGACTTTTTTATTTGATGAAATATGTTCACTTATGGTTATATTAATTTTTGATCATTTTGGATAAGTATTTAATGAAGATCCTTGGGACATTTGTTTTAAAGAGATCTTTATATTTATGGAAATGCTTGCCCTAATAAAAGCCTACATATGCATTCTGGGATTTTATTTGTGTTTTATATTTATAGCATCATCTCTGGAGCTTTCACTCCGTTACTACAGGATGGTGACAGTAATAACTCACTACACTTACTATAACTTAACATTTAAGTTACATCAATAAAATAACATCATAACAATCCCAGAAGGAGAGTTTCTTTAGTACTGCCACAGGTATGCTAGGATTTTCCTTGAAATACTGTTCTTTTCCATTTTAGTTGAGTGCTTCTGCCTTCTAAAACTAGGTTTGACACTTCCAAGCTCTTTTATTTCTATTTTTGTTTATTTTTTTATTGCTACACTCGTGGCATATGGAAGTACCTGGGCTTGAGATGGAATCCAAGCCACAGCTGCCACAATACCATATCCTTTAACCCACTGCTCTGGGTTGAGAATTGAACCCATGCCTCCACAGTGACCCGAGGGACTGCAGTTGGATTCTTAACCCACTGCACCACAGCAGGCACTCCAAGCTCTTTTAATAGTTTATATTTACAGCTCTCTTATTTTACGTTTCTAAAACATTTATTGTAAATGTAAAATAGCAAACTATGAATTAGCTATCCAAGGGAAATTTGGAAAACAAGGTTCGGTGTGTTAAGCTCCTGATGTCTAAAGGATTAAAAAAAAATTCAGAAGGGAAATGGTGAGGTGGTGCCCAGGTGCAGCTTTTACTATTAACAGGCAAGATAAAAATCCAAATGAAATTTTGTCATCCAGATCTTATCATGTTTTCTGTTTCTCTTCAAAGTAAAAACCCTCTGTAGAGTTGTGTATACTCACCATCTTCCCTTTCCTTACCTCTTATTCTCCTGAACTCAATCCAGTTAGGCCTTCCATCTCTGTCAGTCTGCTGAAATGATTCTTCTGAAGGTCACCAAAGAACTTGTTCTTACCAGATTCAGTGGCCTTTCACTGCCTTCACCTTGCTCATCTTCTCATCAGTACTGGCCACAATTGACCACTTCTTCCTTCTTGAAAGCTTTAATACATGGCATCATACTCCTAGATGTTCCTCATTGGTCTGTTTCCTTTGCTGCCTTCTCTTCTAAGTGTAGGTAGTGTCTCAGGTCTCAAGCATATTCTCTATCTTCCTTCTCTCTAGGTAAACTCACTCAGTCCCAAGGTTTAAACACCATATATGTGTTGATGACTTAGATATTTTTATCTTCTTCTTCATCCTTGCCTCTGAGTTCCAGACTGAAATACCAACTGCCCCCCCCCTTTTTTTTTTAAAAACACAACCATCTACTTAGTTTGGCTCACAAACTAGAAGTCCATTGGTACCTCTCTTTCACTCATCCCCTTCATGCGGTCTGTCAGCAGGACCTGTTGGCTTTATCTCTAAAACAGATCCTGAATGTTACTGTTCTTCCTTAGACCTGCTGCTACCATTCTTGCTAAACCCACCATCATCTCCTGCTTAGCCCACCCCCGCCCCCGACTATCCTTTTTCCCCACAGAGCCAGCAAAGTTCTTTCTGAAAGAGATTAGATCAAACTTCTACCTTGTTTAAAACTCTCCAGTGGCTCTTCATTGCACTAACAATAAAACCCAGTTACCTTAACCTGGCCTACAAGGTCCCGCGTATTCTGGTTCCTACCATCTCTGATTTCATACCCTACAGCTCCAAAGACACTGGAATTCCCTCCTGCTCCCCAACTTGCCAAATTTTTTCCCACTTAGGGCTATTGCACTGGGTGTTCTTTTTCTTCCTACCCACCTTTAATGTTGGCTCCTGTTATCGTATTCAGATCTGAGCTTAAATATCCCTCTGCAAAGGCCTGACTCCCCTCCGTGGGTATCCTTACCGTGTTGTATTTTCTTCTTAGCACTTATTGTTGTCTGAATTCAGTATGTTTGTTTGCCCACACATCCATCGTGAATATCAGTATAACTTCTCCACTGAAACTGAAGTTCATTTGAGCAGGAATTCTGTCTTCTTCAGCACTATATCAACAGAACCTAGAAGGGTATCTGGTGCACAATAGAATTCAGTAAGCATTTGTTAACATTATTGTATAATGATGTAGAACTGGTTTTAAAAGGACAGTTTTAACTGATACCCAACTTCATCAAAAGAAACCTCTGCCAGTTACTAGCTGTGTCACTTTGGACAAGTTCCTTATTCTCTGAGCTACAGTTTACTCATATGTCAAATGTCACTACTTACCTCGTAGGGCAGGTATTAAGGCTTCAATGATGTGCTTGACAGTCCAGTAAAACACTTAAAAGTAGCTAATTTTCTCATTCTTTTTCATATTTAAGGTATTCATTAGCATTCCAAAGATTCCAGAGTTTTTTGAACTTGTAAATGTTTATGGGGCCTTTTTTTTTTTCTAAATAGAATGACGTTTTGGTCAAGACTCATGAGTAACATCTTAACTTGCCTTTTTACTTTTCAGGATGTCTTTCCCTCATTTGTCATTTTTCACAATTTTCTGTCATTTCATTGAAGTGGCTGTAATGTGAAGTTGAAGGGGAAAAGACAGCTGTGATGCAGGTGCTGAGTGGTCAACCAGGCCCACTCAAAAAGCCAAGATCCTTCCACCCAAGGCGTTCACATCTGCACCTTATCAGAGGACTGCTTGCTACATGTCACGGCCATCCAGAAGAGGTCACAAATAGAGCGATGACTCCACTGTGCTGCCTCAGAGGGCCTGTTTGACAGGGTTCCTCAAGCACCGAGATTAGCGGTCAGTCTCAGAAACAATGTCTGCTTATGAACTGTGAACAGTACTTTCACATCTCATCACAGCATTACTTAATCGTGGTTGTAGACAGCAAAGCACTTTTCACAAAAGGGAAGGCATCTCTACAGTTAGTATTGTTTCTTCTCCCATGTTTTCCCATCTTGGGCATGCTCATCCATACCACCACACCCAACACCTTGCACCTGCCACACTCCCTGTGTTTTGTGTTTTAGGCTGAATAAACAAAAGAGCACCAAAGGCTGCCTTTGTACCTTCCTCACTGCCAAATGAAGTAAGGAGGTTTTATTAAGTGATTTAACTGTAGATTATTTGCAGAGATCTCTGCAGCTTCATCATTAAGCAAAATGAATTTATCAAAAACCTCTTAAATTGAACATGAGCTACTACTGTAATTGAACCACCCAAGTGCAAAACACCCTTTATTTTTAAGTAGTCCTCTGGATTCTCTGTTCTGATTAACAGGACATTTCGGGTTTTTTCTAAATTTCTACTTTTGATCCAAATATCTTCCCTTCTACAAGGAGACATTTATAGCTTTTGTAATGACTTTATAAGCTTTAACAGTAGGTGGTGCTATGAGTGCACGAAAATAAATTTGTAAAGACCACAACGGAACTGTCACAGCTTTATTTTGTGACTTTACAACATAGAAATATGCCTTTAATGCTTAATATAAAGTTATTGACAATACAAAATTTTTTTTCTTTTTTTCTTTTAATGAAAATGATTTAACTTAGAAATCTATTGTGAAACTTTTGTCTAGTTTTGCAATTCTCAGATATTCCAGTGCAAAAATAGATCCCATTACAGACAGCATAAAGTGCTTGGAATGAAGGGCCAATGATAAAGAAAAAGCACAAAAACCTAGTTCCATCCTAGGATACAGGAAGGGACAAGAGAATACTCAAACCTTATGGAAGTATAAACATTCTATAAAAAGGTATGCAACATTTTTGTAGAGAATTAGAGCAGTATTACTATAGTACTATATTATTACTAGTAAATAGTAACAAGGGTAAAAATTAGTATCTCAGTATCACAGTAATTCTATATGACACATGGCTCTTTGGAAAAAAATTTTACCTGATATATACAACCAAGAGAGGAAAACAGACCAATCCCTTTAGTCACTGATTACAGTGAATGATGTGCAATATTTAATAGTCACAATGCATATGCTTTCAGCACAGATACTGAAATGCAGTAGTTTGAGGTTTGGCTATTTTTTTTTTTAAACAATGACGTACGCTGAGCATTTGTGTATAGAGGGCTTTGTTATTGTTTTCTTTTGTAGTTTTCATATTCACAGATAATAAGGTTTAAGGTTTCAGTCTTTGAACACTTGAGAATTTCTGGAAACTCATGATTATATTTCCACAGGGATTACATAGAAATTTTACATAACTGAGCAAGAGAGTGGGTAAAAATTTCTGCTATAATTAGTCTTATACAGAAAAAATTTAAAAAACTATTCAGACGTCTAAAAGGTAACAATATTAATGAAGTAGATGAATAAATAGCTGTAGACTGTTTCTAGCTTAAGAAATCCTTTAAATCTATATTGAAACATATTTTTTTCAAAGTAGTTCACAGTGTCTTTTGATTTTGTTTTTAATATGGCCTTGAAGTAACCAAAGAAAGGAGCTGCTCATGGTTTTAACAGAATACAGAAGTAGAACATGATTCTAGGGAAATGGGAAAACAGAAACTTGATTTTCAAAAATACTCAACAAGGAAAAACAATTATTTTATGAATTTTATATCATTAAAGATAGCATAAAATATAATGATCTCATGCCAATAGTTACTAGAAAAAAATGTCTTCATTACTTGTTGACCATTTTAGAAAATACTGGTATTAATTTCTAAAAGTCATTTTTTTCCCAAACGAGTTACATAACATTTAGTAAATTTTAAAAGAAAAAATATAGATTTGGAATAGATCTGAAATCCATACATTTAGCGTTAATATTTAAATTTTCTTCAAGGAGAAATTAGTAATCATATTGAAAGACCACTTTAACTTCAAGTAGTAATTCTCATATTTTTGTTGTCTCAGGACAGATGACATTAAGCACGAATGCAGTAATATTTTTAACAAGTGTTTACTGACTGAAAAAATAAAACTGGGTCAGCAAAGTCTGAAATCATCTTTGTGTGGGGTATTTCCTGTTGTTGTTTTTTTTCACGATATGTTAATGATTAAAGAGATGAAAAATCTGAGATTGCCAGAATGGGGTATCTGAGATCTTCAAAGCCAATTATGTGAAGGTATTAAATGCCATAAGCACAAGTTTTGTGCTTTTCAACAAGTTTTGAAGCTAGCTATCTTCTCTGTGAAAGTATTCATTGTTAGTCTTGTGACTTTTATGACATTTAAACTTTCTTGGCTTTTGCATTGTTGCTATTTTCAAAAAAGTGGACTGCCCAATATTCTTTTAGTGGGTTCCCACAACCACAAAAAAAAAACCAAACCAAAAAAACCCTACATTTGTAAACCAGAGAGCTGAAGGACATGGCACAGGAAATCTACTGAGACTTAATTTCTCCCCAGCCCATCCATACATACTCAGTTATACTATCATACACTCAAAAAACACTTGATTAATGCATGGATACTAAAAGTATTCTAAACAATCTTACAGAAACGTAAATATGATGATGTCATGAGATCACACTGTTTTCTAGTCCCCAGGCATTAGTCAGAAGATCCATTTACAAACTTACATGAGAAAATAAAGCTAGCGAGGCAGTGCGGCCACACGCCTCTCTACCACAGGGTTCTATAAAAAGGCCATTCCAAGGTTTCAGAAGTCACTGACAGAACTTACAATTCCAAATAACATTAAAAGAACAAAGATTTTGTCAAAATACAACTCTATCTTTTCCTATCCTAGATTAATTCGAAAAGCCAGAAATAATACTACACTTGTGTCAAACAAGATCTTGAGGTGCAGGGTACCGTGATAGCAGACAATCAGGACAAACGGACACAGGCCTCCCTCGGTTTGAATGCGTCCTCCCACTCCCTGGCCTCCGTAGCTTGCAGTCCCCACAATGTGGTCGCTGATTGTTCTTACCAGGATCTAAATATATTTCAGGAGTCCCAGAAAGAGAACCCTGGAGACAGATTCATGGTTCCAAGGAAGGGACAACAATGGAACCAAATCTTACTTTTCCACGTTACCATGTAATTTGCGTGTTCTAAGTTGCACAGTACCACCACCACAGCAGCTCATCAAAGAGGGAATCAAAGCAGGGCTTACCCCATACATGGCACCATTTAGTCACCTGATATTTGATGATTTCAGGTGTAGACTCTGAGTAGAGCAGCTTTCATAAAAGTGTGCATGACATACCGTGGTGCTTCGGCCCTTCTGAGCAACTTGGCACTAGTAATTCTGGCACACTCATTGCCAGCAGTGGCTGTGTCACCGGGAAGCCAGGCTCCTGGCATGGCATGGCTTAATGAACAAGGATGTGCATGCCTTTTGATTCTGATAAATAATCATTGGCCATGATTACTTGATTAATTATTGTTGCAACCACAGAAGACAAAGGAACAAAAAAGTACGTCAAACCCATATGTCCACTGGGTCCCATACTAGAGTTTCACATGAGTCTAAGGTAATAAACTAAATTCAAGTCTTTTTCACAAGCCATACAGACGTAGGCTACAAAGGCACTGCCCTTGTAATGGAATTTTTTTTTTCATTGCATTGAATTGCATTGCGTTGAATAGTATCAGTACAGTATCCAGTTTGCTTCTTCCCACAAAATCTTCCAGCTCTTTCCTCTGGAACACTTCTCATGGTGCAAAGGAAGGTCTAGCTCCTCCTTTCTTTCAGTTACCCTGTAGGAACAGGATTCTTCATACGTAACTTTCTTTCACTTTCTCATCCTGCAGAAAAGATGTGAGAACAGCAACATCCACTACTGTCTGGTTTTTATGTAATGACAGGTCCTTTAAGTGGTCA
Source organism: Catagonus wagneri (assembly GCA_004024745.2). Lineage (NCBI taxonomy): Eukaryota > Metazoa > Chordata > Mammalia > Artiodactyla > Tayassuidae > Catagonus > Catagonus wagneri. The sequence goes on along the minus strand of PVHT021183634.1, from coordinate 27,541,823 downwards.
TCATCACTTTGGTCCTTGGCAAAGTTTACAAATACCTGTCAAAAGAAAGAGAGACCTTTATAAATACCTCAAACTTGCTCTCTTCATTCTGTGTTTTTCTCCATATGGAAATTGGGTCAGGTAGGAGAACACCAGACTGTATAAATAGATTAACTAGAAAACTCTGTGTGAGGGAAAGGGGAATACTTGAACAAGCATTGACCACTAAAACCTGACCTTTTACGTTGCCCCCCAAATCACCAACTGCTCAATCATCTATTTGCTTTGACTTATACAGCCCTGATTAAAGGGAAGAAGGATGAAAACTAGCATTTACTGAATATCTGCTATGTGCCAGAATCAATTTGCTACCTGACATTACCTAATTTAAATAGGATAAGGGACCTGGCAAAACGCTTGGCCTGTGGTGGGGACTCAATAAAGTGCTATTTTAATGGTCAGTATTATAACTTATTCTTACAATAACCCTGTGAAGCAGGTATTATCAACATCCTTTTTGGATTCAGGGAGGTTAGGTAAAAAGCGTAACTCGTAACAGAAGATCAGGACTTTAAGCTCCCTCAGTCTAACTATTCCAGGGTCCTAATGAGGGAGGAGGGACGTAAGGAGATGAGGCAGGAATCCTCATGATGAAAAGCTAATCTGTTTTAGACACTGAAAGCTTACTTGGTCAAGTGTTGTCTGAGAAACTGAGTAGTCTTCTATGTGGAGTCGCTTTTTGCTCTGGGAAAGGACACTGAATATCCTGGCCAGGGAGGACAGTGACGAGGGAAGCTGGTACTGCAGCATGTTCCGGTGCTTCTCCTTCAGGACGCTTCCTGGAAAGGCGAGTCCAAAGAACTCCTGGACAGGCTTCAGGTCAGGGTTGGACCCTGCTATTCGTACAACTATCGTATAACCATCTCCAAACCTGAAAACAGGAAAGACAAAGTCCAAATGGCAGATCCTCAGTAAACTTCTCAAAAGAACTTGTAACTCTTGAGAGCCTGACTCGGAGCAGGAGAAGAGAGTCCCTGACAGATCCAGAAGTGAGTTTCAGAGAGCAGGAACCAGTTACCATGTACCTGTCCTACTTGAGTCACTGTGCTGAGTGCTTTAGACATAACTTCATTTACTCCTCACTTTGACCTGTGAGCTCTGTCAGACGTTACAGACAAACCAAAGCTCAGAGGGCTAATCACTTGCTTGAGGTACAAAGCTCAGAATTGAAGGGTCAGGATGTGGACCTGATCTGTGTTTGACTCTAAAGCCTATGCTCCAGCCTTACTGGTATGTATAAATCTTTCCATTACATCTCCATAACAAAGCTAGAAGGTAGATATTCTGAAGACACTGACGCTCAGAGAGGTTACATAACTTGTCCAAGGGCATACAACCAGTAAAAGATAAAGATGGAATTTGCATGCAACTGTTTGACTTCAAAGTTCTCATTCTTTCCACTATACTATTTTGTTCAGTTTTTGTTTCCCTTTATTTTAGAACCACCATGCATACACTCGCAAATGAATAAATACACCATTTCTCAGTTTGAGGGATCCCTCCAATTATCTTTGTTACCTATTTTTCAGATGTTGGACACTGCCAAGACACCTGAACCTCCCATTGACCATAATTGCCATCCTAGTACAAAGGGCTTCACATTCTTCCATACTGTGGAAAAACAGAAAGAGGTTTTAGTTCCAGAGAGATATTCCTATAACCGTAAGAACATCACCATGACATCTGGCATTTCAAAGAAACAGATTCCCAGCTTCCTAGGGCATAATTGCATCCTGTTACAAATACATGAAGGTGTGGGATAATGCTATTCGCTGCCGTGCTATTTACATTTATGAAGAAAGTTGGAAACAATCCAAATGTCTACACAAAAGAGGACCAGTTACATAAATTTGGGTATATCCTAATGGAATACCATTGACTAATAGCTATAAGAAAGGATGACGCAAATAAATTTAATGACTTGGAATAATGTTCTCAAGGTTGTTAAGTGAAAAGGAACTTGGGAGATATACTAAAGCTTACATTTGTACTTGTAAAAAAAAAAAAAAAACACAAACATTGTATATGGATTTGCATAGGAAAACTCTGCAAATATATTGCCCAATGATAGTGACAGCTGTTTCCTGGAGATGCCATGTTAGATGATTATAACTTTTTTTCTCTTTGACTTTCTGCATTTTCTAGTTTTACACAATGATCAAACATACTACTTGGAAAAATTAAAAATTATACAAACAAAGAAGCCAAGGCAAGTCCTCACTACAGACCTATGAGATGTAAGCACTACTGATCTTCCTTCCTTGACGATACTTAGGGCACAATTCCACAAGAATCGCCGGGCTTTGGGATCCATGCCTGTAGTCGGTTCATCCTGTAATTAGAAGAAAGTAAGTCCTATTATGTGATAGAAAAGAATCAAAGATAGATTTGATTTTAAAAGGAAAAGTATGTTTGAAACAGCTTAAGTTTTAACTTACCATTCTATTTATTTCTTGATGGACCAAAGAACCAGACCTTACATATAAGAATGTTTCATACTTGCAACCAGTTCACTTTTAAAAATGTGTCACTGAAGTAGAATGCTCTATTTTTTTTAATCAATTTTAAATTCTCCAAATAAACAGAAAGGGAAGGGGAAAAGCCCTTTCATTTCAATCATCTTTTCATGACTGACAAATACATACTAAAAACTATTTTTGTCTGAAATCTCTACTCAAGTTTAAAGTTTGGGTAAAATCCCTCGCTGTTTTTTTTTTTTTTAATTCTAGTTCAGTCCAGCTTAGTCTGTTAAAATGTACTTGCTCGTCTCAGAGAAACAAATTCCAGATTCAAATAGTGTGGATAACCTTAAAGCCTCAGCTCAAGGCTTCTTCCTGTAATAACTCCAATGTTCTTCTTCTCTACTGAAGAAAAAGGGTCAAGGGCCACTCTCTAGCCTAACCGTCTGTTTCCCATTTAACTATATGTAAGGAACTATGACCCAGGTGCTACCTGGGGGATCTTGAAGCTGGATCCACACTTTCCATCTTGGGATGAACACATAGATGGCATTTAGAATGGTCTAGAGAAAGGTCAGATTACACATTCAGCCTCAGCCACACTTGTTAGGATTCCCCATGCCAGAGAAACAAGGTCCCTGGGACATCTCCTCTTCTGAAGCATCTGAGAGCATGGCTGAGCGACCCCAGTGTGTGTCAAGGAGAGGGTCAAAGGGAGCTTCCCGCTGGCTCTCAGAGGCCACTCTGCTATTCCGCAGCGGGGAATGGGGGTTGTCATTACCAAGCCAGGCATGCACATCCCAGACATAAAGGACTTTAGAAAACAGATTTTTTCCATTCAGGCCAGAACAAAGTTTTCCCTTCATAGTCACACTCACCAGAAACACCACAGGGGGCCCGCCGATCAAAGCCATGGCTGTTGAGAGCTTGCGCTTATTGCCGCCACTGTAGTTCCCAGCATACTTCTCTCCATACTTCACCAGGCCCAGTTTCCGAATCGCCCATTCACCAACCTAAGAGTGATACAAAGCGCCTTGACTTTCATTTTGTTTTGGTAATTTAATCACACGTTCTCACACTTGCATATGAAAACTCTTTCACTGAGTAGGACCAGACTCTATAATTGTGACCTGGCAAGAGCAGAGCAGCCAACAGCAAGCAAGGGGAAGAGCATCTCGGGGGTGGGGGCAGCGCCCTTCTCTGCACTCTAGCATCAACCTGTCCACCCATCCCTGACCCACTGCCGCCCCAGATTCCCACCCCAAAAGCAGGTGCAAAGAGCCCAAACTTCATGTGGCTGCATCCTTGAGGAAGAACAGCCTGAAGCTGATGGTCATGTGTACAAGTCTCAGCTGTAACGTATACTGTTGAGATGCCAAAGAAGGCAGGCTGGCTTTCCTGTGCCCAAGGTACCTTGCCAACTTCTTTCTCCGGGACTCCTCTCAAGAGGGCAAAGAACTCCACGTGTTCTCTCCCAGTCAGTAGCTCCGTGATGGCATCGAACTGAGGGCAATAACCCATGTTCTGATGCACCTCATCAATGTTTGATAAGATACTGCAAAAAAAAAAAAAAAAAACTGGTCAAGTTTTAGACATTTAGATACTCTCTGATCAGATAATCTTGCCTAATATTCCTATAAAGTGTGCTTGTGCATGACAAAAATACCAGCGAGCACACTTGCTACAGCTTGAAGGAAGAGCTTTTCTGCCCCAGGATGCCAGCCCCTCTTGGCAGTCAGGGATCCTGCCTCCTCCCTCCCCAGTCTCTGCACCTGGCCCAACACCTCTATCTGCAGAGATGCATTTCTGCATTTCAGAATTCCCAAGTCCATCCCAATTGCAGCACCATCTTTATCAACCACTTCAGTCACTATCCTGGGGCTTTACCCCTAAATGTCCATCCCTGACCTGACTCTGTGGCCCACAGGTAAGCATCAAGTGCTTTGCGGTCCCAAAGTCTCCTTCATGGCCATTCAGATCCAGAGGAGGCCCAGCTACTCGGTGCGACTTCCCTCTGCTTTTTGCTGCCCTTTCATCAGCTTAGACACTCCATGGCCCAGACCCCCTGGTGCCACTAAATACTCAACCCAGGCACCCCCTGCTCTTTAAGGGTTTTTTTGATCACAGACCCTCTGAGAAACTGGCGACAACAAAAAAATAAACCAACAGACACAATTTTACATATATTGGTGGGGGCAGCTTTTAGGCCCTATGAAGTCAAGCTCAGGTTAAGAATCCCCGATGTAAGAGAAAGCTCCATGTTACATCCAATCTGACGGCTACACTTCAGCCACCTCTGGACAGGAATGAGTTTGACCTGTCAGCAGTATTCATTCCCTTCTGCATATCAGATAGTACTCCAAGGTCCAGCTTTTCCCAGAATTATGATTGCGGTGTCCACGGACACTGGGCATGCCTGGATCTCACAGCTACACGGCCCAAGCCAGTTCTCAGAATCAGGCACTGTAACAAACTGTAGTTTGGGGTAGTTTTTGCTGCCATTGCTGTGTATCCCAGTAGCTTGGTACTAGGAACAAGACTGGAGCAGCAGCCTTATGCCTGCTGTTTTAGAAATTCTATTCTCTTAAACCCCCTTTACACTGCTATTGAAAAAAAACTGTTAAGATGGAGAGAAGGAGATCCAACATTAAGTTCCTTGCTCTTTTCAGTTTTATTGGCTAGTAGCCACTTGTCTATTGTTTTCAAATTGTGAGTCACCCATTAATGGGTTATAAAATAAATTTAGTGGGTCACAATCAGTACTTTTTCAGTATAGAGCAGAATAAGAAAGTGCAGAGTGCTCTACAAGCAGCAGGAGTATGTTGTGTTTTACAAAACTTTTATTTAAGTTCTACTGTGTTTTTGTGTATTTACTTGGTTGAGAGGGAAAATGTGTTTGCTATTACAGGTCATGATCAGAAAGTCTGAAAGCTGTTAACTTGACCATTTCTCCATAAAAAAGCTCAGAGAAGTCCCACAAATTTAGAATGTGATCTGTACATTCTCAAATAAATAGTCCAATGCTGATATCAATAGTTGGCATACCCTTTGGAGAGGGCAATTTGGCAAGAATATAACTTTACCTTGTAGGAACTTTCCCTTGTAGGAACTTTCCCTGAGGAAATAATCAGCATGAATACAAGGGCATATTTAGTGAAAACCAGAAACTAATAAAATGTCCAACAATAAGGAACTGATGAAAAACTACAGGTGCATGTACACACACATTTTAAGCAGCAGTGTAAAATTCTACATCTTACAGTATGTAGCCCATTAGAAAATAATCATAATACAGTCAATGACAACAAAAAGATAATTTAAAAATCTAGTTATAGTATGATCTCAATTTTATAACGTGTCTATGTGTAAATAAGTATAGAGATTTGAGGTGACGGGGATGTTCTACAACTGCGTTGTTTATAACAGCTGCACGACTCTGTAAATTGCCTAAAAGTCATTGAATTGTACCTTTTTTTTTCTTTTTAGGGCCGTGGCGTATGGAAATTCCCAGGCTAAGAGTTGAATAAGAGCTGCACCTGCTGGCCACAGCCACAGTCACCGCAGTGCAGGATCTGAGCCATGTCTGTGACCTACACCACAGCTCACACAACACTGGATACTTAACCCACTGAGAGAGGCCAGGGATAGAACCCCCATCCTCACAGATACTAGTGGGTTACCACTGAGCCACAGTGGGAACTCCCTGAATTGTACTCTTAAAACAAGTAAATTGTATGGTATGTAAATTATACCTGAATAAAGTTGTTAAAAAAATAGGGTGAGACTAAAAGGAAATGTAAATAGTGGTTATCTCTAGGTAGCGGGATTATAGACGGTTTTTATTTTCTTCTTTATGGTTTACTGTATTTCAACATTTTTTAAAAAAACATTGTTTTGCCCACGCCTGTGCCATGGCAATGACCTGAGCAGTTACAATGACAAAGCTGGATCCTTAACCTGCTGTGTCACAAGGGAACTCCACATTTCAACATTTTTTCTTTCTTTTTTCTTTTCAGGCGCCCCACGGCATATGGAGTTCCTAGGCCAGGGCTGAGATCTAAGCCGCAGTTGCGACCTATGCCACAGATGCAGCAATGCCAGATCCTTTAATCCACTGTGCTGGGCCAGGTATCAAACCTGCATCCTAGCGCTACAGCTATGCCACAGATCCCCTTGCACTACAGCAGGAACTCCACATTTCAACATTTTTAGAAAGAATACAGTGCTGTTTTAATAAAAAAAATAACAATACATTCATTTAAATAAAGTTTAAAAAAAATCTTCAGGGCAAAATAGACTGATTTTCTCACCTATTTTTGTTAAGAAAAGCATCTCCTCCGGTAACAGCGGTATCCCCGGTTAACATCTTGAAAGTTGAGGATTTTCCAGCCCCATTAACACCCAGAAGTCCAAAGCACTGAAAAAGATTGGGTAAGCTGTATAAGCAAACTACTGAAAATCTGAATATAAATATAAATATAAATCAGCTTCGTGTTTAGGTAACATGATCCTAAAACATCATTCTTAACAGAGTCAAATATTTTCTTGCTTTAGAAGTCATATAGAGATTTTAACGTACATCTTATAATGGGACCATTTTAAGTGTTGGTGTATTTGTGAACATTATTTGAGTCATCAGGGTAAGGCCAAAGTTAACGTGTGAAAAAGCATGAAAGCCAACAAGTCAAATTTCACCATCTAATGTGGCTAAAGGGCATACAGGAATACAAACATGAACGAGAAAGCAGAAAATCTATTTTTTTAAGTCTGTTTGAATTTCACCATCATTTTGAATGGATCACAAAATCATTTTTTGAATGTGCATGCTTTTCTTAAATTGCCTGAGATTATCCAAAATCATTCACTTCTGACATTTAGGGTCCCCACCCTTTCAATGACTGATTGTGCAATATAGATATAAATGGAGATGCCTTTTAAAATCACTTTAAACCCCTTATATACCTTGTTATTTGGAGTAGAGACAGTCTGAATTAATAGGGGCAAAAACGATATAGACAAAGTGTCTTTACCTCACCAGGAGGAATGCCAACACAAATCCTGTCAACAGCAGGCTTCCTCTTCCTTCTATATATCTGCAACAAACAAAATGCAAAAATTTATGTGCCGCAGTGACTCATAGCTGTCCCAGTCAACATGGAAGAGGGAATTACAACCTCAACACACCATGAAATAGGACTCATCAGTAAGACTAAGTCACACGTTTGATATGCTAAAGCCTTGGTCCACCTCTGTGGCAACTGGCTTCCGAATTACTATGAAACTCAAAATACAAGTGAATTTCTTTTTATTTCTTGACCTAATATCAGCCTTTTAAAAAATATATTGGTTATTAATATCTACACAATTTTTTGCCTATTGTCTTTTTAGGGCTGCACCCATGGCATGTGGAGGTTCCCAGGCTAGGGGTCGAATTGGAGCTGTAGCTGCCGGCCTGTGCCACAGCCATGGCAACGCATATCTACATAATTTCGAATTTAATATGTAAAGATATTGTAGCTATTTTAAAAAATTAAGTTCTACAGGGTAAAAGTTTGTTATTAAAACTTTGCAACCCATATTACAAAACAGTGAATTGTTGGGATTCGGGCACCTAGAACGAGCTGAAACAGACCCTCCTCTTAAGCAACGGAGATTTACCAGCTTTTTTGGTCCATGAAACTCAAAATCAATCATTTTATTCTCCCTACCTCAGCTCTGACTCGATATACAATGTTAGTATGTGTTAATAACTAACATATAAATGTAAGTGTGACTATTTACAATAGCCAAGACATGGAAATGACCTAAATGTCCATCAACAGATGA